>JAPKLY010000028.1:399292-483360 GCA_026898435.1 Prunella vulgaris
CATGATAAAGGGAGCAGTGTGAGAGACCAAGACGAGGGTAAGGAACCATCGTCAACACCGGAAGCCACATAGGCTCGTAAGGTGCCGTCTCACACTCGCACACCTATAAATAAGACCTCTCTTGTACTATTCACACAATTCTGAAAATCAATACTACTACTCTTGCAATATTTCTCTCTCTAAACTTTCTACTCCCTCCTCATATTTTACATCCAAGAACACAAATTCTTGGATTATTGTTTGGTAGAATTACATGTCATATTAGCCACATAAACAAACATCGGTTAACAAATTCTATCAACAGTCCCCAAACATCAACACTTTCATCACACAATTCTGTATTCTTCTACGGAAAAGTAATAAACAGGTGAGGTTGATTGTTTGGGAAATCATCTCTGTTGAGTCTCAAATCAAAATCCATGGATCCAGGTACGCTTTCGCTTTTATGATTATTCTATTAATTTAAGATAATCTATGGTAGATTGTTGGCAATAAGGTCTTTGTGTTGAGACACATTTATGTGTATAAATTAAGTTTTCTAACAAGTAGTCTACTAAGTATAGAACATTAAAAGTAAGTGTTGTAAGAGAAAATTCTGAAGTCGTTGATGTTGCTCCACATATATCTGAGTCTTTAAAATGTCTTGATGGAAATGTTTCAATTATTTTTTAATTTTTCTGAGACAGAGACTACTTATTGATGCTACGTAGACTATGAAATCCTGCCTTAGAAAAAATTAAAATACACAGTAACTTCTTGAGACTTGTCTTCATTATCTCGAAATTTTAATTTCTACTCTTTGGACGGGCCGGTGGAATTAAACATGATGTAGGAGTCCTCAGTCCAATAATACCCTTAAAATGGCCAAACTCAAAATATAGTCCATTCCTTTGTAATATTCTGCTCCAAAATTTATTACCATTTGCTTGGGAATATTATCTCCATAATAATAGAAATCCCAAAAAAGATGAATGATAAACCTTAATTAAAAGGCAAAAAGGTGAGCCAGCAGATATATATACGTCTGTCCTTTGCCATATATATATATATATAGAATATATATGCACGCACCCACCATGGACGTTTTTCTCTCCAATTATAACCACATCAAGCATGACTTAACGATTTCCTTGAATTAAGGAATCCTGAGCCCGCCAACTTTCCATTTCACTTGCCAAATATATATACTACTTCCGTCCACGAAATTTATGCTCATATTTTTGCACGTGATTTAATGCAATATGTCGGAGGGTATTACAGGATATTGTGAGGTCCGTTTTGAATAAAGAGAATATTTATGAAAAGTATATCATATGTACTTTCCATAAATACTTTCTTTACTCAAAACGGACCTCACAATATCCCATAATATCTTCCGACATATTGCATTAAATCACGTGCAAAAATGTAAGCATAAATTTCGTGAATGGAGGGAGTATGCTGCAAAAGATTCTTTCCTTTATCAAATCTTAGCCCACAAAAGTTGACCAGGCTATTACATTTTTTTTCTTTCGCATATTAAGGTGTCAAGACCGAATTGACCAATTCAATATGCTTTTTTCTTCTGTGAAATCACACGCGCACTATTCCTTAAAACGAGGAATTATTTCCAACTTTCATATACTTTTAAAATGCACACCATTCTCTTCTTCTCTCGTGTTATATATATATATATTTGGATTATGTCACAGAGCATTATTTTCCGTTCTTATGTGTATTGATACTCTCAGAAAATCAAATGCTTCCATTAAAAAATACGCACCAGCCACTTTCCAAAATAAAAGAAAAATCTCTTGGCCCATATCTTCATCTCGAAGATGTATATACACATCGCACATATATATATGTATCTGTTTTCAATTCACGCGGCCGCGACATCTCCTTCTTCGCGACTCGACTGCAGCGATTTGACAACGCGCGATAGACGACAGACCTCTTCCGATCATCCACGACTACCCGACGGTCGGCCTTCTTCTCAAATTATTCGTCAACTCACACTGGTGTTGCCATCTTCTCCCGTCTTCCGTCTTTTGTGACGGGAGAAGTTCTGCAGCACCGGTCGGTTCTTCATCGACCTATATCATCGGCTGTTGCCATCTTCTCTCGTATTCTGTCTTTTGCGACGGGAGAAGTTCTGCAGCACCGGTCGATCTTCATCAGTTCGTGTTGGTGGTCGACCTCTGTCATCTTCAATGTACGGTTGTTCTTCCTCATCACAGGTGTATACATATATATACATGCTTTTATCATTTCATATAATCTCCCGAGATTGAAAGGAATAGCCAATATTTTGAACCTATGAATTCATATGATCTGGGTAGTAGAGGATTAGATTATCTGGTGCCGTCAGATTTTGCATCCCTCATTGCCAAACATTTGAAATCGGCAAATATTATTTGATGCTAAAGCAGCCCAATGCATACTTACATATCTCTGTCGTCAGACCTTGCTCCGACCTCGCCTTTGAGATCGATTTACTTCGTGCGAACCCGTGAGTGCTCCAGAATTGCCTTGACATCCAAGGTTGCCTCTTTGCATGCACACCATAACAAATGACGACTAGCACAATGAACTATAGTCTTCTATCGTGGACTCGCTAAAGATGACATCACCTTCATAATCTCGATGTGATCACCTTCATACTGTGACCTCAATGTTCGTGGTTTAAGGCAACAGTGTGACTCACTGACAACTCCATAACCACACCCAATTTTGACATTGTCACTATCATATGATTAGATTCTAATCATAATTTTCTTGTTGTGAAAAATTTTCTGTTATTTATCGTAAATCAGTAATAACTTGTTGCTTGACACAAATTCACCCTTCAAGATTGATGAACACACCACTTTTTCAGGTGCTCATATATGGAGTATAGTCATTCTCAAGAGTTCTTCGTGTGGTAATTAAGTAAGTTTCTTATCCGATTCTTGTGTCTTTGATTATAAAATCATGTCTCGGAGATTCTCTAAACGAGTTGATAACGACACCGGTCCTTTGCACAACATGGGTCGCTCTCTTCTAAGTCGTCTTTTCGATATGGACTACGAGTTTGATACTGTAGTGCCGACGTCGACGGGAAATACTTCGATTAGCTCATCCACTTTAATGAAGATCATGGATGACTATAACTATGATTCGACAAAACCTGCTTCTAAAGACAAATCTTCCACTATCGATCGTGACATTGAGCGAGCATGGTCGTTGTGGAAATAGTTTGTTGATGAGATAGCTGGTCCTTCGTTAAGTTTCTCCTTTCTCGAGTATCTGGATAACTACCCATATAAATCCATGTCTCCCACTCAATTGTTCATCAGACCAAACGTGACTCGTTGGGACTCTAATACTATTCAAAGTATTGTGACTCCACACGAGCTCAACCCTTGGCGAGAAAAATGGGATGCGCCAAGTGACGTTCACTTTTATGATCCTTACCCGAGTGAGAGAGTGGATCAACCACCTGCGGGAATGGTTGAAGTTACATATGATATGATGGAGGCGGGCCTTCGTTTTCCCCCTTCATCCGGCCGTCACACATGTGCTTAGATACTGGAGAATTGCCCCCATATAGCTGATGACCAAGTCTTGGTATTACCTCATAAGCACTGTGACCATATTTGGGAAGCTTCGATTACATCGACTTCCGAATGCAAGAGAGCTCACTTACTTGTATGTGTTGACATCGGAAAATCGACGGTATGGCGATATCTACTTGAAACCTCATCATAAAAAATGAGTTATAGAGGTTGTGCTTCACCTTCCTAGACCGGACAGTCGAAAGTGGTTTTGGGTTTCTGGGAATTGGAAAACTGTGCAGTACTCCGACGGGGTCGAACTTGACATTCCTGTAGTTCCAAAGCTAAAATCACCAGGTAAAATTTTGTTATCAGTCTTTTTCAATAAATACTGATCTAATTATTCATTCTCATTGCAAGTTACACTTTTCCTAGTGAGGTCGATCTCCCATTCGACTTTAGGGTGGTATTGGAAAAAATATAATTGCTCCCTGAAGAAGAAAGACGTGTGAATAACCTCAATGTCCGATCTGCTTGATTAGACTCGAGATTGTTTTGTTATCTGAATCTCCTCCGACGTGAACCTCATAAGTCTTTTGATGTTTTTCATCATATCTACTTATGTGATGGGTTGATTCTTCTCAGTCAAAATTGATTGTCTTCCTTCATCACTTTTGCTCCTATCATTATAGGCGATTTTCCCGTCTTCGACTCTTGCCCTCGATAACTAATGGAAGACATTCCAGATTTTTGCTCACAAATGGGTATTACTAAACCCAAAAGCAAGGGGAAAAGAAGTGTCAGGGGTCTGCTTAAGAAAAAACATGATCACCGTGCTCCCGGTATAGTGTCAAAGGTTACAAGGATCGTGACACCTGAAGACGTGCCACCTGAAGACTCTTCTACTCTTCCTCAGGTAGTTTCGACCTCTACTCGTCTGGATTCATCATCTCAAGTGGGTGAAAAAAGAATCCGTGAATCGTCCCCGGACTCCATGGAAGTTGATGTGGGAGATTCGCCTCTTCGAGCAACGCACTTAGATAAGGGAAAGTGTCATGCACTTCCTATCTCTACCGCTGCTTCCTCATTGAGGACAAAGCCTTTAGAGAGGAGTTTCCTTGGGTCAGACCCCGATTTAGTGTAGAGGTAACGTGGAAACTCTCTTTATTTATCTCAAGCTCTAAACTTTTACATAAAATCATCTTTGAAACATATCACATTTTTCATATAGGCTTTCTGCTCTAGATCCTCATCGTCCTTCGATGTTGTTTGAATTTATGACTTCAAAATGGGCCTCAACTAACCGAGAATTACCACGTCATCTGCGTCGGACTATTTTTGATATTCCTCGAGCTTGGACCCATGAACTTGAGGATGTTGTCCAAGGAAGTTGTGGGGATAATACTTTGCTCGCCGGTCAGATGTTCGCTCTTCGTGCTGCTGCCTTGACTAGTCAAGCAATAACCGAAAGGGATGATGAGCTTGACGATTTCAGAGCCATGAAAGAAGAATTGAAAGTACTGAAAGAGCGTGAAACAAAGTCTTTGGAACTTATCAAGAGGGCTAACAAAGAGCTTTCCGAGTCTTATTCTACGATGAAAGATTTTGTGATTAAAATTGAGGCTGAGAAATCTTCAGCTAAAGAGACAGAGTCACGCTTGAAACAAGAGCATGTTGAAATGGAGGACCTTCTACGTATAGCAATTGAAGAAAAGAAGAGAGCCGAAGCAGATGTTGAGTTGGTAAAGTTGGAAAGATCGAAAGAAATAGATGAGCTGCAAAATAAGTTTGATGTTGTCCAGAAGGAACTAGATGAAACCACTCAAAAACTCAAGCAACTGCACGATAAGGTTGAGAATAAAGATGAAGATCCCACTAAGGATCATGTGCTCTTTGGTCAATGTTCATACTATCTTGCCTTTGCAGATGCTATCCAAGTTGCAGCTCGTGTAGGTCTTCCCACAGAGGCTTTGGTAGATCTTTTCAAAGCTTATGCTACTCGATACCCTCTCCACTCGTGTTTTTATCTGCACATTCTTGATCTTCAGACAGTACTTTAAATTGATTTAAGCTGATTTCCCGATCAAAACAAACTTCTATTTCCGGGACAAGACATTCCTAAAGATGACGAAGAGGATGATGATGGTGTGGAAGAGATGGAGGGTGATCAAGTTGACACTGTTGAGCAAAACTCCACCGCTGAAGCTAAAGATATTTATGATCTCGATGTTGTTTCGGGTATTGTTGCACCTGCTGTCATTGATCCATCTACCGGAACTACTCATACTAATCTTGAAGTCATTTCTGCCCTGCACAACGACTATCCGTTCATCTATGTTGATCCTTAGAGGGCATCTTTTGAGTTGATTTGTTGTTGTACTCCCTTTACTTTTTAGTTGTAGACTTTGAGTCTTGGTTTTTCTTGATGTATTTTGAACATCTACTTTCCCTTTGACGTTCGAACTCCATTTATTTTGATGTTCATTTTTTATGGTTGCTTTTATGTCATGTCTGCATCATTATTTAAATCTATATTGTTGCAAGATATTTTGCTTGCTGTAATAGACTTTTTTGCCCGTATTGAGAGATCATTAGCTCGTCAAGGGACTTTGCTTTTGAAGAATGAATCTCGTCAATCATATTTGTCGAGTTGAATCTGCTGCGCTTCACACTAAAACGACTTTGCAAGATAATTAGCTCGCCTTTTGTTTAGCTAGAACGACTTTGGCTTCAACCATTATCATGTTTGCCTTGGTTGAAGATTTCACTAGTTAAAGTGATATGTATTGCATCTCACTAACTCAAAAGAGATCGCGCGAGATACTTGAAGCTCGCTAACTTGTAAAAAGCTTGCGTGAGATATGTTGTGAATTATTCTGTAAAGGTAAATACTTTTACATTAATAACAATGAATAAAAATACATGCCCTCTAGGGTTTCAAGGTATTTTATTCTACTGAAAATACTTCTTCAGGAGAGGAGTGCTCCCAGGGTATTGGTTCGGAGTGCTATCTGGGTGCTCGAGTTCGTATGCTACATTGGACAAGCATTTCGTCAGTCTAAACGGGCCCTCCCAGTTCGGTCATACACCCTTGGTTACATTATTTATCTTCTTGAGGAATAGCTCACCCACTCCGAATTTTCTGATCATTACTTTTGAATAAGTATTTCTCCGACTGCTTCTTGTATGTAGCATTTTTGTCAGCTGAGGCCAATTGTCTCTCTTCAATCATATCAAGGTCAATTCTCCTTGCTATATCATTCTCTTCCCCAAACTCTTGTGAAGTTCTATGACTCGGCACTGCTACTTCAGATGGAAAGACCGCTTCAGTACCAAATTCTAGGGCAAAAGGGGTTTTTCACGTCGAATTTCTTGTGGTTGTTCTATAAGCCCACAAGACATCTGAAAGCTCGCTTGCCCATTTTTCCTTCCTCTCTTCGAGTTTAGCCTTCAAAGTCCGCTTCAATATTTTGTTAACTACCTCAACTTAGCCATTCGTCTGGGGATAATAAGGTGTTGAGAATATTTTTCTAATCTTTCAATTGTCACAAAAATCACTTAGCTCAGAACCATCAAATTGCTTACCATTGTCCGAGATTATTACTTGCGGAAGCCCGAACCTACAGATTAAATTTTTCCATATAAATTTGATCATCTGACTTCGATCAATCTTGCTCAAAGGTTCCGCTTCTGCCCACTTAGTGAAGTAATCAAAGGGAACAACATCAAACTTTAGGCCACCAGGAGCAGTTGGTAATGGACCGATGATATCTATCCCCCATTGAGCGAAAGACCATGGACTATACATAGAAGTAAGTTGCTCCGGGACGAGTTTGATATTTGGTCCATGAATTTAGCATTGGTGGCAAGCCTTCGCATAAGCTATGGCGTCTTTCCTCAAGGTGGGTCAAAAATATCCTTGTCTCATCGTTTTGTAGATGAGGGATCACCTTCCTGCATGGTTTCTACACATCTCGTCGTGGATCTCAGTTAAGACATTTTTCCCTTGTTCTGGGTTGATGCACCTTAGAAGTGGCAAAGAAAAACTTCTCTTGTAGAGCTGATCTCCTAAAAGAACATATCTCGCAGCCCGCATTTCCAATTATCGAGCTTTTATTTGATCTTTTGGAAGTGCTCCTGTTCGAAGATAATCGATGATGGATGTCATTCAATTATCCTCATGCTCCTCCACAGTCGCCACCATATGTCAGTTAATTGACGGATTTGCTAACCTTGTTAGTTGGATATTTGAGAAGTCTGTTGATCCTTCTGAAGTTGCAAGCTTAGAGAGAGCATCAGCCTGAGAGTTTTGCTCGTGAGGTATTTGTTCGATAAAGACTTGATCGAACTTCTCGCACATCTCAATCACTAAGTCTTGATACTTCACCAATTGTTCAGCTCTAGCCACATACTCGCCTTTCATTTGGTTTACAAGCAAAAGGGAATCCATAAAAATGTGTAATCTTCAGACTCCTATAGCTCACCAACCAATTCTTCATATTCCGCCTCGTTATTGGTTGTTTGGAAGTTGAAACACACTGCATTGGTAAATGATTGACCATCCGGACCAATTAACACTATTTCTGCCCCCGAACTTGTACTCGTGGAAGAGTCATCCACATACAGCTTCCACGTGGGGTGATTCAATTTTGTAGGGCTAATTGGAAATGTTAGTTCCACAATAAAATCTGCCAATGCTTGACCCTTGATCGCCGTACGTTGTGCATATGTGACCCCGTATTGGGCTATCTCCACTGACCATTTGAGCAATCTCCCATTGGTATCTGGCCTGTGCAGCACTTGTCTGAGTGAAAGAGTAGTGAGAACATCTACTTGGTGGTAAAAAAAGTATGGTCTCAATTTCCTCACTCATTAATAGTGCATAGGCCAATTTTTCCAGCGGAGTATAATGTAGCCCAGCGTCATGAAGTACTTGACTCACGAAATAAATGGACAGGTGTTGTTGTCCCTCAACCCGAACTAAAACTGCACTGAGAGCCGACTCTGATGTTGCTAGATATAGATACAATTTTTCACCTGGAATAAGTTTGGAGAGAATTTTTGGGTTGGCGGGGTACTCTTTCAACCTTATGAACGCCAACTGACTCTCCCTGTTCCATGAAAATTTGTTTTTCTTGATTGTGTTGAAGAATGGTCTGCTCTTGTCCCCCAACCTTGAGATGAACCTGTTAAGGGATGCCAAACACTCTTTCAACTTTTGAACTTGCTTGATGTTGCTGGGTATAGCCTTTATCTTCTCAGGATTTGCTTCAATTCCTCTTTAACTGACAATATGCCCGAGGAACTTTCCCAACTCTACCCTAAAATGGCATTTTTCGGATTGAGTTTCATGTTATAACTTCTCAAGATCGAAAATACTTTGGTGAGGTCGCGAAGATGATCCTCTCTCTTTTGGCTCTTGACGACTATGTCGTCAATGTAAACTTCCACTTTTTGCTGATTTGATCAACAAACATTTTGTTTTCTAACCTTTGATATGTCGCACCTACGTTCTTAAGGCCAAAAGGCATCCTCTTCCAACTGTACATATCTTTTTCAGTGAGGAAAGAGGTATGCTTTATGTCCTCCTCGGCCATTGAGATTTGATGATAGCCAGCAAAGGCGTCCATAAAAGATATCATTTCATAGTATTGTCCACGAGGTGGTTAATGTGGGGCATGGGAAAATGATCCTTTGGACATGCATCATTTAAATCCAAGAAATAATTGCATAATCTCCACGACCCATTGGATTTCTTTACCAGAACGGTGTTGGACACCCATTGAGGTTTATCTCTAGCTTGCTCGATCAATTTATTGTGAAGCAATTTCTTCACTTCCTCAGCTAGAGCAGCATATTTCTCGGGGCCAAACTTTCAACGCTTTTGCGAGATTGACTTTCTCAATGGATCAATTTTTAGGTGATGACATGCATGTTTGGGATCAATCCCAACCATATCTTGATGAGACCAAACAAAAACATCAATATTACTCTTCAGGAACTCAATTACTTCCTCTTTCATATCCACTGGGGATTCGAGATACAATCAATACCTCGAGATCCTGTCGTATTGGATCAACAGGAATATGTTCGAGTTCCTCTACTGGAGTTGCTCTTCTTAGCTTCCTTGGATTCTTTATTTCATGTCGGGGATCAAGGTCGAGAGTTGCTGGCTCAAATCCAATTCTTGGTTCCAAATCATCACTTGAGCAATCATTATTTGAGCAAGAGTCTTTGTGGACTATGTGTTGAATTGAATCTTGATCGATGTCCATGGGGACTTGATTATCAAGTTCATCAAACTCTACGTTCATCTCGGCGATTGTAGTTTGTTTATGCTCGTCAATACTTCTAACACTTAAATCTTCAAAAGAAAAAGCGTAATCTAAAGACTCATAGGGGTAGTTCACACACTTCTTTGCCATTATTTGGTTACCTTTAATGGTGCCAACCACACCTTCAATGGTGGAAAACTTAATACAATAAAAGTAGGAGGACGCTATGGCCTCGAATGACTCAAGAAAAGGACGATCTAAGAAGCCATTATAGACATTTGGCAAATCAACTATTACAAATTCTATAGGCCTAGTAATCCTTACTTTGTCATTTTTACAACAAATGAGCTCAACAGAAAGCTTGATTCTTTCATAGGCTATGACTGCAGTATCTCCAAACCCTTTGAGCACGATGTTGTATGGCTTGATGTAGCTCGCGAGATTGCCCATTTGATCGAGTGTTGACTTGAAGATGATTTTGCAGAAACATCCATTATCAACAAGGATGCGACTCACATTCATTCCAAGAATTTTTGCTGAAATGACCATAGCATCATTTTTTGGGTATATCAGTTCTTCTCTATCTTTGTTGGAAAATGAGATCACACGACTCTTGGAGATGTTTGGCTCAGGAGGTGTAACGAGATTTACCTCGTTGAGTGCTCTCAGCTCAGTCTTTCTCTTTCTGTTTGAAGTGTTGATCACTAGAGTAAGACCTCCTAAGGCTCCACCAGATTGGAGCATGTGCACATTCTCTCCAGATCGAATAGGAGGCTCTTCACCTGAAGACTCATCATCTTCATCCTCTAGGTTTGCCACCCCAACTTGCTGGGGTGGAGGTTGATTTCCTCTCTCTCTTTCCAAGCCTTGTCCAGCATCGTCTCGTCTCGGCGCTGGTCGTTTGACATACTCATTCAACTTCCCTTCCTTAAACAACTTCCACAACTGCTGATTTTTTCGTATTTTTGCACATTTTATAAATCATGCAAATCTACCCAAAAGCGGATGAGTAATTGTAGTATTGCAAGTATACGACCAAGTAGTATCGACCTAGGATTTAGGAGCGTGATGGAGCCCAAAGGTTATATGTCGTCATGATACTATAGTGACGAGCAAGGTTGGCACAAATATAAACAAAGCAACAATTAAACTAGAAATCAATTAAAATTACCAACTAACTTCCGAGTAGTGCAAGTGAGATGTATGCTTCGGGTGTTTTTCTTACAATTTCGATCAATGTTTCTCACGACTCAACCATCTATCCTTTGCTATGTTCTTGGAATTAACTAGAGGCTACCACCAAGCATTTGAAGACCAATCCCTTTTGAGGCATAGGTGATCAAGCAACATGACAAGCACCTAAGGTAGTGAATTATAGAAAGATTCAACACAGTTACTAATCCCAATAATTTCCCTCTCACCAAATTCTCCAATCCTCGATTAAAGAACATAATGTCTATTAAAGAACATAATGTCTACTATGAGGTGTCTAAGCCATCTACCCCATCTCAGCGCAATAGATTACTAGGAAAATCAAATTAATCAAACATATGTTTCTCTACAAAATCAATTAAGTAAATACACAACTCTCATTAAAGCACCTACCCACCAATTAAGAGTTACTCAATCCATTCAATTAATCTAATCAGGATTAACACCATAATAGAAGCAATAAACCAATCACATAGTCAAAAAATCAAATCATAATCACACTAATTTCCATCACAAATCAAACACCCAAAGCATGAAATAATTAGCCCATGGATAAACACATAAAACCCATAATCAAAACACTAAAATAAAATCTAAATAAGAACATCACAATTGAAAGCTTAAATAAAAGAATAATATCACCCCAAGAGTTCCCAATAGCTTCAATACTTCAACAAAATAAAATACACAATTAAAATCTAACTAGAGATTGCAAGAAAATTAAATATCCTATCTAATGTGTGTTGTGTGTGGGGGAGAGGAGCTCCCCACAAAACGTGAGAAACAAGCTGCTGCCCTATATTAATTTCTATCTTAATAAAACCTTCTGTAATTCCTAATGTTGATTCTCCAACCAAAACCTACGCTGAATATATGCTGCCCCTCCATTCCTGCAAAAATGGGCAGGCCCAATTAATTCATCTGGGCCCAATTGATTCCAGCTCCATGTGGCATACATCAGCCAATAAAATTCTTACTTTTGTTGTTGCGCTCAATCGAGCAGGCTTGCACGAGAAATATTTGATCGAGCACGATTTTAAAAACGCTCTAAAAATTTTACCTTGAAGGAGACACGACCGTGCAGGGATACTCGAGCAAGAATTGATCGATCACGATCCAAGGAATTTTCGCTTCGTAAATTTCTTTATAGTGCACGAACGAGCATCTTTGCACGAACACAAATAACGACTCTTCAAAATGGAATAGCAACTCTCCCCTTCTTTCTGTGACTTTTCAATTGAGCAACAATTTACCTCTTTCTGTGGACGATTGAGCGTCGGCCGAGAACGGAAATGGTGTAGGATGTCAGATTCCGGCGAAATGGGCGCAGTTGGGTGCGACGGGCTGTTCTTCCGGTGTGGATGAAACAGAGGAGTGCGGTGGAGCAGAATTCCGGTGAGGATAAATTTGGGAGCAGGGGAGGCGACGACCTTTCTTCAGGTTCGAGCTCCGGCAAAATGGGACGACAGTGATTTCGGCTGGAGGGGGTGCTTCAACTTTAGCTTGGGGTGGCAATGGCACTTTCCGGCGGATGGGCAGCTTCCAGACGCAAATTCCAGCGTGATAGAAAGAGGCAGATTCATGGACGTAGCTTTTCCGTTAGGTTGTAGCTTCAATTTCCAAGCAATTTTCAGTAGCTTTAGTTGTTGAAGGCTTGTGAGAACTAGGCTGTGGTTGTCATGCCTTTTTCAATTACCCATGATTTTTGTTGAATGTGCATATGCTTGTGGCACAAAGTTTGCCACGTCTTTCTTTCCCAAGTGCTTGGTCAAAATAAGAAATCCACTTTGTCTTCTCTTATCACTTGGTCAAAATGGTATCAATCTCCTCTTTCCCTAATTACTTGAGCAAATGTACCTTTCTTTTAATTACTCAAATGGGCTACACCTCTTCAAATAAATGGGCAATTAATTTGTAAAAATTAATCAGCCTATTTTCCTTTTAATCTCGATTCTTCTCGACTCATCTTGTCAATTGACTCCACAAATATTAATATGCATTTTGCTCTAAAAAATCATCAACTTCCTACAAAATGACAACAATTGTCTTTCTTGGCCATTAAGCACAATAAATCAATTTAATCTAGAAAAATGCATAAAATCCTATGAAATTAATCAAATTAAGCACCCTAAAAATGAACAATTCTCACACAAATCAGCTGCCTGAGGAGATCACAAAACTTGCTCGTATTATGGCGGGACTATCGTGATAGGCGCATAATCTTTTATCATTTGGCCGGCGCGACACATCCCGCAATGGGCGAGGATGCTCAAGCATGTTCTTGTCTTTGATGGCATTGAAGATGTAAGCCGGAGTTTGATTCAATTTGTCTACTATGCTTACCTCTTCACCGGCATCGAACCTTTTGAAGGTTCCCGGAGTTTTGGATGTTTTACCACCATTCTTCTTTTTTTGAAAGAAGTAGATTTTACTTGCTTCTCCTCTTCTTTCACTTCTCCCAACCTTTGCGCCAACAATTTCTGGTGATTGATGAGCTCGCCTGCTCGTCTTCTGCATTCCACATATGTTATTGGTAGGTCTTTAGTAAGGCTGCGGAACATGGGAGAATCTCCCCTAAATCCTCCGAGAAGTGAATGAAGTGCCAGTTCATCACTGACGGGCTCTCCACCAAGGATGATCTCATCAATCTTGTCGATGTATTGCTCATCCTCCTCATCTTTCTGTTGTCTAACCCTCATCAGATGATGAAGGCTTTCTGGCTTATTGATTTTTGCCGCAAAGTATGATACAAACTTCTCCCCTAGCTCAGAGAAACTATGGATGGAACAAGGAGCAAGATTTACATACCACTTGTGGGCTAATTCACCCAAAGTGAGGGGGAATTGGCGGCACTTCATTGCATCTATTGCGCCTCGACCTGTCATGTAAATTATGTACTTGGAGAGATGGGTCTCTGGATCTATCTTTCCCTCGTAGAGGGGAGCTTGAAAAGGAATTATTTTTTACTGAACTTGGGCCTCTTCCAACTCGATGGCCAATGGCTCATTGTCCGAGTTTAATCGTTTTGAGGGTGCACCCCTTAATTTCACCTTACTCTCCACCTCAGCTAACCTCTTTTGTAAGGCCTGGAGAAGAGATTGTTGGTTATCCTGCGCTGTCGTAGGTCATACCATTTTAACGGAAGGTTCTCCGATAGCATAGTGTGGAAAACCCGCTGGGCCCAACCAATCATGAACCGAGATTCGGGGTTGGCCGCATCTTAGCAACGCACACTCCGCAAAGCTCATTTGTTGCCTGGCCGAGATACTAGGCTCTATTCCTCTTGAATATGAGATTTGCATCAGAGTGTAGTTGGATGATCTCGAGTGACTCAGGAAGGGAAGACACGTTTGGTATTTTTCGATTGGCAGTCCATGAAGAAGATCTTTTAGAAAGATTAGAATCGAGTCGATTGAAAACCGACGGTGAACGGGATTCTGTTGCTTGCACATGACTTTCTCTCTGATGCTCATACGTCTTTCTCACCTTGTGTTGGCGGAAATTATAGCTTTTCTTGGGAGCAGAGGATGAGCTCATTGCTGCTCTTATTTCTTTCGTTTTTTGCCGAAGCTGCCGGACGTATGAGTCCACCTATTCAGGAGATTTGAAGTTTTGCATCGGAATAGACATCAATTCCCTCGTCCAATGCCCGAGCGTGGACTGAGCACGCTTAGCCACTGGGACATGGTTTTGGGTGAATGCATTTTCGGTAGTCGGATTCCCCTCTGGAGGTACCATGGAGTATCCAACAGAAGCGTTGGGTAAAAAGTTACGAGAAGTGGTAGCAGACTTCGATTTCGTCATATTCCTGAGAATCTTGATGATTTCCTTGGAAAGTTGTTTGAAGATTTGAAGATAAACTTCAAAATTTGGGTTTCAAACTTGAAAATAAACTTCAAAATCTGGGTTTCAAACTCGAAGATTTGAAGATGAACTTCAAAATCCGCAATGAACTTATAGAGAAGCCCTCCTTCTATAGCTACTTGTTATTACCTGAATAATTTCGTATGTGACTTGGACCAGGATAACAAATAATGTATAAATAATTGAATAATAGTGTGAAAATATAAATAACGCAGAGATTTGCCCAGGTCTTATATAGCAAGAGCTAGGACTTAAGTGTAGTCTATTAATTGCGTAAATGTTCGAATCCTTACAATGATGGCCTTAAAGCCATACTTATAGAGAATTCTATAAAAGACACGTGCATCATTTACTCTGTGATGGTTAACTAAACCGTTACAAAATTCATTATGGAAAGTCTTCCATAATTAATAACAGCATCCATGTGTAGCCTCTGATCGGCGTTAATTATGCTGCACATTTGGCGTAATTGCTATAATTCCTCTCCGTGGTGTTGACTTAGGGTATGCTCATGCTCGTTGACATGTACCTTGTTCATGCTCACCGATATGTCCTTTGCTCGAGCTCGTCGATATGTACCTTGCTCATGCTCGTCGACATGTACGTTGCTCGTGCTCGTCGATATGTATCTTGCTCATCCTTGCAGATATGTGCCTTGCTCGTGCTCGCGCCCCAAGCTTTGCAATATAGAGTTTGGCCTCATCTAATATTTCATGGTGTTGATAGATTTTGTTAATGGAAGATTAATGGTTGTTTATGTGCTTAAATCTACCAAACAATAATCAAAGATTAGAGATTGTTCTTGAGGCTTGAATATAGAGAGAGAAAGTAGAGAGTTTAGAGTGAGAAAGTATGTGTGTATTATGAAACTTAGAGAGAAAGGTACAATGGGGACATATTTATAGGTTTGCATGTGTGAGGTGGCACCTTGTGAGTCTACTTGGCTTTAGGTGTTGACAAGTGTCCTTGACACTTGTCTTAGTTCATCACAATGCTACCTTTACAATGCTTGTCCTACTATATGTCTACTTGCACCTTATATACACATTGTCTATGTCCTTGGCCTAGGCGAGCTTCGGGGCCTTGTGTTGTTTCGAGAGCAATGTAGAGGTGGACTCTTGTTGGGTCTCTATGAACGTGGGCGAGCTTCCCTTCAAGTGGGGAAGCTCGCCAATGAGCTTCTCTCTCCTGGGCATAGTTGGTCGTTGGACTTAGTTCATCAGGAGCTTGAGCGAGCTTCTTTCTCTTCCTGGCGACCTTCTCCAATATCGACCTTGGTCAACGTTGACGACGTATCTTCTCAGCAAGTTAGCGACCTTCTCAGCCTTGTTTAATTAATCTTATAATTATCCTAGGGTAGTTCGCCTATCAACATTTTCCTCCTAGCTCGCTCACATCATGATACTTCTAATGTGTGGGCGAGCTGATTTGTCTCTATGGACAAAGGCTCGAGCGTTGGCGAACTACATCTTGGTTAAATGCTGAGGTTTCGGGTGAGCTTCAGTGTGGCGGTTGGAGTGCTGATGCGGAGCGAGAATCATGGCGTCGTGCACGCCTTTTTAGGTCTCATTTCCCGCGCCCATCATGCCACTACTTTCAAATTTTTGCGCGTAGGTCCTTGAGCTTTCTGGAAATCATAGTTCGCTCCTTTGTCAATAAATAGGAGAAATTAAGTTCAATTTCCACTTTCCACGCTTTTGATTTCAGAGCAACTTTCCGGCGAATAATTTCCTTTGCGCTCGACGGATTTATAAGAGTTCTTCAAGGTAGACCATCGATTTCTCTTTCCTCCATCTCTTTCTTTTGCAGATTTCCTTTTCTTCTTTCCCTTGTTTTCTCGAGTTCCTGGAAATTTTAAGCATTTCCGGTGACTTTTCAAGTTTTTCTGGTCACCGCCGTCTACAGTACTTTCAACTTCACCTTAATTATGTCTGACCAATCTTCGAGCAAAACTCTCTCGAATCGTAACCCCAAAAAATAACCTATGACTGACAGTGGCCCTATTCCCCAAATGACCCCGATCCTTATTGAGTCCGAATCTGAAGTCGGTTCAGTAGCTCGCCCAACTCGTGGCGAGCTTTCGGGCGAGGTTCGATCGGAACCAAATAAGAGGGCTTCCAGTTCTATCTACCGCGAGGCCTGGGAGGACGAAGGGGAGGTCGCCCCTGAAGAGAGAATTGTCAGCAGCAACGAGGAGGTCGCCGAGGAGGACGAAGAGGTCGCTGAGGCTGGTGAGAAGGTCGCTGAGATGAACGAGCCAGAAGGTGACCTTGAAGAAGTTACGATCGACTGGCTTCGTTCTATTGAATTTCCTGAACTTCAGCTGATCGAACACCAGGTTCCTGCTGACGTTATTCACGCGTTCGATTGGGAGGAGTATGTCGCCAAACATGTGGCGAGCTTTTCTCTTCCCGAGCGAACTTATCGGGATGCAGCAGATAAATCCGATTATAAGGCGAGCGAAGTTGAAAGCATTATTAATGAAAATCAACTTTCCCAGCTTCGTGAGAAATATCGAATCCCACTCGATATCTTCTTGTATGCCCCACAGAAGAAAGAGCGAGCTGATGCACCTCCAGCTGGGTTGACGACCATCAATGTGCATACCCTCGAGGACGGGCTTACACTGCCCTTGCACCCGATTATCGGGCAGTTCCTCCTTGACAACAACCTCGCCATTACTCAGCTTACTCCAAATGCTTGGAGTAGCTTGTTGGCGATGACGGCGATCTTCGGGTTGGAGGGGTACAAAAACCGATTGACAACGGCAGAGATTAACGAACTGTTCATCGTAACCCGGCAAGCAAAGGATGGCAAAGGCTATTACTATCTTAAAGCTCGCCTGGGTGAGAAGTTTTTAGGGATCCTTCCCAACAAGATCTGTGACTGGAAGGAGCAGTTCGTCTTCATGGGTGGAGATTGGCGAGCTTCTTCCAACTATTCTGGACGGGGAGGACAAATCTTTTCTCCGGAGGAATATGGAGAGGTTAGCAGTAGGTCGCCTACTTCAGTGTGTGTGGGTTGAATTAGATTTACTAATCTAATTTCCCCTCTTTTGCAGGTTTAAAACATCACAAGTCCAGTCGTGGGAAGCTTGAGTTGCCGATTGAGTTTGACTTGGTGCGAGCAATCTGCTATTTGAGGATCAAAGAGGATTGTGACGTCGCTCATCTTTGCCAGCATCATTGCCTTAGACTTGCTGGGCTCCATACCTTGCCGCATCATCTCATTGTACAAGGTCCTGAGCTTCCAGGTTTACAACTTACTAAGCTCGCCAATTGGGGGACGGGGGGTAGCTCGCTAAGATGCTAACCTTATTTTTTCATTTTTTGTAGGTGGTGACTGGTCGAGATCCCGAAGCCTACCACGCATTAGCTCGTCGTCACGCCATGGGTCCACCCCGCCCGAATAGGTTGGCTTTGCCATCGACTCTCGCCTAAGAGGCGAGTAAAAAGGCGGAGGTCGCCGCCAAGAAGGGTGATGCTGGCGGCTCCGGGACTCAGAAGGTTGCCACTAAAAGCTCAGCCAAGGCTCCTCAGGTCGCCCGGACCAATAGGAGAGGCGGGCGAACTGGAGCAACGCCTGAGCGAGCTTCTCATCAATCGAAGATGGGCCTTCACCGTGGTGATGGGTCCCGAGTTGACGAGGGCGATATGCAAGCTCGCAAGAAAGTTTGGACTCTTCTTCGTGATGAGGAGGAGTCTGAACATGCTAAGCGAGCTGATACAAGGTCGGCACAAGGCGAATCTGCCCACTCAACTGCTCCACTGCCGATCGCACCTATTCAAAGGTCGCCACCTTTCCCATCTCCTTTTGGAGTGCAAACGGTGGACGACACAATCTTAGGCTGGGATCCTGAGCGAGTCTAGTAAGTAGCTCGCCAACTTAGTTTCATTTCTTATTATTTTTTGTACTTTCATCTCTTTTTAACTATAAGTGTTTTGATTTGGCAGCTATGCTTCCATTGCCTTTCCTCATAGGCACGAAGCTCTTTACTCTTACGAGTTGTCTCGCTCTCTTACCTCCATGCGGAATCTTCCTATAGGCCTCGCTCAAAATACCGTGAGCGAGGTACCGAGGTATTGGTCAAATCCCTAGCTGGCAACCTTAGAGAGACAGAATTTGAACGAGAACGCTCGACTCTCGATGCATTATGCAAGTGGGCTTCTACTCGCCAACCAGAGGGTTATCGATCAAGCGTCCCAACTGGAGGCAGGTCGCCAGGAGAAAAATGTAGCTTATCTGAAGCTGGCGGAGAGTGCTGACAAAATGAAGAAGTCTCTAGATCTCACCGAGGAGAAGGTCGCAGCATCTTTGGCTGCAGAAAAAAGTGCCCTTGAGCAACTGGGCGAGCTTCAAAGGAAGTATGCTGCCATTCAGCGAAATGCTGACGCCCAGATTAAAGCCAAGGAGGGGGAGTTCGCCCAAAAGCTCGCAGACAAAGATGGCGAGCTTACTTTTGTTAGAAGGGAGCTTGCGTTGGAGCATGACTTATTCAAAACTGCCGATGAAGAGTGTACAAAGCTCAGGGAGGAGCTTTCGGCAAAGATTAACAAAGTCGCTGAGCTCCGCAATGATGCCACCTCCCCGGCGAGCTTGGATTCCATAAGAGCCGAGGCCTCTGACAGAGGATTCATCCAATGTTATGCAGAGGTTTTGTGGACCATCTGGTGGGCGTGAGCTCATAAGGATGACGAGGTCGCGGCAGTGGTGGGCGACTTTAAAGAATGTTTAGACAAGGCCCCCTTCCCGGATGAGACCGAGTTGGATATTGGCAACCTTCCTGAGCTGAGTATCCTTCTCGACTTTGTTCCAGCATGTTTCAAGATCATTAATACTGTGTCGGTCCTGGAAGTGAATGTTGCGGAGGAGGAGGTCGCTAGGGATGAAGAGTGAACTCCCCCTACAATGGAGCAACTTCAGGAGGCCTGTGGGGATGCGATGCTCGATGCCAGCGAGCTTACTGGCAATATCACCACGTTGCCTCAACTTTCACCCTCAGTCGACCAAAATGTTGGCAGGGAGGTCGCCCCCCAGGTCGCTCATCCTGAAGTTCCAGCCGACGTCTCTGTCACTCCTACTCCCGATGCCCCCACTGCTCCCGAAACTTGAAGTTTTTCTTTGCTTACTTAATATAGGTTTTTTGCTTTTTGTTAAAGTAGTTGAAGCTCGTCGGGCTCGTATAGCTCGCCCAGAAGGAGCTTGTTTCGTAGTTTAAAAGATGGTCAGCTAGCCGACCTTTGTGGCTAGCACAACTTCTTATACTTGAGAATTTTTCGAGTATCTTTTTACTTGAAAGGTTCTCAAGTATTTTTGAATGAAATTTGATTTCTTTTGCTTCAACTTGTCTATTTAAATATCACGCACGTTATAACTTTAATTAGCTCATTTTTATATTTTCGGTACTTATTTGTTCGTCTTATTCTGCTTTTGAGAAGCGAATCGTTCGTTTTACATCGCTTAGGACTACGAATTATACCTTCATTTGAATAGTACGTATTCTTCATCTTGCACCACTTAGGGTCGCGAATTGCTCGTCTTAAACCACTTTGGGTAGCGAGTTGTACTTTCTTCAATTCACTTTGGGCTATTGGGTTTCATGAACCTTGCCTTAGACTTTTTAACCGTCTTTTTCGTGAATTTTTCTAACTTAGGGCAGTTGGTGCTTAGTGATCCTTTAAGAAGGACACCTTCGCTAACCATGGGCACTTTGGCCTTTGCCTTTGAGCTTTTTAAGGTTATAACGTTTGGGACCTTAGTCCTTATGTATTACAAAGCTTCGAACAGTTGACATTTTCTAGAAATTTCCAACTTCATTTAATTTACACAGGTTGCCATCAACACTTCTGATGCGAACCTTCGACTAATCTATTACAAGTAGTAGTTCACCTACCTCTACTGCCAACAGCTGGGTATACTCCGTTTTCTTCCAACTCTTTGAATCAGTGTGGACACACGTTTGTACAATGAATCTATCATTTTGGTCTCGAAAGTCTGATCTGTTGGCACACACATTATCTTGGACAGACTCCTCAAGGAAATGTAGTAGCTTCTTTCAGGGGCATATAAGCTTTGTTTTGCGCATTCACTCTGTGACGGACCTTCTTTTCATACTTCAACCCTTCCGCTGCTACTGATAATATTTCTTTAACTGTGCTGCGCTCCATGTATATAACGAGGCTTTCCCTTCCATGTCTTCTAGGCCATACGTTCCGTTTGTCCAAGCTGCGGTGACTCTGAAAGGTCCTTCCCAATTGGGTCCAAATACACCAGGTAGAGTCGCCAACTTCTTTCTTAGCACTAACTCCCCAATTTTGAACCTTCGATCACGAACCTGGGAGTTATAGTACTTTTCTGCCCTTTGCTTGTAGGTGGCATTCTTTAGTTCTGATGAAGCTCTGGTCTCTTCGAGTAGATCTTTTTCCACTGCTAGGGCTTCGTCGTTCTCCTTCTCATCATAGCCCACCACCTTCCAAGTCTTGTTCTGAACTTCCACCGATACCACTGCTTCCATTCCAAAAGCTAAGGCAAAGGGTGTTTCTCAGGTGCTCGCTCGATATGATGTTCTATATGACCATAGAATCTCCGGGAGTTCATCTGCCCAACTTCCTTTCTTATCCTCGAGATGCAACTTAAGTACATTTTTCAAAATTTTATTCACCGCTTCCACTTGACCATTACTGCGGATGGTACGGAGTTGAGTAGTGCTTCTTTATGTTCCCTGAGCTGCAAAATTCTCTCAACTTCTGACCATCGAATTGCCTACCATTATCTGTCACGATTGATTGCGGAAGTCCAAATCGGCAGATCAAATTTTTCCAAATGAAACCGATCATCTTCTCTTGCGTTACTGTCGTAAGTGCCTCGGCTTCAGCCCACTTAGTGTAATAATTCACTGCTACTACAGCGAACTTTACACCGCCTATGCCAGGTGGAAATGGGCCGATCAAGTCGATACCCCATTTTGCAAAAGGTCACGGGCTGAAGACCGACTTAAGTTGAGTAGCTGGGGAGTGGATATTAGGTGCGAAAAGCTGACACTTTCAGCACTTTCGTACGAAGCTAATGGCATCTTTGCGAAGAGTGGGCCAGTAGTACCCCTGTCTGATTGTCTTATATGCCAAAGCTTGCCCCCCAGCGTGACTTCCGAAAATTCCTTCGTGAATTTCTTCTAACACCTCGAACCCTTGCTTTTAGAAAAGCATTTGAGTAGGGGTAGAGAGAATCCACGTTTGTATAGTTGGTCATCTACCAACGTATATCTGACTGCCTGCTTCACTAGCCGACTAGCTTCCCACGGTTCTTCAGGGACCACTCCGTCCTTTAAGTATTTTTAGATCAGAGTTCGCCAATCTTCACTATCTTCCTGCCCCCCACTCGAAGTTTGATTTATTTTATAATCAGACATCGAGGGGTTTTTCAGCTTGGTGATGACAACTTCCGTGACTTCTGCTTCGCCGTTGCTGGTAGCTAGTCGGGCTAGAGCGTCAGCTTGTGTGTTTTCCAATCTTGGGATCTGATTGATGTAAACTTGCATAAACATCGAGATCAGATGTGCTACTATCTTCTGGTATGCCATCATCTGCTGATCTTTTGCCTCGTATTCCCCCCGAACTTGGGATATTATTAGCTGGGAATCTCCAAAAATCTGAAGATTGGTTGCCCCCACAGCTAATGATAACCTAAGTCCGGCTATCAATGCTTCGTACTCCGCCTCATGATGATGCATTGAAGAGGACCTACAGAGAGGTAATTCTTCCGTACTGATTTATGGGATGAAGAATTAGACCTCAGTGGTCGTTTATTTCTAAACCTCTGTCCCTTAAATAGGACTGTGTGTGATCCGTGCGTGGCACTTTATTTTGTTATGGGTAGAGAGTCAATAAGACTCAATACTTTGCATCTTGGGTGATGCCATTGAGAACATGACAGTTGCTAAGATTTAATACAGAGGAACGTGTGCTTGGAAAGTCTTGCATGATTAGTCCCCTTGGTGGGCTCTAAACGTTCTTCATACTAAATCTTGCAAGTGGAATTTGTTTCCGGTATGATGATAAAGAAGAGCTGTCCTTACTCCAAGGATAAGATGTTAAATTAATTAAACCGTTCAGTGGCTTGATTAATTAACGGACAAGAGAATCTTAAACACAGGAAATAATGACCGGGAGCCATATGATTGTAATATGGGTTAAGATGGATAGTGCAACATTAATCCTATAGTGGAGTGAGATTAATGTTAATGGGTTGAATGACATTGGGCTCAATGTTAGAATTCAAGGCCCATTAGGAGGTCCAATCTTAATTCTCCTAAAGGCCCCTCAAGTAGCCCAATTAAATGTCCAACAATTGACAAGGTGATTAAAATAAAAGAAATAATTTTGGGCCCAAATTTAATTAAAAATTTCGAAAAAATTTATATATATTAAATAAATGAGAGATTTTATGGAAAATAGATATGTATCTTGAATACAAAAATATCTAATAAAATCAAGATCTCATGGTATTAAATATACAATGTATTTTTTCGAAAATAATGAGGATGAGAAATATCAAGAATTGAATATTTAGTATTCAAGATTATCAAGATTAAAATATTTGATATTCGTGATAATCAAGATTTGAAATATTAGATATTCAAGATCTTGTATTCTCATTATAAATATGAGATGATACAAGACTTCATATTATGATTACTACTCTTGCAATTTTTGAAAATTGCAGTTCATTGGGCAACAAAATTATTTTCTTCCTTGTGTTGTGATTATTCGTGTGGCCTCCCACCGGGTTCACGAATAAGGACAAGGGAATACTTGAGAAGGCCTTTTGGGTTAATCAAAGCCAACGGGATCATCAAGGCAAAGGAACTCACAAAAGCATCTCAGATAGTGCCTTTCACCAAGGAAACTAAGGACGCCTTTTGTCTCAGAAATCTCCTTTTCCATCTCAAAGGACTCCTTTTGTCTTAGAAAAATTGTTTTCATCAGAAGGTATAATTCACTAAATCCCTTAGTTCCGCATGTTTAGGGCTTTATGTGATTATATTTGTTCATATGTTTTGCATGCAAAGCCTGTTGTTGGGTATACAATTATTTGATTTAATTATGTTTAAATCATGATATTAATTGTAGGCTTAAATTTGTATTTAGCGTAAATCCCGAATAGATCCGCGTTTTTTTCCCCAACAAAGGCATCCATGAATGTCATCATCTCGTGGCCCCCAGTGCTATCTACAAGTTGATCAATGTGGGGCAGTGGGAAGTTATCTTTTGGGCATGCCTTGTTCAGGTTCGTGAAGTCAATGCACAATCTCCACGTCCCATTGGGCTTCTTCACCAAGACCGGGTTTGCGACCCACTGCGGACATAAAGCTTCCTTGATCAACTTGTTGTCCAACAACATCTTAACCTTCATGGTTAAAGCTGCATATTTGTCTGGTCCATACTTCCTTTGCTTTTGGCACACAGGTTTCCTCATTGGATCTATGTTGAATCGGTGACATGCGTGATCCAACGGGATTCCCGTCATATCTTTGTGAGACCAGGCAAATACATCTAGGTTGGACATGAGAAACAACTCCATCTTTGACCGGTACGGTTCTGGTAACTCGGAACCTATGAAAAGTTCCAAGTCCCTTTCCGGGTCCAACGGGATTGCCGTCAATTCTTCCATTGGAGTGGACTTTCTTTTCTGGTTCTTCCATCTGGGATCTTACAAGAACTCCTCCGAGTTCTCCATCATCATTGGTTCGTGGCCAATTCTAGGCTCGAGGTCATTACCACCTTCTCCAACTTGGACAGGTTCATCAACTTTTCCAGCTTCCTGTGAAGTTGCATTGGATGGTCCTTCAACCTGGGATGGTTCTGCAACCTGGGGGACTTGATCAACCTCCATTGGCACTAGTTCTTGATTTCCCGCAGGTTCTCCCCTTTGAGTGTCCTTGACCACTTCCATAGGCGCAGGTTGCAAATCTTGCGCAGGTTCCTGCACTTGGCCAGTTTGAGCTTCCTTCACTCCTTCCATGGGTGCCGGTTATGTATCTTGCGCAGGTTCCGGTACTTGGTTGATTTCCACCATTGACTCCGGCAAGTCTCCTACCTCCATCAGCTCGGTCTCTGTCTAGATGATGTTTAGGATGTTTGGTTCGTCTGCCGGAATTTGTACATCTTCTTTGAGGATGTGAACCTGCGTTACAGACTTCTTTACCTGGCCATCTTTTATTTGGAGCAAGCATTCACGGGCCTTTTTCTGGTCACCTTTAATGGTCCCGGCACCTTTTGGAGTTGGGAATTTAAGACAATAGTAGTAGGTCGAACACACCACTTTGAATTCATTGATAAAGGGGCGGCCAAGGAATCCGTTGTAGGTAGACTGCTGGTCGACAATAAGAAAATCTACTAGCCTAGTCAGTCTCCTCTCTGGGTCCTCGAACGATACAAGCTGGACGCTCAACCTAATCTAGCCTACTGGGACAGTTATAGCTTCTCCGAACCCCACTATCCTAGCATTACTAGGTTCTATATATGACTCGAAATCCCCTAAGGTATCTAAGGTGGATTTGAAGAGAATGTTGGTGAAGGCACCGGTGTCCACAAGTAGCCTATGAACTCGGACGTTCATGATGTTGGTGCTTATCACTAATGAGTCGTTATGGGGAGTCAGTATCCCCTCCAAGTCCACCGAGGAGAATGTCCTGGGTTGTGTGGCGGGCCTTGAACTGGAGCTGCCTTCCTGGACTTGGTTTTTTGGCCCGAACTTCGGCCTTCCTTTGTCTTTTGGAAATGGAGGATCTTCCGTCTTGGGGACCTCCGGCTGCTCCAATTACTTCTTCGAGAACCAGGAGTTCTCTGGTTGGCTCTTGGTCTTGTTGAGGTTGGGGAGGTGCTCTTCGCCTATGTTGAGGTCCTCGTCGGTCCTTGTCCTCTTCTTCATCATCAGAAACCTCCATCCTCTCGATCCTGGTTCTCTTTGCTGGCACCTTTTTCACGAACTCGGCCAGCTTCCCATCCTCATAGAATTTCCACAGCTGTTTAAGGAGGTCGCGACATTCGCTGGTGAAGTGGCCGATTGATTAATGGTAGGCACATAACTTGTTGGGGTTAAGCTTCGTGCGGTCTTGACGAATCCTCCTAGGTACGTTCAACATGGCCTTGTCCTTGACCGCAGCGAAGATGTGGTTGACAGAGACGGTAAGTACTTAGTTGAGTTTTTCCTTGAACTCGTCTCCGTCACCAAAGGCCTTCAAGTTTCAGGGAGCTTTGTAGGTGCCCCCGGACTTCTTTCCGTGTGGCTTCTTCTACTCTGAGGCACCAACCTCTTTTAGTAGTGCCTCCTGCATAGCCACGAACACCCCAACTTTGTGTCGAAACTCGGTGTAGGTGTTCGGGCATGCCAGGTGCATTTCCCTCCAGAGGTCGGTGCCTTTCTTGAGTCCGGCCATCACTACGACTATCTTTGTGTCCTTGCTTACCGGCTCGCCCTCCAACAGTATTTTGTCAAACCTCTCTAGGTACTGCTGGTCGGTCTCGTTCTCGCCCTGGTGTATGTTGGCGAGCCGGTGCTTCTGGGTCAGGTACGACCCAAATCCTCAGAAATGGGCCAAAAACTCCCGTGTTAGTTGACCGAAAGATTGGATTGACCCCGGGGCAAGGGATGAGAACCAGCGATGAGCTCAGTCCCCGAGAGTCAACGTGAAGTTCCGGTATTGAGTGGCGTCAATGGCACCCACCGAGATCATGTACTCCGCATACTTGACTAGATGGACTTTCGGGTCTGATTCGCCCTCGTATGCAGACATCACCAGAAATTGTATCTTCTTCTAAACCGGTGCTTTAAGGATGGCAGGTGCCAACGGGGATGTAGGGAGAGTGGTGGCATCAGGTCCACCAGATTTAGCAGTTACTTGCATTTGTAGCATCTCGATGGCCTTTTTCAACGTAGCCAACTTGTTATTGTGGGCCACCTCCTGTTGAGGCTGTTCAAAGGTCGTGTGCCTCGTGGACGCACGCCCCCGCACTCCCTTGCTCTGGAGAGGCTCATCTGCGAAAGGTTGGAACTGACGTCCTCCGTTCGGGCCAAGTCTATTGGCCGCCGGTCTCCTCAATCGATCATGTGCAGACCTACGAGGCTGTAGGTCTGATTCTCCCCTCTGGGATGAAGCAGGAGCCGCCACTCGTTCCTCCATTTCATGTCTGGGCCCTAGTCTGCCCTGGAGGATTTCTTTTCCTTGAGATCGGTGGGTTGCAGATGCTCCAGTATAAGCTGAAGCTCGCCCATCTCGTGAACCAGGCACCTCCACCACCTTCGCCTTGCCAGTGCGCTCCCTTTGTCGGCGAGCTTGGGTGGAGCTCGCCTCCTGTTCATTAGGAAGCTCGCTATATTGCCCCCGGGTCTGGGTGCCCTGGGTTGGCCTTGTTTGCTCCCGAGCTTCATTGGCAGGAGCTCGTCTGGACCCTTGGGCTAGGTCGTCTTGCTGCCTTTGTTGCAGCCTCTGAAGAGCAGCAATGGTTCGCTGAAGCTCGTCAGGGTCGTTGGCAAGGTTCCTGAGAGCTGGGTTCAGTTCATCTTGAGCCACAGCCACGATAGCTCACTGGGGAACTTGTGGTGCATCGTTCTTCTGGGGAGCTCGGCGCGAGGTCTCCCCATCTCGTCCCTTCCACCTTCTCGTGGTTGCAGAGATTTGTTATTTTGACATCCTGATATTTCAGTGAGAAGGTCGTCAAGGTCGTCTTTTCCCAACAAGGGTTGTTGGTCCCAAAACGAGTATAAATGAGTGTATGGGGGAGAATACACTGATGTCAGATTTTCCCAAAAGACTCAGGAAAATGCTCTTTCAAACCTAGTCAGGAAGATCCTGAAGTGTTCTATAAACCTGATGGTCCTCAGGGGCAGCAGGGACGGATCAGGGAAGAACCAGAAAAGCTAGGTCAGAGTTGTGCTCTCAGAAGCTCATTAGAGAAAACCCACCTACTGACAGCTCAGAAGCAAGTCAGTTGGATAGCAATCTCAGTAAGCTCAGCTTAGTGAGGAATGTGAGCCATTGAATGTTTACTCGTTTTAGTTCTGAAAACTTATCAGTTTGCTTAGTGAAAACGTGGTTAAGGCTAGTGCACAATTTACTGATCAGGATGACAAGTCAGTCCTGATGGTTTTTCAGAAACAATGCAAGTATGCTTCAGTTTAATATGTATGACAATTATGATCCTGAGCAAATAGTAAATCAGCACGCAAGGGTCTTTTTAACGTGGTTCGGAGATAACCAACTCCTAAGTCCATGACCTGATTGAACAGGAAGCTATCCTCAAAACTCTGAGGATAGGTAGTTGATTTTTATGTGCCAAGGGACACGAGTAGCCAACCTCCTCTCTTAGGAACGGACCCCTGGGTGGTTTTACAAGTCCCAGTCCTTCCTACCAACCAACTCACAACCTGAGGGGTTTGGTATTCACGTTTTCCAACTATTGTGTATTGATCCTTCTAACAAATCAGTTCTAACGACAGGATCAATACTCTAAGCAAAATACAGAATAGATTCCTACTACAACACTAGGGAAATTTAAGGTTTCAGAGTGTTGTTCAAAGTATGCTTTAAGTGCTTGGAATCTTGAGAATTCTTCACTTGGAAATTTCCCGTAACCTTGAATGGGGGCAAGACCTTCTGTATTTATAGGAGGGTTTGAAATAGATCCGTTGGAGGAGATCCATTTCAAACCCTTCTATTTTAGGTAGGTGCAGGTACTGGTTGTCCTTGTCTGACAGAGACCATACCTAGTATGGCAAAGTTTCTGATCCGCCGCCTGCACCTCTGAGAAGCATTAAATGCGCTCAGTCTCCGTACATACGTGTCACCTTCTAACTGGTCGCTTGTCCAACGGCTAGTTTGTCGGCATTGACTTTATTGATCCTCGTACATTTATAACTCTGAGTTTTTCGTTCTTAACTAAGGATAAATGTTTGTCTTATGTTGGAGACTCTGACATTCTTTCTGCTTCATCAAACTTCCATTCGCACGTGTAACCTTTGGGTCTCAGGACTTACAAGTATCAAGTTAACTGATACTAGGCCCAAGTCAGGACTTAAGAACATCAGAAGGACATTCAGCCTGATCAAGGTTACACACTGCCTTCACAGGACTATCATCTTCAGGATTGGAACAGCTTCAGACTTCAGACTTGCAGCTTCAGTTTGATCATCTTCAGGACTATCATACCTTCAGGATTGGAACAGCTTCAGACTTCAGACTTTAAGGACGTCTCCATCAGTCTTCACTCCTCAACACGTTCCCCCTGAACTAAATACCTGTGAATAGAGAAAATCTATTCTAACCTATCTATCATGAGCCTATTATCCTGATGAACTATACTTAGGCAAATTCATCAAGGGGTTTTGGGATCTAATCAAAACACTCAGATTGTCCCAACAATTTCCCCCTTTTCGATGATGCCAAAACCCTTAGAAAAAATCCTACCATCTAAACACGTTACTGACTTAGTCAGTATTCAGTTCAGGAGCCTATTTCATGTCCTTAGTTCTATAAGATGGAAACAGGAAAGGGTTAGTACAGTTCTTGATAAAGAGCAGAAAAGTAAATCAGGAGTCAACGAGGTGTTGTCTCAGGAATGTAAAAAGTTTCCATTGATATAGAATGTAAGTACATGTGATCCTGAAACTATTACATCAAAATCTTGAGACATCTAATCCTGACAGACTATTCTTCCATCTTCATCATCCCACCTAGCCAAGGAGATCCCATACTTCTTCAGGACTCTCAGCTTGACCTCATGGAACATCTTCTGATCTCTGATAGCTCTGGTTCTTGAAGCAATCATGGCAATCTCTTTTCTGATCAGTTCCATATTCAGGTGGTTGTTGATGCCGAGGGTTGGAGGCAGATAGGTGATGTTCTCAGGTGCCCTGATATGAACTCCTACTCTGTCAGCATGTCGATCAATTTCAGCCCAGAGTTCAGCGTGATGCAGGGCCATCCACTCAGCAAAGATGGTGTTCTTGTCCTTGCCTTCGGATGTCCTGAGCCAGTTCCCAACAACATAGTACAAGTCCACGAACTCTTTATTGATTGGAATCCAGGATTCGTTCAGTTTGGGAGGTACGAAGTTGTCTATGTATTCGTATACGATGGGACTGGCATCCTGAGCATCCACCTTCTTCTTAGACGCAGCCGCTTTCTTCTTCCCGGCTTCAGGGGCAGGCTTCTTATGATCAGTCTTCTCCTTCAGCACAGTCATCTCCCCTTTCAGCTTTTGGAGTGCAGTTGCCTGACTCCTGACCTGCATTTCAGTCTCCAGTGTCAGCTGCTTCATCTTCTTCCTTCCCTCGACAATGGGATCACTAGGGTATAATTGCTCTTCGCACTCCTCCATCAGCTCCCCCACGGAAACATCAGCTTTCCGCTTCTGAGCAGTAGATTTTGGATTTTTCAGAGCTTGCTTCCCTTCCCCCTTTTTGGCAGCATCAAAGAGGTCCTCGTCCTTGTCGACTCTCTTCTGAATATCCCTGATCAGGATCCCCTGTGATGCTTGCTGATCGGATACCACCCCAAATGCCTTAGCCAATTTCGCATTGTCTTCAGCTCTCAGTAGGCTCTCAGTGAGATGACTGTCGAACTCCTTCCGCATAGCAGCCACTTCCTCCTTCCTGGCGAGGCTTTCAGTGAGCATTGTGTTCAGTGATTTGCTTAATGCATCCTCAGAAGCCTTCCGACCTGCTTGCCACTTGGTCAAAAGTTCGTCATCTCCCTTTTTGGCCTCTTTCTGAGCCACTGTCCTGATCTGGGCCTCCTGCCCCTTCAGTGCCTCCGCAATCAGTGCCTTGATCCTGTCATCCAGGCCACTGAGAGAAGAGTCTATCATTGTCTGCACTTGATCAGTAGTGACCCCGGTTGATCGTTGTTGTTCAAGGCTCAGGAATCTATCAACTGATTCCTTCCTAGCCCTGTCCAACTCAACATTGAGAAACTTGATCTTCTCGCGCTGTCGATCAAGCTTTCCTAGGATAGTCCTCCCCATCAGTGACATTCCCACTGCGATGGTTCGGGTTCTCCTTTTCTTGGCTGGCTTGGACTTGGTGGCAGCCTTCTTCGGGACCTCTCTTGAAGTCTCAGCAGTCCCGGTCCCTGGTAGTGCGTCATCGGCTGGTGCACCTCCTCCCGAGGTCGCACCTTCCCCGACTACTGGCACAAGTGCCATAGAAGGGTTGGGCAGAGGGTTCTGAGGATCATTTGCCCTGATTATCCGGATGAAATCTTCTTTGTTGATGACTTGGGCATAAGTGCGAAGCCCAAATCGATCAAGAATTCTCTGCTCTTCATCCCTGAGATTGTCCTCTCCAATGTCTCTGATCAGGGCAGCAACTTCAGGTACTGAGGCCTTCCTCATCATCACTAAGACCCTCAGTCTGATGACTTCCTCACCATAAGTCTCCTCTAGATCAGGAAAGTTTTGCTCGACAAATCTGATGGCCTGACACCTGGCATCCATCTCAAATGGAGTTAACTTTGGTGGTGTGGACTCCTCCTGAGTTTCTTCCTCAGCTTCCTTCTGATGATCAGATTCAGATTCAGTGTCATCGGATACAGTCCACTTCCTTCCCTGATTCTCCTCAAGATCCTCATCATGGAGCTCCTCTTCCTGAGCCTCCATGCCCACAACTTCCTGATGCTCACCCTCGCCAGCATCAGAACTCCCCTGCTCCTCCTGAGCAACTTCTTCCTCCCCTTCTTTGCCAACACCTCCTTCAGCCTCTCCTTGCTCCTCCTGAGCACCAGACGGTTCAGCCTGAACCTCCTCTCCCAACACCTCCACCGGGGTCCTCCTGAACTGGCTCCTGAGCAGGTGGAGCCTGTTCTGTTCCCCCTCAACCTGAGCCACCTCTGCCTGAGGTGCCGGCTCAGTGCCAGATGCTGCGGTGGTTTCCGATGAAGAAATGTCAGTGGGTGCCAAGGAAGAAATTGGCACAGCAGCAAGTGTGGCGGTTGAGTCGGATGGTTGGTCAGGGTGATCAGACTCAGTGTCAGAGTCATGAAGCATCGTCTTCTTTTCCCCGATCACAATCCCCTTAACCTTGACCCTCTTCGGTCCTGACTTCACTGGCTCCTCTTCCTGAGCTTTTGAACTTACTACTTTTCCCTTCCCTTTTCCTCTTGATACTTTCTTGATTTCAGTATCAAGCATCCTTTTTCTGGTCTCAGCAGCGTTCTTGAAGAGAACATTCCTGTCCTTATACTCTTCACAAGCTTCCCTATCAACGTCTCCAAGCAGATCCTGGAGCATTACTAACAGCCTGGATCCGAAATAAGGGTTCCGATCCAGCTTGATTCTGTCTCCATCCATCTTGACTTTCTTCGACTCCTAAACCAGCTTCTGAAGGAAGAACTCCTCCCAGTCGATCTTCGCGTTTTCCACCACCGCAGTCAAACCCCTGATCTTTGGCAGACTGATTTGCTCCATGCCTCCCATGAAGCCAATGATGCTTTGGACAACCACCTCGAAGAGGAGCTTGTACTCAGGCTTCAGTAGCTTCTTATTCATAGTGCTGAAAAGTACTGTAGGAACGATTAGGTACTCGTTCATACACTTCTGCTCCTCTCCGGCTTTGTAAGCAGTCAGATCAGCCAGCTGGTTCTCCTCAGTGGAATGAGGCAGATTGTAGGTCCTCCTGATGAGATCCCTGAGTTGGATCCTCTCAGTGTAGTGCTGAACCACCTTCTTACCATTTTTCCCCACGGATCGCCTGAGTGGAATCACTGATTCCCATTCATCGTCATCATTTAGCTTCAAATTCGTGTAGAAAGCGATAATCTGATGGGGCAGACCTTGGCTGGCTTTATGGAGACAAAATCAACGAGTCCAGCGTTGTTCAATGCTCCATAAACCTGCATCAGCTCTTTGATGGTAGATCGATGGGTTAAATCCACCAACCATTCATAGGACACCTTTGATTATACCTCGGAGATGGCATCATGGAATCTCCTAGTGTCTTCAAGGGATTGAGCAGCAGATGAAGCCATGGATGCAAGGGAAATGAGAGAGATGGATTGCAGAAAATTTGGGTTAGAAAAATATGAGTGCGCAAATTATGAAATGTGCAAAAAGCTTCCTTTTATACCCAAAGGTTCAGTTTTAATGAACGGTTTTGATCAAAAGTCTTTTGAAATTCAACGGATTAGATGAAGGGGTATATCCGGAATAAAACTTTACCAAATTCAGTTTTTGAAGCCAATAATTTAAACTTTATGGAAAATTGTTCCCGCCCACACTTGCATTAAATGCATGTCAGAGGAATGTTTGAAATAAATACGCATTTTGCATTTAATAAAACTGAAATAATAAATGAACGGCTGAGATGTGAGTTTAAAACCCTGTGATTAATGCAGTGTCAGACAAGATCAGATATGATGCAATCAAGTCATAATTAAAGCAAAGGTTCAATAATACATACCAGTCAGTCAGATATAGAAACCTGACTGATACCTCTGAGACTGATCAGGGTGACAAGCCCTGAGATCTGTGTCCTGAACCTAACTCTAAACTGATCCTGAAGATCCAAATCTGATGTCTGTTCCCCCTGAAAGCCATCCATCTATCTGCAATCCTGATCCTGAGTTAGTCATTCCTCCTGACCACTTTGTTCAATTCTGAACTTAGGTTCATACCGAACCATCCACTCCTGGGTCAAGAAGTCCTAACTCTACTGTCAACTCAACAAACCTGGTTTCAGGCAGAGCCTTAGTTAGGATGTCAGCTCTCTGCTTGTCAGTAGGGATCCTCTCCATCCTTATATCCTTCTTCTCAACATGATATCTTATAAAGTGATGCCTGATGTCTACATGCTTACACCTGGTGTGTAAGACTGGGTTTTGGGATATGGCAATGGCACTATTATTGTCACAATAAATTGGGACATCAGTGGCCTCTATTTGGTAGTCTCTCAGTTGTTGCTTCAACCAAAGGATTTGGGAACAACAACTGTCTGCCGCCATATACTCAGCCTCAGTAGTAGACGTTGCAACACTGGTTTGCTTCTTAGAAAACCAAGAGATCAGTTTACTCCTTAGAAACTGACATGTGCCTGTAGTTGATTTCCTATCAAGCCTACAGCTTCCATAATCAGCATCAGAATAGCCAGTCAGTTCTAGGTTGTCATCAGAGGGATACCAAAGTCCTAAATTGACTGTACCTTTCAGGTATTTCAGTATCTTTTTGGCACTCTCTAGATGACTCTTCTTCGGATCAGACTGATACCTTGCACAAACTCCAACTACATAAGTGATGTCAGGACGACTTGCAGTCAGGTACAATAAGGATCCAATCAGTACCCTATATCCAGTCTGATTCACTGAGGTCCACTCCTTATCAGGATCCAGCTTCTCATTTGTGTTCATGGGAATACGTGAGACTTTGCTGGTCTGAACTCCAAACTTCTAAATCAAGTCCCTCGCATACTTGGACTGATTTATGAAGATTCCGGAGTCAGATTGCCTGACCTGAAGACCTAAAAAGAAGTTCATCTCTCCCATCATTGACATCTCAAACTTCCCCGTCATCAGCTTTGAGAATTTCTCACAAAGCTTCAGGTTCGGTGACCTAAATATTATGTTATCCACATAAATCTGAACCAAGAGAATGTCTTCCCCTTCGGTAATCCTGAAGAGGGTCCTGTCCACTTCTCTTTTTATAAAGCCATGGTCTATCAGGAACTGGGAGAGTGTATCATACCAAGCCCTGGGTGCTTGTTTCAGGCCATAAAGAGCTTTCTTCAGGTGATAGACCTTATCACCGACTTCGAACCCTGGAGGTTATTCCAAATACACCTCCTCGTTTAGTACACCATTCAGAAAGGCACTCTTTATGTCCATCTGATACACTTTGAACTTCTTAAATGTTGCATATGCCAAAAACAGCCTGATTGCTTCCAACCTTGCGACCGGAGCAAAGGTCTCATCATAGTCGATCCCTTCGGCCTGAGAGTAACCCTTAGCCACCAGTCTGGCCTTGTTCCTGACAACAACATTCTTCTCATCCCTCTTATTCTTGAAGACCCACTTGGTGCCAATAACATGTTGACGCCTAGGTCTCTCAACTAACTCCCAAACCTGATTCTGCTCAAACTGATTGAGCTCATCCTGCATGGCTAATATCCAGTTGGAGTCAGCAAGAGCTTCTTCTATGCTCTTGGGTTCCTGATCACTCAGGAAACAGCAGAACATAGCACTCTCGCCAAAGGACAACCTTGTCCTAACCCCCTCATTGACATCACCAATTATGTCAGCCAATGAGTGATCATCTAGCCACCGCCTCCTGCTGATGGCTGCACTGGGAGCTGCTGACGTTCCCTCGCCTGATCCTGAAATGTCAGTCTCGATAATAATAGGCAAGGAAGCGGAACGAGCAAGAACAGGGGATACTGAGTCATTTCCTGATGGTTGACGAATATCAGGGACATTGTTTCCCCCTACAGTGTTGGACTCAGTAACTGTCTCAGGTGCAGAAGCATCATCACCGACAGTACATACCTCGGGTTGAGTCTAAGACTCAACATTCTCTGAGGCTGGGGCTTGCTGAGGGTTGGCCTGAGGTCCATCCTGATCATCATCATCATCATCCCATCCCTTGGGAGCACTCACAAGTTTGATCTTGAATTCAGAATTCTTCAGGCTCAGTCTTGTCACCCTCTTGGTAACCCCCTCAGTGTTAGGACTCGGAACCTATTTTCTACGCACTGATGTAGTCTCATCAAACACAACAGGAGGTGTTTCTTCCACACAAAGGGTCCGACAGTTATAAACCCTGAAGGCTTTGCTAATTGAGGAGTATCCTAAGAAAACTCCCTCATCAGACTTGCTATCAAAGGCTTTAAGCTGGTCTTTCCCATTGTTCAGGATGAAACACTTACACCCAAAAATATGGAAATAGGAGATGTGAGGCTTCCTTTTATTCCAAGTTTCATAAGGTGTCTAAGCATGTTGTTTGTTCAGCATAGATCGATTTTGAGTGTAGGAAGCAGTGTTGATTGCTTTAGCCCAGTACTTCTTGGGCAGTCCTGACTCAGCCAACGTGGTCCGGGCAGTTTCCTTCAGGGTCCGGTTCCTTCTTTCAGCTACCCCATTCTGCTGAGGGGTCCTGGCTGCAGAAGTCTCATGAGCAATACCAAGGTCAGTACAAAAATCAGTTATAATTGAGTTAATAAACTCAGTTCCCCGATCTGATCTGATCCTGACGATGCTCTGACCCTGTTCAGTACTTAATTTCTTGAGTAACTCCGGAAGCTTGACTTGAGTCTCCTTCTTGTTCAGCAAGAAAATAACCCATGTGCACCTGGAATAATCATCAACAACAACAAGGGTATATTTCCTACCATTCATGCTGACAGGAGTAATCGGACCAAAGAGATCCATGTGCAGGAGCTGAAGAACTCTGTCAGTTGAGAAGGCATCCTTCTCCTTGAATGAAGCTTTGGTTTGCTTGCCTTCCTGACATGCTCCGCACACGTGGTCTTTGCTAAAAACTTCATGTGGTAGACCATCTACAAGAGAAAGTCGAGAGATTTTGTTAATAATCTTGAAGTTTAAGTGACTCAGGCATTTATGCCAGAGCCTACTGAGCTCAGAAGAGCTCTTAGTGACCAAACAAGTTTCAGGAAAGTTGCTCTTAAAGTCAGCAAAATATACATTCCCTCTCCTGACACCTGTAATCAGAACCTGCAGTGTAGATTTGTCCTTCACAAGGCATATGTTAGATGTAAACTCTACATTATATCCTCGGTCACAAAACTGACTGACCGAAAGCAGGTTATGCCTAAGACCCTCAACATAGGATACATTAAGCACTTTAACAGAACCAACAACAAGGGTACCGAATCCTCTTGTGAAACCCTTAGAGTTATCACCAAAGGTTACCTGTGGGCCTTCCTGAGCTACATAGTCCTGAAGGAGATCACGAAATCTGGTCATGTGCCTGGAACACCCTGAGTCCAAGTACCAGTCCTTCATCAGATCCTCCTTCTTCTTCTTGTAGACCGCAGCGACCTGAAAAGAATCAGGCCTCAGGTACCCATCTAGTATTGGGTCCTATAGTGTTAGCCATACCCTTCGGGATCCAGATTTGTTTAACAATTCTGATGGCATCAGAAGTGTAAACCTGTCTCCCTGAAACATCAACATACACTATCCTCTTCTTCCTTTGTGCCTGGGAAGTTGAGGGTGTATGTGTGTCAGCCTGAGTCTCAGGAGCCCTAGATTGATTCCTGGGGGCGGGCCTCCTATTTCTCCTAGGCCTGGGTGCGTTGGGCTGAGGTCTGTCCTGATAAGGAGCAGCTTGGGCCTAACCTCTAGGCACTTGAGGTTTGACCTGAGTGTTATCGGAGTCAGGTCTCCGTTGCCTTTCAGGGGCCATTTGGTTTGTCCTTCTCCTCTGAGGATTAGGACGCTGCTGATGGGCCTTGTGCCCTGTCTGAGGCTTTTGGACCTCAGTAGTCCTCGGCCTTGCCTGATGTCCCTTCGACCTGAGTTCCTTCTACCCTGAACACTTTGAGGCTGAGCTTGAGAAGTGCTTGGGGCAGAATTCCTTCGGGCCTGAGAATTCCTAGGCTGAGCCTTGGAGTTTCCTTGGTCCTTCTTCCTCGGCTCAGGATGAGAAGCCTTGGCCTTTCCCTTAGGTGTTGGCCTAGATTCCTCAGTCCTTTGCCTGACAGGTTCAGGCACTTTCTCCTTCCCTTTACCTTTGTCCTGACGAGCAACACTGGGGCCCTTGTCGTCATTTTGGGCAGGGACAAACTTCTTCTGAGAGTTGCTCCCTGAAGCACCTCTCTTCATCTTGCCCTTTAGGTCTTTAGAGGCAACATAGCCTAGCCCAGCTTTGGCACCATCGGTCAGCTGAGAGAAACTTGTTAACTCATCAACCACTTGAGAAGATATGTGTAACTTCTTCTGCTTTTCCTCAAGGCACACATTTTCTCTTTTCAGGCCCTCAAGCTCAGTGGTGTATTGAAGCACCAGTTTCTGATGAGCATTCTCTTTTGAGATCAGCTCAAGATTCCCAAGCAGTTTGCTCAGCACTAAGGCGAGCTTGCCACTCAGTTTCGAACATCCCTCTCAGAGCAATTCGCTCAATCATCTGTTGTTCTTGAGCAAGGAACTGATCAGTGTCACGAGTCTCAATCAGCGAGCTGATTATAGCATTGAGTCTTTCAACCGCCACTGGAGTTTCATCATGCCTATTGCAGGCATGAAGGAACTCTTCCTGGAGGTTTACTAGCCTCAGTGCTTCCTCAGTATCCCTCACTCTGAGAGACTCAGTTAGCCGATCATTCTCCCCACTCAGTTGTGCATTCACATCCACTGTGTGAATATGAGTCTCCTGCAGCCTTGAGAAATCAACCATCAATTTCTCTAAAGCGAGCTGAAGGTCGAGATCCCTTGCTGAATCTGAGCTAAGCTCAGGTGCGTGATCAGGAGAAGAGGCAGAAGAACATACCTCATCGTCTACCATCAGGCAGAGATCATCATACTCCTCATCGGAGAAGAGTTCAGGGGACCGGCGTCCTGGGCCATCTGAATCTGAGGAATCCTCAGCAAGCATAGCTCTCCGGTCTGATGCCCTGAGCTCTCTCTTGGCTCTCCGATCTTCTCTCTCTCGAGCGCTGAGCTCCGGACAATCATACTGATAATGTCCGGTCTTCTTGTAGTGGTAGCACTGATCTACATCAGAAACACCCTTTTTGTCAATGTACCTTTTATCAGATGACTCCCTCCGGCTCCCTGATGATCATTCAGGTTTGGAGCTGGATCTTCTGGGATCCGCATCATCTCTCCTCTTCTCATCTATGTGCCGCTCAGGCTCCTCTCTCTCTCTCCTGGAATTTGAAACCCTCCCCTCTTCCCTCTGGGGGCTCGATCTCCTGGGGCTGGAATACCTGCGATCACGAGAGTTAGTATAAAACTTCTTATACCTATCGAAATGAGAGTTCAGCTTCTCGAATCGTCGTGCCATCTGGTTGTACTCCAGGGTTAGCTCATCCTTGCTCATATCTCTGAGTGATTTCAAGCCAGATCCAGCCTCAGGCTCAGGAGTAGCTTTAAGAGCCACGTTATTTTCATTCTCAGGTGTCTTCTCCTCACTCACCTCCTCACTGACAGCACCCTTCTTATTCCTCTTATCGAGGTCGAATTCCAGAGCCTTTAACTCTGAGAATAGGTGAGAGTAAGGAATGTTTGTGAGGTCCTGAGTGTTCTTCAACAATATCACTCCTGTGTCCCATATTTCAGGGAGACAGTTCAGGATTTTAGACGACACATCCCTCTTGGGAAAGTCCTTCCCAAGGGTTGCTAGCTCGTTCATCATCTTAATAAACCGAGCTTTCATCTGATCGATGGACTCTCCTTCCAACATCCGAAAGGCCTCAAACTTCCTGATAGCAAGATCTCTCTTGTTCTCCTTGATCTTCTCTGAGCCCTCACTCATCTCCTTCGGAGCATCCCAGATCTCCTTTGCAGTAGTCAGATGCATGAGCCTAACCGAGTTCTCGTAAGAAACGGTGTGGAGTATAATGTTCTTCGCAACATTATCTAGTCCGATTTGCTTAATCTGATCAGCAGTAAGCGCGGACCTCTCCACAGGCTCATCTTCGGCAGCCGGAACAGGGACATTGCCAGCTACGGGCCAGGTGGTCTGAAGATTCCTCATAAATCTGATCGGACCATGCTCAATCACCTGGGGCATCTGATCATGGATGGAGTAGAGATGTGCAAGGACCCTGAATTTCCAATAATCATAATTATCAATAGAGAATTCAGGAAGACTGCCTTCGAGGCGTTTAGAACCGGATGCCATGAATGCAAGTTTTCAGAAATAGATCTGTTCAGTTGACCACCAAAAGTTTCTCCTTAGAAACTGTTGGTAAACAAAGTCAGTGGTCTTTTGAACCACTGCTCTGATACCACTTGTTGGTCCCGAAACGAGTATAAATCAGTGTATGGGGGGAATACACTGATGTCAGATTTTCCCAAAAGACTCAGGAAAATGCTCTTTCAAACCTAGTCAGGAAGATCCTGAAGTGTTCTACAAACCTGATGGTCCTCAGGGCCAGCAGGGACGGATCAGGGAAGAACCAGAAAAGCTAGGTCAGAGTTGTGCTCTCAGAAGCTCAGTAGAGATAACCCAACTACTGACAGCTCAGAAGCAAGTCAGTTGGATAGCTATCTCAGTAAGCTCAGCTTAGTGCGGAATGTGAGCCCTTAAATGTTTACTCCTTTTAGTTCTGAAAACTTATCAGTTTGCTTAGTGAAAACGTGGTTAAGGCTGGTGCAAAGTTTACTGATTAGGATGACAAATCAGTCCTGATGATTTTTCAGAAACAATGCAAGTACGCTTCAGTTTAATATGTATGACAATTATGATCCTGAGCAAATAGTAAATCAGCACGCAAGGGTCTTTTTAACGTTGTTCGGAGATAACCAACTCCTACGTCCACGACCTGATTCAACAGGAAGCTATCCTCAAAACTCTGAGGATAGGTACTTGATTTTTACGTGCCAAGGGACACGAGTAGCCAACCTCCTCTCTTAGGAACTGACCCCTGGGTGGTTTTACAAGTCCCAGTCCTTCCTACCAACCAACTCACAACCTGAGGGGTTTGGTAATCACGTTTTCCAACTATTGTGTATTGATCCTTCTAACAAATCAGTTCTAAGGATAGGATCAATACTCAAAGAAAAATACAGAATAGATTCCTACTACAACACTAGGGAAATTTAAGGTTTCAGAGTGCTGTTCAAAGTATGCTTTGAGTGCTTGGAATCTTGAGAATTCTTCACTTGGAAATTTCCCGTAACCTTGAATGGGGGCAAGACCTTCTGTATTTATAGGAGGGTTTGAAATAGATCCGTTGGAGGAGATCCATTTCAAACCCTTCTATTTTAGGTAGGTGCAGGTACGGGTTGTCCTTTTCTGACAGAGACCATACCTAGTATGGCAAAGTTTCTGATCCGCCGCCTGCACCTCTGAGAAGCATTAAATGCTCTCAGTCTCCGTACATACGTGTCACCTTCTAACTGGTCGCTTGTCCAACTGCTAGTTTGTCGGCATTGACTTTACTGATCCTTGTACATTTATAACTCTGAGTTTCTCGTTCTTAACTCAGGATAAATGTTTATCTTGTGTTGGAGACTCTGACATTCTTTCTGCTTCATCAGACTTCCATTCGCACGTGTAACCTTTGGGTCTCAGGAGTTACAAGTATCAGGTTAACTGATACTAGGCCCAAGTCAGGACTTAAGAACATCAGAAGGACATTCAGCCTGATCAAGGTTACACACTGCCTTCACTGATAGAGACTTCCCTGAGCATGCTTAGTCTACTCAGTTCTGTCAGGATTAGTGATCTTCTTCAGGATGGCTTCTAGGCATCTTCAGGAGTCTTTCTAGGTTTTTCAGGTTGCAGCTTCAGGTTGATCATCTTCAGGACGATCATACCTTCAGGATTGGAACAACTTCAGACTTCAGACTTTAAGGACGTCTCCATCAGTCTTCACTCCTCAACACGTTACCCCTGAACTGAATACATGTGAATAGAAAAAATCTATTCTAACCTATCTATCCTGAGCCTATTATCCTGATGAACTATAATTAGGCAAATTCATCAAGGGGTTTTGGGATCTAATCAAAACACTCAGATTGTCCCAACAAGGGTTAACTCTGTCCAGGTTTTGTCTAGCCTTGCATACACACGAATTGTCCAAAATTGGGTTTATTCGTCTACACGCATGCGTTTAAAAGCGTTTTTGTTATGTTTTTGGTCCGGAATTCTGGGAATTTGTTCAAAAACTGGGAATCTAGTGTATATCTTCAAGTGTTCTTGTTAAATGCTCAAGAACACCTTCAAATCTTCAAAAATTTTCTCACTTTGCTCTCGGATAATTTCAGAATCGGAGGTTCGAGTCCTCCTTCTAGCGCCAAATTGTTGATAGATTTCGTTAATGGAAGATTAATGGCTGTTTATGTGCTTAAATCTACCAAACAATAATCAAAGATTAGAGATTGTTCTTGAGGCTTGAATATAGAGAGAGAAAGTAGAGAGTTTAGAGTGAGAAAGTATGTGTGTATTATGAAACTTAGAGAGAGAAAGGTACAATGGGGACATATTTATAGGTTTGCATGTGTGAGGTGGCACCTTGTGAGCCTACTTGGCTTTAAGTGTTGACAAGTGTCATTGACACTTGTCTTAGCTCATCACAATGCTACCTTTACAATGCTTGTCCTACTACATGTCTACTTGCTGCTTATATACACATTGTCTATGTCCTTGGCCTAGGCGAGCTTCGTGGCCTTGTGTTGTTTCGAGAGCAATGTAGAGGTGGACTCTTGTTGGGTCTCTATGAACGTGGGCGAGCTTCCCTTCAAGTGGGGAAGCTCGCCAATGAGCTTCTCTCTCCTGGACACTGTTGGTCGTTGGACTTAGTTCATCAGGTGCCTGAGCGAGCTTCTTTCTCTTCCTGGCGACCTTCTCCAATATCAACCTTGGTCAACGTTGACGACGCATCTTCTCAGCAAGTTAGCGAGCTTCTCAGCCTTGTTTAATTAATCTTATAATTATCCTAGGGTAGTTCGGCTATCAACACATGGGCTTGGGCCCATGCTAAATAATTATTGCTTCCACAACACATATAAAAAGTGTTTAGAAGGAGACATCAAACAAAAATTAAAATATCTACTGTTATTCAAATTACTTTATAAATGGAACAATAATGCATGTGTCTAATGAAAATAGGATTGAAATTTTTTATATTTAACACAAGAAATAAAAAATTGAAGATTATGCTTAAGAAATTTTTAAGATTTTACCTGTAAAGATATTTTATATTTTTACAAACAAATGTCAATAAATTATCATTAAATCAAAAAATAGAGTAATTTTCAATATTTTTTTATTGATTTGAAAAAAAATTGACAATAAAAATTAATTTACATTTTGGACAGAAATTTTTTATTAGATAAGTATATAATTATATATATAGATAAATAAATAAATATATGGATTAATTTCAAAATGAAATCATTTGCAACACCATATTTGCCAAATGAACCACAAAAAACCTCATGTTTCAAATATGAACACTTTATCACCAAGAAGGTCATTTTTGTAATGATTATGGGCCCCTCTCATTTATTGCATTCACTTTATTTTAAATTGATGCATTGACTTTTTAAATTTTAAATTTGATTTTTTTATTTTAAAAGTGGAAGCAGCTGTCTTTAATAAATTTTTCTTTAATTTTTGAAATAGAAACATTCAACGAAACTTAGTCTTTTATATTTTTAAAAAATTTATCTTTTTCATATTTTAAATTACTTAGTTTGAATTTTACATTTTACATTACTTAGTCTTATTTAGTTCGAATTTGAAATTTTACATTACTTAGTCTTTTTCATTTTCTAATTAATGTGAATTTTAAAAATTTGTATTCTTATTTATTATTTTTTATTAATTTATTAATTTTATAAATTTTTCTTTTTTAAAAATTATATCATTTTTATAATTTCAAATTTTTATTTCAATTTTTTAGATCGTTGATTTGTACAACACAATTTATATATATTCAAATTGCCAATTTTGCATATATCAAATTTTATTCTGTATATATATTCAGATTTCAACATTCATAAAGCTTGCATATATGTATTTTTCATTTTCTGCATAGCAATAATTCAAGATTGAATGTACCCAATTTTTTTGCGTATAAAATAACAAAAACTGAATAGAAATGAATTTCAGATTGCATTAATTTGTTAGAGTAACCAAAACCGAATACAAAGAATTCTATTCCGAATATATACAGAACATGAACAATTTGAAAATCACTATTTTTAGGCAACCATGGCCGCTCGACAGCCTTCAAAATATTACCTTGGAATATTTATCTGCCTCTTCAAAGTATTTTTGCCTATCAAATTCCACTCCACCACTTAATGATTTCTCATTCTATAAAAACAAACAACCTATGTCAATTTCAAACTTACAAACATGTACGAGCATAAAATGCAAAAACAATTTTCAACACACTTGAAAAGTATTAGAACCAACACATCATAACAAAGTTTCACGAGGATATGTGTAATACAAACCTTATGCCTAAAATTCTTTAGAGTCTGTCCTAGTGCTTGTAGAGTAGATTGTTTTGAAGAAAGTATCTTCCACTCTTCTGATAGCTTCCTCAAGGTAGCAACAGTAATCTCACCATGAATATAACAAATTAAAAAAATTAATAACTTTGTATGTTGGGAAAATCTTAAGTGTTTTGATTAGATCCCAAAACTCCTTGATGAATTTGCCTAAGTATAGTTCATCAGGATGATAGGCTCAGGATAGATAGGTTAGAATAGATTTTTCTATTCACAGGTATTCAGTTAAGAGGGAACGTACTGAGGAGTGAAGTCTGCTGGAGACGTCCTTAAAATCTGAGGTCTGAAGTATCTCCAACCCTGAAGGTTTGATCGTCCTGAAGATGATCAACCTGAAGCTGAACCTGAAAAACCTAGGAAGACTCCTGAAGATGCCTAGAAGCCATCCTGAAGAAGTCCACTGATCTTGACAGAACTGAGTAAACTAAGCATGCTCAGGGAAGTCTCTATTAGTGAGGGCACAAGTAACCTTGATCAGGCTGAATGTCTTACTGATGTTCTTAAGTCCTGACTTGGGCCTAGTATCAGTTAACCTGATACTTGTAAGTCCTGAGACCCAAAGGTTACACGTGAGAATGGAAGTCTGATGAAGCAGAAGAATGTCAGAGTCTCCAACATAAGACAAACATTTATGCTGAGTAAAGAACGAGGAACTCAGAGTTATAAATGTACGAGGATCGGTAAAGTCAATGCCGTTGGACAAGCGACCAGTTAGAAGGCGACACGTATGTCCGAAGACTAAGCACATTTAATGCTTCTCAGAGGTGCAGGCGGCGGATTAGAAACTTTGCCATACTAGGTATGGTCTCTGTCAGACAAGGACAACCAACTTCTGCACCTACATAAAATAGGAAGGTTTGAAATGGATCACTTCTAACAGATCTATTTCAAACCTCCCTATAAATACAGAATGCCTTGCTCCCATTCAAGGCTAACGGGAAATTTCCAAGAGAAACTCTCAAGATTCCAAGCACTCAAAGTTCACTTGAAGCAACACTCTGAAACCTTAAATTTCCCTAGTGTTGTAGTAGGAATCTATTCTGTATTTTGCTTAGAGTATTGATCATATCCTTAGAACTGATTTGTTAGAAGGATCAATACACAATAGTTGGAAAACGTGAATACCAAACTCCTCAGGTTGTGAGTTGGTTGGTAGGAAGGACTGGGACTTGTAAAACCACTCAGGGGTCAGTTCCTAAGAGAGGAAGTTGGCTACTCGTGTCCCTTGGCACGTAAAAATCAAGTACCTATCCTCAGGGTTTTGAGGATAGCTTCCTGTTCAATCAGGTCGTTGACGTAGGAGTTGGTTATCTCCGAACCACGTTAAAAAGACCCTTGTGTGCTGATTTACTATTTGCTCAGGATCATAACTGTCATCATACTAAACTGAAGCATACTTGCATTGTTTCTGAAAAACCATCAGGACTGACTTGTCATCCTGATCAGTAAACTGTGCACCAGCCTTAACCACGTTTTCACTAAGCAAACTGATAAGTTTTCAGAACTAAAACGAGTACACACTTAAGGGCTCACATTCCGCACTAAACTGAGCTTACTGAGATAGTAGCCCAACTGGCTAGCTTCCGAGCGGTCAGTAGGATTGTTATGTCTACTGAGCTTCTGAGAGCACAACTCTGACTTAGCTTAATTGGTTCATTGTTGATCCGTCCCTACTGCCCCTGAGGACCATCAGTAGACTGAACATTTTCAAGAGCTTCCTGACTAAGTCTGAAAGAGCATTTTCCTGAGATTTCGGGAAAATCTGACATCAGTGTATTCCCCCCCCATACACTGATTATACTCGTTTCGGGACCAACATTGTATATATACAAAAATCAGTTGCATATATCCTATCAAAACCAAAAAATAAATAGAACAAAAAATACCCAAATCATAAAACCAAAAAATGAACCAAAAGCTTTTAGAAAACCAAAATGTGTACTGCAAAAAAGCAAAAAAAAAAAAAGATTTGTCATAGTCAAAATTCACAAATGAAATGAACTCTATCAACAATTGTGGGAAAGAAATGAACTCCATCTGCCAGTAAAAAATGAAAAATGAACTGAAAAAAAAATCAAAGACAGAATTCACCAGAGCCGGGAAAAAAGAAAAAGAAAACAATGTTCTTGTGCTTGATCATTTCCACTTCACCAAAATCCACCTTCCACCGTGTCGATCTAAATAAAAAATAAAAAATATGGTGGAGAGAGAGAGAGAGATATTCGATCTAGAAACCGATCGATTTGTGTTGTGTACACGGACGCTTTTGCCCCTCGAATCGAAAGTGCAGTTAGGAGAGATCTCACGGGGGGCGGTGACGATGGAAGAGAATGAAAGGCGGCTTCGCAGCGGTTTACAAATATGGATGAAAGCAAAACACCGGCGACTGTGCCCATGTTGAAAGAAGCAACGGGGGCCCGTCGCCGTGAGAAGGTGTGAGAGAGTGAACCAGAGCGATATGAGAGAGAGAGAGAAGAGGATATGGGTTTTTTGAGGTGAGAATGAGAGAGAAGGGTTATTTTGAAATGAATTTTGAAATCGATTCGAGATATATAAATGACAGTTTTTTTTTCTCTTAGATCTGAAATATACGTCAAATCAATTTTGAAAATGAACAGTGAAAAAATCATGTGGGAATGAGTTTTTAATGTGGTTTGTCAAATTTTTGTTGGGGTGGGGCCCATTTATGACCCTCATTGTAACATGGGGTTTTTGGTATTCCTATATGCAATTACACTATTATAAATAACCTTATAGGTAACTTACCCTAAATATAAATATATATATATATATATATCTTATAAATAATAATACAATTTTTACAATATTAAAAAATAAAAAAATAATATCAGTGCCAGAGTTTGAACCTTGTAAACTCGAGTAAAAAAAGAAAAATTAAACCTAAACTATACAAATAATATATATTAATTTCAAATTTAAAAAAAAGTAAATAAATCTTGGGCCCAATTAGGCCCAAGATTTTGTTATTATATATGTATAGATATATTTTATCCTACAGTAACACATGTTTGTCTATATAGTAACACAAATTGAGGAGCAAATATGTGTTACTATTAGAGCAAATGTGTGTTACAATCTTATAAAATGTTGTTATTTTGCATATATATTAATTTATTTTTATAGAATAAATAGTTTTTAACATAATATAAGAGAAAAATCATGTGTGTACATATTGGTTTTTCATAAATATTTATTTATTTATATTGAAATAACTATTTTATAATAACACATATAAAATAGTAAAAAATGTGTTAATATATGAATCATATACCTAGATTTAAAGGAATGATGATTAAATTAAAAAAATACATATTTACTCTTATAAAAATACATTTTCTCTTACAGTAACACGTATTTATCCATATTGTAACACACATTTGCCCATATTATAACACAAATTAGTGAGCAAATGTGTGTTACTATTAGAGCAAATATGTGTTACAATCTTATGAAATATATTTTTTATATATATATTCATTTATTTTTATATAATAAATAATTTTTCATAAAATATAAAACCAAAATGTGTGTTACTATAAAAAATATATTGTTTAATTTTCATAAATATTTATGAAAAAACAATATATATTTTTATAGTAACACACAATTTTTATTAGATTGAATGAAAAATGTCAATTCTACAAAAAAAATAAAAAAAATATATGTAAATAAAATAACATTTAATCTGATTGTAATATACATTTTGTTTATTAGTAACATACATTTACCCAAATTGTAACATATTTGTAAGTGAAAAAATCTAAAATTATAGTTGCAAAATTTTTTAAAAAAAAAATCAAATTCAACTTGATTAAAAACTTACAAATTTTAATATAATATGTATTTTACACCATGAAATGTTTCACATGAAAATGAGTCAAGCTTTTATGCAGTACCCTATCGCAATATTCTATTTGAACAAAATGAGATTTATGCACTCGCTGCATTTTAATCAAAATTAATATCACATTATCATTATATTATCATATTTTTTTTACATTGATGTCTACATTTCGTTCAAAAATTATTTTATATATTTTAATAAAAAATAATATTGTATTTTAAATATACGTTTAAGAGTAGATATTGTGTGAAAATAGTTCATGATAAGCTTATCATGAAATTATCTTAATGTATTAAATATTTGATCAAGTGTATCAAAAGTTGAATTCAATATATAAATTTTAGTGACCTTGATTTTTGATACCCTTAATTAAATATTTGATATTTTAAAACTTGTTCATTATCATGAATCATTTTTATACAATAATTTGCCAATGTTTAATTATACACAAAAACTCGTATGCAATATTGCACAAAACCCGACCCGTGCAATATCCCCAAATGAAAATTCGCAGATCAAATAAAATTTTTAAGGAAAATTCTCGCCACTTCCAGAATGTATACCACATGAACATATTTGTGCTACTGTAAGACAAAATGTGTGCTACTACATCTTAAAAAGTTATTTTTTTTTTGTACTTTTAAAGTAACTATAAGAATAATATGTATTTTTACAAGAACAAATATGTGTTTCTTAATTTATTTTTCATTTCATTATTAGTTTTATGTTGATAATATATTGCTAATGTAATAATACCTTACATGTGTTACTATCTCGCCACTCCCAGAATGTATACCACATGAACATATGTGTGCTACTGTAAGACAAAATGTGTGCTACTGTAAGATAAAATTTGTGCTACTACATCTTAAAAAATTAATTTTATCGAAATCCCAGAATGTATATCATATGAACATATATGTGCTACTGTAAGACAAAATGTGTGCTACTACATTTTAAAAAATAATAATTTCTATAAAAATCAATAAATATTTATAAAAACTAATATTTTTTCTTGTAATAATACACATATTGATCTTACATTGTATTAACATGTTTGTTTTCTACAAAAACAAATGAATATATGTAAAAAAAAATAGCATTTGTTCTTATAGTAGTACATATTTGACCTTATAGTAGCATAAATTTACTCATACAGTATTATCAACTAGAAGCGAAAATCCTAAAATTTGAAAATTGCCCAAATCTGACCCAATCCGTTCATGATCCGCGAAATTTATTACTTTGACTCTATTGACCCTACGAATTTTTAAAATTTTCCCCTTTTTTTTTACGTATATTGCACCCTCTTAATTATATAACACAATCTTAATTATATAACACAATTTACATACGTAAAGCTAACCGAGAGTTTTTTTCTTATTTGAAAAACAAGAAAAGTCTCCGTCCGCAGTCGCAAAATGAGCAAAGTGGGCCCACCTTTTATCTGATCGCCATTCCTATATCTATCCACGTCTCAATCGCGTTGGAGGGTGTGCCAAGAACTAATCCAATCCTCTCGTTACCCAATTACATGTCTCCACGTGCTAGTCCAGTGGCGTTCCACGTTGTAGAACCTGCCGTATAAAACTCCCCAAATAATTTGTTTTGATCATCTACCTTTACCAAACACGATCACTGAGAGAGATGGAGTCCCGCGAAGCAAATTCCACCGATGTAACGGCTGAAGTCGATAGGACTTCCGACCGAAATCTCGCCGTCGTGGAGCGACGGGTGCAACGGCTATCCCTGCACCTGAATCCGCCGCCGGAATTGTCTGACGGCGTGGAGATTACACCGTGCGCGGGCCGAGCGAAGGTTGTTGATGTGAACAGGGAGCAATTGGCGATGTTCATGAGGGGTAAGTACAGGGATTTGCAGCTGGAGGTGTTTGATTACTTCAACTCGAGGCCGGAGCTTCAGACGCCGGTGGAGATATCGACTGCTGAGCATCGGGAGCTTTGTGTTCGGCAGTTGGTGGGGTTAGTTAAGGAGGCGGGGATTAGGCCGCTTAGGTATGTTGTGGAGGAGCCGGGTAAGTATTTTGCGATTATGGAGGCGGTGGGCAGCGTAGATATGTCATTGGGGGTCAAGCTGGGGGTTCAATTCAGGTGATACTTTTTTTTTTGTGTGTGTTCATATGCTGCCTAATTTGAACTGTTGTGAGGATGTTTAGGCTAGTTTCTTGCTAAATTTGTAGTATGATGTGGAAACAGCTCTGATTGCACTTTAGCACTATAAAATAAGTTCTTGGAATAAAATTCTTGGATTATGATCAGTCGTTGGTATATGCCGATTTTCTTAGCTTTTTATCTCATTTTTGGATAATGTAAAATGATGCAAGATGTGGCTCTGCGAGGAGGTTCTTCTAAATATATGATATAATAGCAACAAGATATCTAGACTTGGGGGCTCCATCTATTTGAATATTTGTGGCGTGTCCATTGGAAAGCATATGTTTAATGGATGATACAGTGTAGTTAATAAGTTGCAATGATATAATAAATATATTTTGCTTGTAGCAACTGCATAGTGATGTTATTGTGTAAGCTGGTGTAAAGTGCATATAATTCTATGAAGATGGATTGCTGAAAACAGAAATGGATTCTATTGATCTTTTCCAAGCTAAAAAGCACTTGCAACTTGCAAACGCAATTGTTTGTTTAAATGCATTTGTTATTTTAAATTTTTGGACTCTGCCAAATATTTTTCCCGTAGATTGTGGATAAAGTTTTATATGACTTTAACCATTATTCGATTCTAATACTCTTGATAAAATTCTGGATATTTTAATTTTGTTTTTGAGGAATACGTAAGTGTTACTAATATAAAATTGTTTTTTTATATCAAATATGAATGATAAATTGATACCCCCAATCCCTATTCTTGATACTCCTAAAGTGATTTTGATACTCTGATCAAACTCTTGATTATTTTAATTTTTCCTAATATTTTCTTGGTAAATGGAACATTTTCATATAAATTTTGTCTAGAAATGGAGTAGATATATTGAAATCCATTACCATTTCTTACAATATTTTCCATGTGGCCCTTACTATGGGATGTCCTCTTGGCTGATGATTACCTTCTATGCATTTTTTTTTTTTTAATGTCTTTCCAGTATAATCTGGTTTTCTCTGCAGCCTTTGGGGAGGATCTGTGCTCAACTTAGGAACCAAAAAGCATAGAGATAAGTACTTTGAAAAGATAGACAATCTGGACTATCCAGGCTGCTTTGCGATGACAGAACTTCATCATGGTACTTTCTTTTGACATCCATTAAACCTCTTTTTTAACCTTGATTAACTATTATAGTGGAAGCTATTCTTTTTTTATCATAGTAGCAGACACTATTTGTTTCAGAAAGTTCTAAGGATATATGAAGTATTTACATACTCACTTTTGATCAGCTAGTTGTTTGTACGATCGTTAGACGAATCATCAATTCTTTGTATGAAAATAATCAAGATATAACAAGGGCTTCAAAATTGTACAGTCATCTTCCGTATTACTATTATCATTTCATGAAAGGACATAACAGAAAACCGAAATATTTTTCATGCATTTTTTCCTTCCACCAGGTTCAAATGTGCAAGGCATCCAGACTACCGCCACTTTCGATCCAATTAACGATGAATTCATCGTCGACACACCAAATGATGGGGCCATTAAATGGTGGATTGGTAATGCTGCAATTCAAGGAAAGTTTGCTACAGTTTTTGCAAAGCTAATTTTGCCTACTCATGATACAAAAGGTGTTTCCGATATGGGTGTTCATGCATTCATTGTCCCACTTAGGGATTTAAAAACCCATAAGACACTACCCGGTGTTGAAATACGTGATTGTGGCCATAAAATTGGAATAAATGGAGTAGATAATGGGGCAATTAGATTTAGATCAGTAAGAATCCCACGAGATAATCTCCTTAATCGATTTGGAGATGTCTCAAGAGATGGGAGGTACACAAGCAGCTTACCTACCATCAACAAAAGGTTTGCTGCCACATTAGGCGAGCTTGTAGGAGGAAGGGTGGGCCTTGCGTATTCATCAGTTGGTGTCCTTAAGATTGTTATTGTAATAGCTGTCAGATTTTCTCTGCTAAGACAGCAATTTGGCCCGCCAAAGCAACCTGAAATCAGTATACTTGATTACCAGTCTCATCAGCATAGGCTGATGCCAATATTGGCTTCTACCTATGCTTATCATTTCGCGACATTACATCTGATTGACCTATATTCTGAGATGAAGAAGACCCATGATGATCAGTTGGTAGGTGATGTGCATGCACTTTCTGCAGGGCTGAAAGCCTATATTACTTCTTATACAGCAAAGGCAATAAGCACTTGTAGAGAAGCCTCTGGAGGTCATGGGTATGCTGCTGTCAACAGATTTGGTAGTTTAAGGAATGATCATGACGTTTTTCAGACATTTGAAGGGGACAATACTGTCCTTCTGCAGCAGGTTTTTATCCAAGCTTGTTTTATGTGTAATTCTATTGTTACTTTGACTGGAAGTCCTTTGTATTTTACTAACTAGCAATTCAACTTTTAAATATGAATTTGGCTCAAGTTCACTGGGAGGATGACATCCTTATATAAAAATGATGAAAGAGAGTGAAGTATCACCACTTCATATTATACATTCGGGCAGTGGAAGGGTTGGACATGCATTGATTCTTTATAGATTCTTGTTAATGTAAATCATGTCCTGATATCAATGGTTACTAGTCCCTAGTTGTTTAAGAATTTTGCAAAGTAGTTTGCTGCAGGCATAGAGCTTCTTTAATTTGATGGCATATCTATAATAAGCTACTGTTTTTTTCAGCTTGCAGCTTACCTCTTGAAACAATATAACGAGAAGTTCCAAGGTGGGACCCTCAGTGTCACATGGAACTACTTGAGGGAGTCTATGAACTCCTATCTATCACAGCCCAACCCGGTGACTGCTAGATGGGAAGGTGAAGATCATCTACGAGATCCCAAATTTCAATTGGACGCCTTCAGGGTAAGTATTCATGTGATGGGTTTTTGGAGGTTGATGTCATTTTAGTCCTTATGTTTTTTCAGTTTTGGTTGCTCTTCTACACAGTATCAAATTTGGTTCTAGAAGTATAACTTGACTTTCACATTCAGCCTTTATCATAGTTGATCATCTGTTGACTGAAAAAATCAATTATTTGGGGGTGCTAAATGTAAGTATTTAAAAGTTCTCTACCTAAATGTAATTATAAAAAAAATCAAAATACTTCAAGTATGATATTTAGCTCCCTCAGATAGTTGATTTCTAGTCAGTAGTCGGTCAACTAACATGGGATAAAATATACCTGCAAGACCGAACTTGATAGTAGTGAAAGAGGGGATCAAAACTGGAAAAGGTGAACTTTGTATCCTTGGGTTTCATCCACGAGAGCTTCTGAAAGTTTCTGACTTTTCTATTATCATTTTCCTGCAGTACCGTACTTCTCGGTTACTTCACAGTGCTGCCATTCGACTAAGGAAGCACACAAAAACCCTCGGGAGCTTTGGTGCTTGGAATAGATGTTTAAATCACCTCTTGACACTTGCAGAGTCTCATGTAGAAACTGTCGTTCTTGCTAAATTGATTGATGCTGTGAGAAGGTATGTCCTACTTCTCAGTTGCGTTAACTTTCTTCTCCAGAATTATTAGCTCAAAATAGCTTGCATTCTGCTACAGTTGTCCTGATGCAAGCTCTCGCTCTGCTCTGAAACTTCTCTGTGATTTGTATGCTCTGGATCGGATTTGGAATGATATCGGAACTTACCGCAATGTTGACTATGTTGCCCCCAACAAAGCAAAGGTAGATTGCTGTTCCCTCTATGCAATTATAATAAGATGAATTTTATTGCTCTCTAAATGTAATTGGTGATTTCTTTCTGCTTATCTCGAGATTATGAATACAGTTTTCGTACAGATAAAATTAGAGATCTATATGGCTAGTTTTTGGGTATTCTGTTTTGGGTTTTAAGTGTGTTAAAAATTTTGCTTTTTTAAAGTTATGGGATTTCAAAATCCTGATAAATGCTAATAAGGTCTGCGTTTGTTTGAGATTATGAGTAGTATGAGATTTAACTTTATGTCAAATCAAATATGTATGAGGGAATGGTGATGTATTATTATATTGTTGTTGGGTGTTATTTTAATGATTGAAAAAATGAGTTATGATTTAAATATATTAAAATATAGAGCGATAATTGATTATATTGGGAAGTATCACAGTAGGTTCATTTGTATTGTGATGGTGGTTTCACAAAATCGGATATTGAAATATCGAAGTAAACTAGATTTAGATTTGCAACTCCAAAATCTACATTTGAAACCCAAAACACAACTGATATGTTGTGATATTTACCTTTGTGATGGTAAGAGTCACACGGATATTATAGTTTATGTTGGGTTATTAGAGCAGAATGGGCCAGGATTAATTTGCTACAATTGTTCACTATGTTGGTCTAAATGTGCAGGCAATACACAAGTTGACAGAGCACTTAAGCTTCCAAGTGAAGAATGTCGCAAAAGAACTCGTAGATGCATTCGATCTTCCAGATTATGTAACACGAGCTCCAATAGGAATTCAGGCTGCTGCCGAAGATGCTTATTCCCTCTTAGCTCAATACTCTGGATTTTAATGACTTCTGAGTGCATTTTAATAAGAAGTCAAATAATGGACGAGGGAAAGCGAGATGGATAGCTACAATGTTAAAGTTGACGGATTGTATACCATAGGCAGAAAGCCATGAAACGTTGAACCCATCCCTCGACTGCAGGCATGGATTTGAAATGCTTTCCTTGCGTATACTTGTGTGGATGTAAGAACATCTTTAATGATTTATGTGCAAATAATTATATGTCGAGTAACATGAATCGCTTTGTGCATGAAAAAACTAGGGACTGCTGTCTGTCTGTCTCTCTCTCTCCCTCCCTCCCTCCCTCTCTCTCCCTCTCTCCTTTCTGGTTTTATTTTGGTACCAACTGTACACGTTCACGATACATTTAGGGTTGAGCATAAGGCGTGTAAGTGAGTCGAACTTGTCATTAGTTACTGGTGGTCCACTGAAAAAAAAAAAAAATCGAAAGTTGAGCTTGAGTTTGAGTTTGATGACCAAAGCTGACTTGGATAAAAAGCTTAGGCCATGTTTATCAGAGCCGGTCCTAGCTAGCGGATAAAAAATAAATTTAAAAAATGAAAATATAAATTAAGTTGGGCTTCGACCTGTGCTGCGCCACAGCACACTAACTCAACCAGGTGGCCAATTATTTGTTGACATGTGTTTCTCCAAATTTTATATATAATGTATTTTATTTAAAAAATTATTAATTAAAAAATAATAAAAAATATACCAAAATTTGTATTTTTTCATTCTCTATAAATAGAGACCACTCTTGATATATTTTGGAGCACATTAAAAATTACTCATTTTTTCACATTAAAAATCACATATTTCAAATTAATCAAGTTTTAATTTTAATTTTTTGTAGTAATCTTTTTTTCATGTTAATTAAAAATTATTAGTAAAAAATATATTTATTAATTAATTTTAAAATAAAAAATAATTATTGATAATATATAATAAATAAAATAGAAGAATAATGAAATGTTATAATATTAGTTAACCTAGGTTGTGTGGGTTGCTGATAAAAGTAAGATAAATTGATGTATGTTAGGTTGTGTGGATGGATGAGAGAGAAATAATATTTAATTGAGGAACCGGGTTGCGTGGGTTGCTGATAAACCTGGTCTTAGGTAAAAGTAAGTGGGAGTGCGTGATCAGTTCAGATTGATAACCTACCTACCAGCGTAGTGCAGAATATTTTGGGTCCTTGTGTTGTGAAATTTTTTTGAAATTAAACGTTAGAAACAAAGATCAGGTCGCATGATTTAAGACAAAATCAGGTGAGTTAGAATGCTATAAAATCAGATGCAATAGGGCATAGCATATATACAATGATAAATAATACACTAGTATTTATGCCGGAGGGGAGGCTAAAAAATAAAAATTAAACAAACTGAAGATATAATATGACTGGCTAATAAATAATAATACAATTAAGAAATAATCATGGGGTAAAATTTTAATAAAATTCAATTAGTGCAAAAGATTAATAATATGCGATTGTATAGAAATGACGTTCAAAAGATGATGATCAAGGATGAAAATATCGCTATCGCAACCTTAAATTTACGGAAATATCGATGGATATATCGATATCGCATATCGATATCGCAAAAAAAATAGAAAAATAACGAAAAATTTATTAAAATTTATTAAATTTAATATGAAATTTTAGGAATTATTATAGCATGTTATTATCCATATGTTTCATTTAAGATCACAAAAAGTTGACATGTTTAAAGCAAATAAATAGATAATGGACTATATAATCATTGTCTGACATTAATTAATTAATAATATAATGCATAATACAATAAAAGATGATTTGAATTACATGATACAATACATTTAGTACCAAAATGATTACCTATGGGGTTCAAATGTTGAAGATGAAATCCCATCTTTGTCCAAACAATATTGGTACCAACTCATTGCATTAGAATAATCCTGCATATAGTTATGCACATGTCATTCATATGTTTATCTATCTCTTCCAACTGTTTCACCATAGATTTGATAGTGTGCACTAACCCAATGAATTTGTTGATATGAAAATGGATGCTGAAACACATTTCGAGTATTCCAACCAAATTGTGAACTCGAATGTGTGTCAGAAGCATATGAATCTTGAGACATATCACTATGATCAGTGCCCAATAAAAAAAATATGTATAAAAATAAAACAATGAAAGAATATACAATCACTAAAAAAAATTATCATTTGAAAATTGTATAAAAATATAAAAAAAGAAAAAATTGCGATTTTTTATGTAGTGCGATATATCTGCGATATTTCCCAATTTTCAATTAATTGTGTACTACGAGTGAACCGATATCGATATCGATATCGATATTTTGCTATATTTTTTGATATATCCACGATACTTTGTAAAAAATACATTGTACCCCAATATCCATATCGCATACTCAAAATTTGCGATATATTCGCAATATTTCGCGATATTTTCATCCTTGATGATGATAGACTATTAGAAAATAAAACTTAAAGATGATAGACTATGAGAAAATAAAATTTTAAATAAAATGTTTTAAGGTGTAAAATATATCATATATAAAAAATTTACGGATTTTTGATCGGGATCGGGTTGAATTTGATTTTTTTTTTTGAAAATTCGCTCAAGGAGGAATTTCAAATTTTGGCTCTCAAGTACATTAAAATTTCGGCAATTGCATATTACTATTAGGTAAAATTTGTATTACAATCAGGTTAAATATTATTATTTTACATATATATTACTTGTTTTCGTAAAGAAAATATTTTTTCATACAGTGTAAGAGCAAATATGTGTTATTGTAAAAAAAAAATTATTACTTTTTCATAAATATATATATATACACAAAAACTCGTATGCAATATTGCACAAAACCCGCCCCGTGTAATTAACCCATTTTACAAACGGATCTAATATAAATATTGAAAAACCGCCTATTATCTTTCAGTTTTTCATCGGTTTTCAGGAACTTCCTTGGTTTGCGCAATCTTTCATTCTCTCACACGAAACTCTCTGCCCATCTTTCTCATACGCAACTTCCTTGATTTGCGATTTTCCATCTCATTACATCTTTCTCATACGAAACTTCCTTGGTTTGTTGATTTTGTTGGCTGTTGCTGCATTTGATTTGTTCGTGTGAATATATTTTTGTGAGTGTAGATCAATGTTTTTTAAGTGATTTGTAGTTTTTTAGGGTTTTTGTCTGTGCTCTGCTCTGTTTGAAATACAGTAACAAAAAAGTCATGATGTAGTATCATAAAATTTGCATGTAGTAACAAAAAAATCATGATGTAGTATCATAAAATTCTGCATGTATGTAGTAGCATGAAATAAGTAATGTAGTATGATAACATGGTGTAGAGGTAGTGGAATTTGTTTTTTGTATGTAGTAACATAATACACTTCTTATAGTAGTACAATATATTTCTTGTAGTATGACAATCTTATGTATGCAGTAGTGTGAAGTAATTAATGTAGTATAATAGTGGAATGTGTTTTCTGTATGTAGTAATTATAAATAATATCTTGTAGTATACAAAATTTGAACATGTAGTAATACATATTATGCAGTATGAAAATATTATGCATGCAGTATGAAAATATTATGCATGCAGTATAAAAAACTTATGCATGTAGTATCATAATAAGATCAATGCAGTAACACAAAAATAGACTAACACAAAATAATTATAGCATCTTCGTCTCTCTTTGTTGTAATTGAATATTAATGAGTTTTCATGGCGATCGCCCAATGTAAGTGAATGTTTAATGCGGCGTTGATTTGATTTTTGTGAAATAAGGGTTTTAGAGCTGTGGGCTTTTTGTATCTCAGATTAATCCGCGAATTTTGGGTTATAACCCGGTTATGAAGTGTGACCCGCGAATTTTCAAAAGTTACCTTTTTAGCTTATATTGCACCGTGCAATATTGCACGGGATATATATATTCATTTGTATATAAAATAAATATTTATTTATAAAATAGTAAAAAAATATTATTTATATATGAATCAATATTTCTAGATTTAAAAGGATGATGATTAAATTAAAAAGTACATATTTATTCTTATAAAATTACATTTTCTCTTATAGTAATACACATTTGCCTATATTGTAACACGCATTTGTCCATATTTAACACAAATTGGGGAGCAAATATGTGCTATTATTATAGCAAATGTGTGTTACAATCTTATGAAATGTTGTACTTTTTATATATATTCATTTATTTTTATATAATAAATAATTTTTCATATAATGCAAGAACTAAATGAGCGTTAATATAAGAAAATATATTATTTTTTCATAAATATTTATGAAAAAACAATATTTTTTCTTATAATAACACACATTTTTCTATTAGAATGCATGAAAAAAATGTTATTTCTACAAAAATAAATAAATATATATAAAAGAAAATAACATCTGATCTGATTGCAACACACATTTTATCTAATAGTAATATGCATTTGCCCAAATTGTAACACAAATCGGATAAAAAAAAATTGGAATTACAGCTGCGAAAATTTTGGGAAAAAATGTCCAAATTCGACCCGATTCGATTAATGAGCCGTGAATTTTTAATATGACATGTTTACACCGTGAAACAATTTACATGAGTGTGACTCCAATTAAAATATTTTTAATATGTATAATTGATAAAAATTATTTACAATTTTAATGATCTATGTTATCACAACATGAGAGATGATATTCTTATTTTATTATTTTTCATCGATAAAACTGAGTAAGAGTTATTTTTAGATGAGAGAAACTTTGTCAACAACATAAATTAATTTAATTTGTTTGAGAAATATAAAACAAAAAATGAATCAAATGAGAGAAGTAAAGAGAAAATAAGTGTTAAAAAAATTGAAAGAATTAAATTAAAAATGAAACATATTTTATATATTAAATATGTATAATAGTTAATATATGATACATTATATTTTCATAACTTTTTTTTGGGCCAATTTAATTTAGAAAAGCAGCCGCCTAATGTGTGGCCAATGTAATTATTTTTAGCACAAATTTCAAAATCATTCTTTATATATTTCATTGTATTCCCATGCCTCTAAATTGAGTCGAAAAATTCAATTCACAGGTCGAGAGGAGTATTCAAAAATTAAGAGATAATGACAGGCCGGCCGTTATTAGGGGTGACAATGGGACAGGGCAGGGCGGGTATTTAAATACCCATGCTTGCCCCGCGCTCATGCCCTGTCGCCCTGTCCTGCCCCATGCCCCGCCGCGGGCAGTATGTTTTGCCCCATGCCTGTCCTGCGCGGGACAGATCCGTCCCGCCCTGCCCCATTCTGCCCCATACTTCATATACTAAAATTTAATATATACATATATATATATATATAATTTAGATATATCCATTAAATCATATTCAACATAAATAATGAACCATATTCAGCACATTATATTCAAAAACCAAGAAATTAAACCATCTTACAAGTCCTAATGAAAGTGTAAACCCTAATGAAAGAAAATATTTTTTTATTTTTTTATTATATTTTAGATATTAATTATTAATGTTTAGATCATAATTTAAAATATCTTATATATAATTTCTGATTATATTAGTGCAATAATAATAAATAAAAAATATTTGATATTATTATATTTATTTTATATAAAATATAGTATTTATATATATATATAATATATATTATTTAGTATATAATATTTTACGGGGTGGGGCGGGACAGAACAGGGCAGGACAGTAAAATTATAAATCCATGTTTGCCCTGCCCCATGCGCGGGACGGGGCTGACACATTCAGGACGTGGCAAATCGAGGCGGCTATGGGTGGGGGCGTTTTGCCACCCCTGGCCGGTATGCTTTATGTATGTCTAATCACAACGTAATGTTATTATCTTCCTTTATTAAAGTCGAGTCCAAAAATGTAAATAAAGGCCCAGTATCTTCCTATTATTCACAAATTTGCCACTGTATCCTATACAGCTGTGATTACCCCTAATCTTTGGCAGATCTTCCTAAATCCAGTGTAAGCATATCTACGGGTAATCTATCTCTCTCTTGCTCTATTTCTCTCTCACACGCTCCTCAAATGTATCTCTCTCTCTCTCGTACTCTACTCTCTCTCTCTCTCTCTCTATATATATATATATGTAAAAATACAAATATGCACGCCGGTGAAAGGGAGACGGATGGGGCAGAGCGAGGTACGGCGGCAGGCGCAGCGGTGGTTCTTGGCGTTGGGCCACCGGTGATGAGGACAGGCGCGACGGAGCTGCGGATCTGAGCAGGTGAGACAACGACGTGGTTTTTGAATTTTGGATTTTGTGGATCTTTTACCGTTGATCTGGGTGGGTGAGACGTCGACGGATCTGGCGGCTATTGATGATTTCCAATGAGCGGCGCTTGGAGTTGAGGCTCGACTGTGGCGGCTTCTCCGGCGAGAAAGGACAGAGACATGGGTGGAGAGAGGTTTCTTCCAGTTGTGGGTTGCGCTGCTCTGTTTCCAGTTTCAAACAGAGGTGAGGGTGCTGTTGTGTGGCTTCAAAATTTCCGGAGATTAAGTTTCGAACTCCAGCGTGATTCAGGCAGAGTTGTGCATTTAGCAGTGAGTGTCTGTGAAGATGGCGGTAATTTTTTCAATTTCTAATTGCTCGTTGAGGTGTCAACGGTCATAACTTTTCTTTTTTCTGAAAGCTGCACTTCAAGGAAAGGGAATTTTGTATTCGCACAGTTTTTTAAGAACATGGGGTTTTTAGGGGGGTGATTTCAACGGTGAGTACGATTTTTAATTTTTGTATTTTTTTTTGTCGATCTTTATTAAATGGGTATGGTTTTTTGGGTGATTAGGATTTCTCTTTTATGTCATTGCATAGAGGTCGATCCATTGAGGGATTCGATTCACTTCTGCGCATTTAGTTTTTCATTTTGATTTTGTTGTGATTTCCTCTAATTTATGTTTTATTTTACAGCTCTTAAATTGTTTTCATGGAAAAAAAATTTATGGGAGATAGTTATCTTAACTCTGGAAGTCGCCAGTGAGATGTTTTGATATGCCAGGAAATATTTTGAAGAAGTCTAACTTATTGATGTGGGAAGTTTCAATTTTCTTTTTTAGATGGAGGTTAGGTATTCATAAAAATCATTTGTTACTGTAAATTCTATCTTGTTAATTTTTTATTTGTTTTGGGAATTTTTAATTTGATTTTTTGAGAAACGGTATTTTGTATGATTTGCTTGTTAATCTGTTGATCTTGCCATTAGTGGGACAACCGACGTTGGGTTGTATGGTTTGCTTGATTTTTTTTTTTCAGATTTATTAGTATAAAATGTTAGTATAATAAGAAATACAATGGTACAATAAGAATCGCTATGGTACAACCTCACCGGAAAAGAGTACATTAATTAGTTCGATCGTTGGAAATTATGTCAACAAAGAAATTGAGAAAAAATCAAAATAATTGTGATTTGATTGCTACAGTAAAACTTCACATCTCTAACACCTTTTCAGTGTATTAAATGTCCATTTTTTTTTAAAATAATTTACAAAGTACAATCAATATTCGTTAGTACACTCATATAGTCGAAATACATATAAAAACTCATTAGTATTCTTGTCAGTGGCTGGAAAGGTGTTGTGCACCTACCTGAAATTGTAAAAAGTGACAGCACCTTCTTGAGATTTTACTATTACTAGAGAGCACTAGGATGTTGTTGCCCCAAAAATTAATGTAAATGAATTAATTTTACATGATATAATTAAGAATTATTAGTGATCAATATATATTTTATTATTTATTCTTCTAGAATTTTGAATAGACAAATCATATATTATATGATTTTTATATTATATGTATTTTTTTTATATATGTAAAGTTTTGTATGAAAATAGCTCATAATAAGCTTATCATGAATCAGTTTTAACTATCAAATATTTGACCAGGTGTATAAAAAATCCAGGTCAATGATATTATGCTATAATTATTATTAAATTTTATTGGCCTAACTTTTGATACTCATGATGAATATTTTGATACACTTAATAAAATTTTTAATAGTTTAAATCAGTTTTATGATAAGTTTATCAAAAATCATTTTCATATAAAAATTATTCATTTTTTGTTATATTCTTTATTTATCTGAATGATAGCACACAACCAAAATTAAGGTGAAATAAATCCCTTCTTGGTGGTATCACCATTATCAGCAAAAAAAATAAATTCTAATGATTAAAATTTATTTTCATAACTAGTTTATTAATACTTTAACTAACTATTCTCACGGATTTCTCCACAATCTCCGACTCTGAAATTTTCTCGCAGGCGATCTCGTCTCCGTCCCTCGGGGCCAATTTCTTGGCTCTCCGACAATGACCGCTTCTCCCACAACGACCTAATACTCGTCACTTGATCTCATCTCTCTAGTCATGTCTATATCTTCCTCCAATTATATCATTTCGATTGTCACCATGGTAACCAATAAATTGTTGGTCTCCAATTACATGCTATGGAAATATCAGTCCTTCCAATGCTCAGAATATTCAATCTAATAGGGCTCGCTGACAACATCTTTGTCGTTTTCTTAAAAACTTTGGTCGATTCCGACACCTCGAATTCGGCATACATCTCTTCGCATGAAAGAGATTAAAAGGTTTTAGATGTTCTCTTCTCCACCCTCACAAAAGGAGCCATGACAGAGGTCGTGGGTTGCATCTCCACTCGCACGACTTGGGCCGCAGTGGAAGTCGCCTTCTCCCACTCATCTGTATCTCGCGTTCATTTTCTACGTGAGGAGTTGATCTTCCTCCTGTGCGATGACCTTACTATCATGGATTACGGGAAACATTTTAAGGCATCTATGATCAACTTACTATTGTTGGATGTCTAGTCGATGAAATGGAGAAGAGCCACTAGTTTCTTCGTGGTCTCAGTCTGATTTACTCGAGTTTTTCTAATACTCGTATGACTATTGATCAGCATCCACCCTTTCGTATTTTATTGCATCAGATTCAATAATTTGAACTATTCAATTGTTCTATGGAGACGTCGACACCACCCTTTGCGGCTTTCGTCGCTCATGGTGCACAACAGCCACAGACTTCTGTTGGTGGTGGTAGTTCGAACTACACACAGGCGAATCTGATCGGTGGTGGTGGACACTTACCTCATTCCAAAAATAGCCGCCCCCTCGCAAGCCTTATGTACCACATTGTCAGATATATCGTGGTGAACATTACACTGACAAGTGTCCGCATTTTATCCAGTCTTAAGATGTCTTCTAGTCGGCTATTGTTCAACTTGCACATGCTTTCAATGCATCATGTAACATCACTGAGCCAGTCTCATATTGGTATGTGGATTTCAGGTGCTTTGGCCTATATGATGTCTCAATTATTTGACTTGGACTCCTACACTCTTTATATAGTCAATGTTAAAGTGATTATTGATAACGATACTGTTTTCCCTATTACTCATATTCGTTCTAGTTTTTTTTATCTAGTAATATTCACATATTAGATGTCCTTGTTGTGCCGCATATCACGAAAAATCTATTATCTATTAACAACCTAACATCTGATTATCCAGTTGATGTGGTTTTCTCTTATAAGTTGTTTTCTATTTAGAATTGGGCTATCAAAATAGTTCTGGCTAGTGGAAAATGTGAACATGGCTTATATGTGCTTGAGTGTGGCCATCTGACACTTATTGATGTTTTAACTAATAAGGTCTCTCGTTCTTTTTTTTAGTTGTGGCATTTACGATTGGGGTATATCCCATTTAGTACTATTTTTCTTTTTTAAAAAGTGATTAATTATATGTTGCTTCTGTTTACTAACTCCTGGCATTTGTTCTTCGTGTCAAATGACCAAAAGGATGCATTTGTCTTTTACTTTAAATGAGAAACGTGTGGACCATATTCTTTATCTTATGCATTGTGATTTATACGATCCTGCTCCTTTTGTTGTTGTTGATGGATACCATTATTATGTGGTTTTGTGGACGATAATACTAGATTTTCTTGGATGTACCCTTTACTTCGCAAGTTTGATTTTTATAGAGTCTTGGTGTAATTTCACACGTTTGTCTACAATCAGTTTTTTATACTAGGAAAGCATTTTAGTTGGATGGTGGTGCTGAGTTCATTAATAATTATGTCCAAAGTTTTATGATTTCAAAAGGCAGTCCTCCTTGATTTCCTGCCCGTGTACTCCTAAAAAATGGTCGTATTGAATGTAAGCACCATCATATTTCTAAGACAGGATTTTAAATAATGTTTTATTCTTTAGTCCCTGTTGGTTTTTTCTTTGATGCATTTGTCACTATTGTTTATGTTATCAACTGTCTACCTATTCCACTTTTGGACAATAAATCGCCTTTTGAATTGTTATTTAGTATCTCACCTGTTTACACTTATTTTAAATTGTTTAGCTATTATGTATTCCCTTATCTTTGTGATTGCTCCTCACAAATTGGCTTCTCATAGTCGTCCTTGATTATTTTTGGGATGTAGTGGGTCTTAAGAGAATTTCGGTGTTATGATCCTGAGGTAAATAGGATTTACACTACTTGTCTCACTTTGATGAGACTTATTTTCTATTCTAGAATGGCTCTGTCTCATCTCGGGATGATCTTTTAGAATTCTCAATCTTTACTAAGCCTTTTAGTCATGTTAATCTTCTTCCGCTGCCTCACCTCCTTCCGCACCTAGTGGTTTTTCCTCTTCCTACACACTCTGTCTTCCATCATTGTCTTCACTGCAAGTTTTGCCTTCTAAGCCTCTGATTGCCCTTGCGCCCCCTCCATCACCTCCTCCAAATAGTTTTGTGCCCCCTCTGCCATAGTCTTATTCCATTATGACTTGGGGTAAGACTAGTATTTTTAAACGTGTTGTTAATTTTTCTTCTTTCGCTAAGCTCTCAACTTTGGTCGCTTCTACTGAGCCCTATGGTATCAAGTCAGCCATGAAACATCCTTATTGGGTTGCCGCCATGAAAGAAGAATTTAATGCTCCTCGTTCTAATTGTACTTGGGATTTAGTTCCTTGCCTACCTAATGATAATACTGTTAGTTCGAAGTAGGGCTTTAGCACCAAGTATCTTTTTGATGGTGCAATTGAGCATTTATAAGGCTCGCTTTATTGCCTAGGGCTTCACTCAGATTCTCGATCTGGATTTCTCTCACACTTTTAGTCTTGCTGTCAAGACTGCAACCATCCGAGTTATTTTGGCCCTCTCAGTTTACTTAGGTCGGAATCTCCATTAGTTAGGCATAAAAAATGTTTTCCTTAATGGCATTTTGAGGTCTCTCATTATAATACTAGTCTTTTTGTTAAGACAATGCAAGTATGCTTGGATATCTTATATCATGTCGACTTGCTGGATGCTAAACTTGTCTTCACTCCTTTGGCTGTCGGTAAAACTCTTGTTACCTCGGGCACACCCTTCACAGACCTTACTTTATACCGCTCTGTGGTAGGTGCTCTCCAGTACCTGACAATCTTTCAGCCCAATCTCAATTTTGTTGTTAACCTAGTTAGATAGTTTCTTCACTCATCAACGTATGATCACTTTCATGCGGGCACATGCATTCTTTGATATGTCAAGGGCACGACACATTTTGGTTTAAATTTTGATTGTCGTACTGAATCCTCTATTACTAGCTATTCTAATATGGATTGGGCTCGTTATACTGATACTCGTTGGTTCACATTTGACTTTTCTATTTTCTTGAGCTGCAACCTTATTTCCTGGAGTGCCAAAAATAATAAATAATTGCTTGTTCCAGCTGTGAGTCTGAGTATCGTATATTGGCCACAACTGCAGCTAAGGTTGTTTTGATGCTCAATCTATTATGTGCACTTCGTGCTGCTTCTCGCTCTTATCTGGTTATCTTATGTGCTAACAAGAGTGTAATTATTTGGAGTCAGAATTCAGTTGCCCACAAAGGTGCTAAATATATTGATATCAACTATCATTTTGTGCATGAGCTTATTACTTCTGGTCGGTTATCCACAGTGACCATTCTTTCTCATTTGCAATTGGTGGATATCTTCATTAAGAGTCTTTCTCGTCCCCCTTTTGAGTTTCTTCACTCCTAGCTATGTGCACTACAAGAAAAATGGTCTTTAGTCACAAAAATAATAGTGAGAAAATTTAATACTCTCACTAAATGTGCATTTTAACCTAATTTTAGTGAGAGTATAAAAGTACTCTAATTAATAGTCAATTTTTTTAAAAAAATACACCCTCATTAAAAGTTAAAACCATTTAAAATATATAACCTATACAAGACATAATATGTTTCTTTTTATACAGAATATTTATTATATTGGGGAAAATCTTAAGAAAATATCTGAAAACCTAACTGAGAAGAAATGTCGGGGAAGGAGAATGAAGTCGTTTCAATTCGAGATTACAAGAGAGAACTCTGTGAAGGAGCAATCGATCGAGGCACTCAGAAAGAGCTTTGCGTATAAAAGATTAGGCGCTTAGATGGATTCTCTGTAGAAAGGGCAATTCGATCGAGGCGCTAAGGAAGAATTCTACGTAGAGGAGCAATTCGATTGATGAATTAAGGTATATTTGCATATAAAAGAGCAATTGATTGAGGTGCTATGGAGGATTCTATGTAGGTATGTATTTGTCATTAAACTCAAAACCTAATTTATATATTTGACATGATCTGCGAAGGATAAACTAATTTATGCTTTATTCGTTTCTTGTATAAAATTATATTCATTAATCTATACTTCCCCGAGTATATTCCTTAATTTTCAATTGATATCTAGAAAGCACAAGACATGAAGACAGATTGACTTATTTTATATTTTAGAAACTGATAAGATAATGATAGTTGTATATCCGATGAATTAAAAGTGTACATCCAATGCACTACTGTTTGAGTGGTGCTTGGATTCATAGAGTGATATTGTTGCTAATTGTTAGGTAGAGGAGATCAGAAATATGTCCTTATTATGCTTTAGGGATAACAAAGCTTAATTGAGGGTAGAATCCCCTTTCTGGATGAATATGGACTATATGTGTACTTTAATAATAAGTTAGTATGATCCTCTGCTGGTGCTCTGATGTTTTGGCATTGAAAATATATATGTCCCCTGTTCATGTGTGGTACCCCTCTCCGGTCAGCTAGTGATGGTGGTGGTATGTGAGATGTAGTTGCATTGGTTGTTAGAAAATAAGAAACTAATGCTTCCTCTTATCTACTTTTCTACAGTGACAAGAAGAATAATTAATTAAAAAAATAAAACAATTAGATTGCTTTGTTTATATAAAAAGAAGTAATAAATTGAAAATATAAAATAACTTACTTGCTACAAATTGTCAACTACATAGCAATTATATTGCCTAAAAGAGAAGTATTTATAGTCTTTGTTTCATTTTTTTAATAATTAGAAACTTTCTGTCCACAACTCTCGGTTAAGGGGACTAGCTCCAGCTCCAGTTAGTAGAGGAAAGAAATATAAAAGAACAACGTGATTAGTGTGTATAACAAAGCTTTTGGCAGAGTTCTCTTTGTGTTTCTATTTCTCCAGTCTCTGTGCTTATTGAGTCCCAATAATTCAAATTCCAAAAGAGAGTGTTGAGATATAAATTCAATTCATATTGTAAATATCAGGAACTATCCATCTTCTAAGATCCAATTTTGGGATTGAAATGAATCCTATGACTAGGAAAGGGAGAATGCAGAAAATACCCAGTACAACAAACCATCCCACAATAATTAAACCTTTGTAGTTCATGTATGTCAAGCCAATCGTCAAGGCTGGCCCTGCTACAACTCTAGTCCAAATATCACCTAGCGCAGGAATCCTCAAATAATATTACATACTTTTGGAAGAAAATAAACAAAAAAGAAATACACACGATATTATAATTAATTATAACTAGTTAATTACAATTCTAAAAGAATCTTAAAACAGCTCATGAAAACTATATTATTATATGAGTGATATAAATAGAAATTTCAAGGCTTTCTTATTAACTAATCTCACAGTTAAACAAATGATAAATGCAGTTTGCAGGACATATCTCACATGAGGCTACTTTCTCCAAAGAATAACTAAAAACATAGATACTTCCATCTTGTGGTATGCAATGTTTGTTGATATTTGGAGGGTTGTTAGAGGGTTTTCCTGATTCATTCAGATTCGTTTTTGTGGCCATCATTTGAAGCCGTTTTATCTCATTTTTCATTCATGACAGTAACAAACGCAAGGGTACCTCAAAAGCTCTAACTTTGGACAAATTCTCATTCTAACATATATAAGCTGGGTAAGTGGGACAAGAGGAATCTAAATTTCGCTGTACATAATATTATTTGAATTCACTACTACATAATCTGACTGTGTTTATGCAATGTTTCCATCTTTTCTGTTTCAGTTGCATATTCAAGATTTTTGTTGAAATGAAGTTTTGATACTATTAGTATGTTTATGGTTGACATGATGATGTGCTATTTTGTTGCAGCTCTATCACTATTGACAGTTTCTCCAACAGGTGGTATTGGAGTTACAAAAGGTTCTTCATCACCAACCCCAGGTAATTGCTAGGAAGGTATTCCTTTTTCATTCTTCAAGCTGTTGAGAATTTACTGTATTCTTATTCCTTTTATAAAGGTAATGTGGGAACTAATGGGGATATTCAGGTTTCAGCAGTTGGTGTAAGATTGACTTAGCTATTCCTAGTTTGCATGATCTCATCTGGCATGGTGATTTGATTTGCATAGGGACTGACTTGGCTCAGCTACTTGTGGTTTGGCTTATTATTGTTAAATTAACAAGAAAATTATGCTCATGAATGGGAATTATCATAGTAAAAAATACACTACCCCCTGCCATATGCTCTAGATCTGCTAATCTGATAAGTAATATGACCATTCTGAGATTAAAGAGCTTAACTAATTATTTTTTTCGTCGGTGTAATGAATAAGATAACACCACTACTTTTTTTTTATACTTGAGGAAAAGCTTTGTACGAAAGAGAAAGAGAATCGCTTGCTTGGGAAATGCATGGATGAATTTGATGCTAGGTCGAAATGAAAATGAATTAACTGAATTACCTATAGAAGGAAGCACACCTGCAGCTGATATTTGACAAGGTAATGATGTTTATGTAGTGATTTGTTTCTTTCATTTACTATCTGGTTTGATTGAAATATAAAAGTTTTAATGTATGTAGTTACGATATGTGCTATTTATGTTTTGATTAAAGTATCTGGCTGTAATATTTATAACTATATTCTTTTATTTTTTGCTGAATACTAAATTCTTTCTGAATAAATATTGGTTTGCTGCTGAAAATATATTGGTTTGCCCATACAGTGACATGTCATGTTTTGAGTAAGAGGACAGGGTGACTTATCACTCTGTTTCTGTGTGCTGCTGAAATTATATTGATTTGCACTAAAAAGTATAAAACTGAGTGTTAATTAATTAGCATATGATTACCAATGTTGAGAAGTATTGATTTGCATATGATCACTAATGTTAATATAGAGTGTTAATTAAATTGGGCTACAATCAGATATTAGGCATGAAGGAATCTAATGTGAAATCTGTAAAGTGAACCAATTAACTTTCTTTCCTTAGGTACACATACTTGATTTCTTTATTTTTTGTCCATTTTATTCTCAGTATGTATGTATATTTGTATTTTATGAACTATCTAATTAACTTTCATAATCATGATGTACATTTTGTTCATTTTATTTAACAGGTGATTGAGATATTGGTGAAAATATCATACCCAAAGTAGTACCGATAGCCCACTATTTGGTGTTACACTTTATATAAAACAATTTGGAAATGATTTTGTAATTTTGAGAATATCACTAGTAAAGATTTGTATGTACAATATTTTCAAAAATATTATTGCAATAATTTTTATGTTAATATATGTATATCTGAGTAAAAATTTGTTAAAAAATATCAACTATTGATGATAATGTAAATTTAGTTTTAGTGACATAAAATTTCTAGATATAATGAGAGGATTTTTTATTACTAAATTGTGTCATTTAGTGACGGGAGGTCTACATTATAATGAGGGGAATTTTTGTAATTAAATATAATATATAGTGAGAGTAAAAATGATGTATTAATGACAGGATTTTGCTATCACTAAAATTCTTTAAGTGAGAGTAAATTTACTCTAATTATATACGTATTAGTGACGGGACTCTATTAAGTCATTATTGACATTTAACTAGAGAAGCAGTAATTACAGGCTATGACAGGAGACTTTCTGTCACTAAAGTCATCAATGATGGTATTTCAATTTTTAGCCACAGTTTTTACCGTCATTAAATTTAAATTTTCTTGTAGTGGTGTATGCCTTCACCCCCACGCAACGCCTGATGGGGTTATTAGTGATAAATAGATATTTTAGTGTATATTCTCTTAGAATGTTTTGATAGACAAATCATATATTGTATAATTTGTATTTTCCAGTATATTTTTGTATATCCTTTATTTATATGAATAATAACACACAACCACAATTCAACTGGAATAAATCCCTTCTTACAAGAATATCGTTGAATTTTTTATATACACTAAGAAAAAGTCCCATTTAAATTATACAGTAATTGTAAATTCAAAAATTCATACAAAAAATGGTAGCAAAGTTCGGGTTTTTTTGTTTGTAATTTGGATTGTTTACTCAAGAATGTTAGATTTCATCATATTTGGGGTACATAGATAATTTTATATTGATCTTATGTATAGATGTATAATTATATTAATGTTTTAGTGTTGATAGTTAGACACTATATGCCCTAATGGCGTCCCCCTTCTATTTTGACGACTATTTTTACCCCTTGGAGGTTAGTATTGGAAACCATTCGAAAGCAGAAGCATCAAAATTATAACACTACCTTACCAAAAGAAAGCAATCGTGCGAGAACAATGGCGGAAGGACTGGAAATCTGGGGCAAATTTGCTCTCTCTAATGCTGAAGGCTTTGAACTCCATACCAACAACGATGAGCTCTCGATTCTGAAGAGCACACTAGTGGTGAAATTCATGATGGGAAAGGTGATGGGGGCAACAGAGTTATGTACCACTATAAAGAGAATCTGGATACTCTCAGACCATCTTAAAGTGTAGGATTGGGAGAATGTATATACACTTTTGAGTTTGGTAGTGAGGAGGAGAGGAACAAAGCGTATCACAAGCAACCGTGGAACCTCAATAAAGTCCTGATAGTTCTCAATAAAATGAAAGGTATAGAGAAGTCAAATCAAGTTACCCTCACTAAAATGCCTTTCTAGGTTCAAATTCATTAGCTAAGCTTTTGCACCATGAATAAAACTATGGGAAGCAAGGTGGGAGCCCTAATTGGAGAAGTCTTAAAAGTTGAATGCCCACTAGGGGAGATAACCACTGCAAATGTTTGTGAATGTGTGCCTCTTGGATACAATGGAGCTACTCATGTGTGGAATATTGATGCTTGTGAAATAGGAGAAACTCCAACTCTATTTCAGGTATGAAAAACTATCTCACTTTTGTTATGTGTGTGGAATGTTGACCCATCTTGATAAGGATTTTCCAAGGTGTTTGTCACACCCACTTTGAGTACCATTGTCGAGAAGAAATACCCCCAATGGTTGAGAGCCGAAGGATAAAAAATGGATTATCTAAATGGAGATGGAAAAATTAAAAAAACCAGAATGAAGAAAATACCTCAAAAGGAAAATGGATTCTCGAGCAAAAGGAGCAAAAAGACCAGAAATAAGGCAATAGAGGCATGCAGTGGGGGCTTTCCAACTACCAACAAGCAGAAAAAGTCACACAATTTGAAGAGATGATGGGATCTCAATATCTGACAAGAAATAAAGAAGGAAATGTTGTTATCAACATTACAAAAGTCAAAACTCAGGGGGATGGAAACATTGGCTTAATATCACTAACTGCTCATTGGTCTTCTGAGTACAAAATAAACATAAAAGTTGAAGGAAATGGCAAGCAAAACTAAAAGAGAAATTGGTGAAAGCCAAGAAAAAAGAGAAGAAAAACAAAAAAACACAATGGGAATAGCGCAGTAATGAAAGGGGGTCACTAAGGACCAGTAAAGAGTTAATAATGAAACTGGAAGCTGAAAAAGCAATGGATTTGGTACAGAGAATGAGGTTGCAGTCAGGAACTACGAGCTACAAATATGAAGACTTTAAATGGACAGGCTTGGAGATATTTAGTGCAAACAAACAATGTCTTCAGACTGATATCCAAAAGGTAGGGGGAGGGACAATGGAAAGGAAGAAAGTAAGGAGCTTTGATACATGGGGCTCCGCCAATAGAAATGTGTTGTACAATGTGGAATACGTGAGGTTCGGGCAATTGTCGTGCATTCCGATTGTTGCAGGACTTAATCGCTGAGAATTGTCCATCCACCCTATTTGTTATTGAGTCAAGAGTCAAATCAATAGTAGGTATTAGGTAGAATGGTATCCTTAACTTTGATGGTTATTTTGGTATCAATCCAAGTGGTTTGGCTGGAGGCCTTTTTTGTATTGGAAGTATAATATAAATATGTCTATTTTATCGTACTTGTCTTCTCATATTGATTGTTGTATTGTTAATAATCATAACTGGAGATTTACGGGGTTCTATGGTAATCTTGTCGCTTACTTGAGGTCTACATTATGGAATTTACTTCGTTCAATTGTAAAATCCCATGAGGGCAGACCACAAGCATGGGTTGTGGGGGGAGATTTTAATGAAATTCGAACTGAAGGTGAGAAGCATGGGGATATATAGACTTAGTCTCTTGTCTAATTTTAATAATGTGTTGGATAAGTTAGGTTTGTTTGAGCTTAGATGCAAAGGGCTCAAGTTTACCTGGATGAATAAGAGAAAAGGAGAATGTATGATCAGGTAAAAGTTAGACAAATTTGTGGGCAAATTGGCCTGGATGGAAACTTTCAAGGGGACAGAGGTTAGAAACCTTGGCTTTTATGGGTCTAATCATAGATACGTACAATTACTTCACTCAAAAGTAAACACTCAACCTAATTTCATTGGAGCGGGGGATTCAATTTTGAGCACAAATGGTTCTTGGAAGAGAACTACAATTTAACGGTGGAACAATCTTGGAAGGGCACTTATCAGATTGTCAATCTTCAAGAAAAGCTCAAGGTATATGTTGAAAACATGCTGAGATGGGCAGCCACAAATTGGGGGTAATACGACAAAAAAACAGCTTCACCAACAAATTGAGAAGATTTTGAGCGATAAAAACACTGAGATTGATATGATAAGGATACAGAGCATCGAGAATAAACTACACAAACTTCAAGAGCAGGAGAAAAATCATTGGTGACAGATGTCTAGAATTAATTGGCTACAAGTGGAGGAGCGAAACACAGTCTATTTCCACAAGAAAGCAAGTGAAAGAAGAAAACGAAATACTATCTGAGAGCTACACAATGGAGAAGGAAAGTGGTGCACGAAGAAAGAAGATATCACTAGTATTATTTCAAAATACTACGAAGATCTTTTCAAGAGTCAAGCACCAACCTATAAAAAGATTTTGCAAATTACAAATGAGATAAACATGAGCTATCAAGCAGGATAAAAGTCATATTGATCAGCCTTTCTCTAAGGAAAAAGTGAGGAAAGCCACATTCGAAGTAAATCCATCTAAGGCTCGGGCCCTGATGGTTTTTCGACAGTCTTATTTAAAAAATTGTGGGAAGTGGTTGGAAGAGATCTCAGAAATCAAATATTCGGGGTGTTGAATTGAGGTTTGTCACCAAGACCATGGAATCATACGGCTATCACTCTAATAAAAAAAATCCAAAGGAAGTGACAGACTATAGGCCTATTAGTATGTGTAATGTGAGTTACCGAATCATAGTGAGGGTAATTACTAACAGACTAAGACTTATCCTTGATGGAATTATTGATCAATCACAAATTGCTTTTATGCTTGGAAGGTTAACTACTGTTAACATCCTTATGGCTTTCGAATGCATGCACTGGATTCAAAACAATAGGAGTCAGAATGGTTTTGCTGGCTTGAAATTAGATATGTCAAAGGCATATGATTGGGTTGAATGGGATTTCTTGAGAAGTATCACGCACAAGCTAGTTTCAGTCAGAGGTGGGTGAACCTCATCTATAAATGTGAGTGTACGACTATGTAATTTTAAAGATTGATGGTAAACTAGTTGGATAAATTAAACCCACGAGCGACTTGCGACAAGGGTACCCACTATCACCACACCTATTCATTTTCTATGCTAAGGGATTGTCAGCTCTAATCAACGCAAACATTCAACTTGGACAGCTCCAAGGAGTAACAATTACAAGAAGAGTGCCTCTGATTTCCCACCTTTTCTCCACAGATGATAGTCTTTTCTTCTTTAAGGTAGATTATAACAATGGAAAGACCCTTAAGAAATTCCTAGAAGTGTATGAAAGAGCATCAAGTCAGCATGTAAACCTGGAGAAGTCGGAAATTTTCTTTAGTCCCAACACAAACCGGGATGCTAGAGCATATGTAATTCAAGAAATTCAGGTAAAAGTTACTCAAGGACACGACATGTACCTTGGTCTCCCTACTTTTTCTCTTATAAAAAAGAGACATCAGTTTGGCTATCTCACAGACAGAATTCTCAAGAAAATGGACACATGCGAAATTTAGAGCTTTCTGAAGGAGAAAAGAGGTACTTATCAAAGCAGTTTTACAGGCAATACCTATTTATACAATGTCATATTTTCGTATTCCTACCACTATATGTCATGATATAGAGAAATAAATTGCAAAGTTCTGGTGCGGGAATAGTCGTAACAATGGAGGCATCCACTTGAAAACATGGATATATCTTCTAAAAAATAAAGGAGGATTAGGTTTCAAAAGTTTCGTTCAATTCAATCAAGCAATACACGCAAAGCAGATGTAAAGATTAATAACCAGACCAACATCTCTGGTGGTTAGACCTATTAAGGCAAGATACTACAAGGACTCGGATTAAACCCCTTCCTTCATATGGATGTCTTTGAGCTGTAGTAAAAAATTGCTGGAAAAAAGGATGAGATGGAGAGTAAACAATGACAACCAAATTTAATTTTTTAGCATGCTTGGGTGCCGAATCTAGAGAATGGTACAGTTAAGTCAAAAGTGGCTAGCACCTCAACTGTGTCCAAGTTCATCACCACCTTAAAGCAGTGGATGAGGACTTAATTCGTCGAGATTTTCTCCATTTTAAAGTTGATGCTATACTGAGAACACCTATTACGGAAGATAACCAAGGAAACACAAAATATTAATTCCCAGATAAAAAAGAAAGGTATAATACAAAGTTAGGGTATCCAATTGCAAGAAGGGAGATGGGAAAGGGGGAGGGTAAAGGAGAACTTTCTTCAAATCAGCTTCAAAAATAAAGGTGGCAGCATATATGGAAACTAAATATCCCACCAAAGGTACGTATATTTATTTGAAAAGATTTTAATGGTTGTGGAAATCTGAGGCAAACTTAGCAAGACATCATGTTCCATGTTTACCAAATTGCACCCTTTGTGGCGGCTGCGATTGCTTCTACATCCCATGTTATTTTCACCTGTTAATGGGTTAAAAAGAACTGAAAAAAACTGGGAATTGAGATCTTGTTAGAGTGGAGGATTGGTGGGTGGCAAGGGATATTCTGGATCTCTTTTTCTCTTTAAAGGAAGATTGCACAAGGGAGAAAATTGCAATGATGGCATAGGGCATTTGGAAGAAGAGATGTAAAGTGTTTCAGGTTATATCAGAAGCAAAGCGCAAAAAAAAATAAAAATAGAAGTAGCATCAATGTGGATTGGGCATGTACCTTTCTTTAAAGCTACAATGAGTGTGATAAAAAAATTGCTTCCCTAAGCCTATTTTCGAGGATACGGGGCAACAAATGGAGTTGGAAGGATAGGCGGGTAATACCATAAAAGTCGATGCAAGCATACACAGTGAAAATTTGATGCTTTCGATCGGTGTTGCTCTGATAAATAGTGAGGGAATGGTAAAATAGGTTGCTGGAAAAACAATAAATTTTCCAGGTACAGTTTTGGTTGCGGAACATAAAGCCATATTGGAAGGTGTTGATGTTAGCCTAATGTTGTACAATATGTTGCATCATTGATTCGCAACATCAGAATTTTCCCTTTACACTGGCTCCGATTATTAGATGTTGTCTTCCAATGTTTAAATATGAATGTTGAAGACTAAGTACGAAAAATGTCAGGCGGTTGCATTTTTAGAGTGAGGAGTTGAAGACATCATGGGCGGTTACGAAGCTAGTGGAGCTTAGTGGAAAGGAAGACTCTAGGTCTCTCTACCATGATCTGGAGAATGCTGAACTTGCATCTCACGTTGCTTATAAATAGAGGATTCATGGGAAGCACAAATCAAGAAGGAAAAATACAATCAAGCCACGATACCACGTGTCTAGGTCTAGGGTTTCTTTCTTCACGTTGTTTGATAGCTTGTGCTCTTCACAACAATATTGTTTAATAGCTTTGACGCTTCGCAATAAAAAACCTTCTATAGAGTTTTGAATATCCTAAATATAGGTTAGACATACAACTCCATAGATTGTATTTAAGACGTATGTTCGCTCGTGTACATCTCATGTGTCAGATCTGATTGTTTATTGTGTAATCACTATTATTAGTGAAGTTTTGCCTTGCGGCACTCATACACTATTTATAGTGTATGAAAAGTTTTGAATTCCATTTACAGTTTCTGTTTAAGTCTTCCGCTGCTTAAATGTGCCTAAAGTGTTCTAACATTCTTGACAACATTCTGCAAAACATAATGATTACTTATGCACCCACACTTTCAATTGTCATCAGAGCCAATTCTAGATACACTTAGATTAGATACTGTGTTTTTTAGTGTGTTTTAGCATCATTTTTAGCAATAGAATATCCATTAACCCCAGCACGTAAACCTCCTATTTTATACGGTAGTAATTATGCTTATTGGAAACCTAAAATGAGGATGTACATCTAATCTATTGATGAACGTGCATGGAAAAGTATTTTGTCCCGGTGGAATCAACCTCGAACTCCAGCTGATGATGACAATGAGTCAAGAATCAAAATAGAGCTAGATTGGACGAATGAAGAAGTAACCTTAGTAAGTTATAATTCGAAAGCCCTCAGTGCAATTTTTACATCTACGAATGTATCAATGTTCAAAATTATTTCGAATTGTATCTCTGCAAAGGATGCTTGGGACCAATTACAAGAGCATTGTAAACGATCGGAGAGTGTTCGAAAGACAAAGCTTCGGATGCTAGGGACCAAGTATGAGAATCTTAGGTTGAAAGAAAATGAAGACATTTCATCATACAACGAGAGAATTACTGAGATATCCAACGAAGCTCATTCACTTGCTGATCTCATATCCAACAAAAGGTTAGTACACAAAATATTACATACGGTTCCTAAACGTTTTTATGCTAAAATATGTGCTATAGAAGAAGCAAAAGATACAGATTCTATGAGTCAAAATGAGTTTGTAAGTATTTTGAAAACTTAAAAAATGAATTTTACTAAAAAAGAAGAGTCTTCAAATGATAAAAAAAAAGTTTTAGTTTTCAAAGGGGAATCTTCGTTTAATACTGAAAAATCTTTGTTTGTCACTGAAGTAGATTCAGATATTGATGTTGTTGATTTATGTTCCAACACTTCTGACGACATTGATCTTTTAACCAAGCAGTTTAATTCTTTTCTAAAGAATAAAGCTAATAGGTTAAAGAATAGAATTCAACCGAAAGTGGAGATCAACAATGCTCAACAAATGTCATATCAAAGAAATAGGTCTAACCAACCTAGACAATTTAACAGTAGTAATAAACAAAGTTATCATCTTGAATATAGAAAAATTATTAAATTTGATGCATGTAATGGTTTTGGCCATTATGCAAATGAATGTGCTAATACAAGGTTGAGAAAAAGACTTAGTTTTAATGCTACTCTAAGTTATGAATCTGAAGATGAAATGATTATGAAAATAATGAAAAATATGGCTTTTCTGCTAAAATTGAGTATGATGATACTTTTGATAATCATCTGGATGATTATTATTCTGATGATGAACCAAATATTCCAACATTTGAGACAACATTAGATGATAACATTCCAGATGTGAGTTGTTTTACGAGTTCATTTGTGGAGACAGGTAAATCTTCATCATGTCACAAGGATTGTGAAGGAAATTGTCAAAGGTTAGCTAAAGAAGTTGAATCTCAAAATCAGATTCTCAAATCCTTGGACTTAGAAAATTCTGACCTGAGGGATTCACTAATCAAGCTGGAAGGAATTCTCACTCAAAAATGGATGTAGAGATTGGAAAGCTAAGAGACCAGTTAAAACGTTCAACCTTAAGTTTCAAAAAATTTACCTAAAGTACAAAAAAGTTAGATGATATCTTGGTGATGGGAAACTCAGGTAAGACAGGTCTTGGCTATGGTAAGAACTCTTCTAAATACTCAATGCATGATAATCATATAGAGTTTGTAAGGCCAGGAGTTAAACATCCTATTAATGACTCGAAATCAAAGAATTTTCAATCTAAACTTAGAGGAGATTTTGTATGAACTGGGTGGGTTAGCTCACCTGGCCACCGGGCTCCTCACTTGAGTGAGTGACCCGGGTTCGATTCCCTCTGGGAACGAATTAGGAAGGAGATATAAGGTTGGCTAGGAGATATTCTTGGAGCGTTTGGAGACTTGGTGAACTAACTTCTAACTACTAATAACTAACATTTACGGATAAAAAAAAGAGGAGATTAACATTTACCGATAAAAAAAAGAGGAGATTTTGTATGTCATTACTTTTTTGGAAAAGGTCATATACATCTATATTGCTTGAAAATAAAAAGAGATATTAAATCTAAACAAATGTTACCAAAAATATCATATCATTCTGAACAACATATCTCAAAATCTTCTTGGAAATACGAATCGAACATGTCACGTAATATAGTATATACATCTTTGAATGCATGTGTTCCTGATTCTTGGTATTTTGATAGTGGTTATTTTAGACATATGACTGAAAATATTGATTTCTTAAATGATTATAAATCTTGTAATGATGGACATGTTACTTATGGAGGTGGTGCAAAAGAAAAAGTTGTTGGTAAAGGAACATTAAATGGTTTTGGTTTTCCAAAATTGAAAAACATTTTGCATGTAGAAGGATTACTTGCTAATTTGATTAGTATTAGTTAACTATGTGATGATGATCTACATGTTAAGTTTAATTTGATAAGAATTCATGTTATGTATTGAACCAAGATGATAACTGTATCATGACTGGTCATAGGTCTGTTGATAATTGTTATCTAATTAAATCAGTGTTCTAAAAAACAGCCTAGTCGGCCGACGGCCGACCCGATAAACCTCATATCGGTAAGGAAAAATGTTTGGGTCTTTAGTCGGCGCCTAGACGCCGACTAGTCGGGTCTAGGCGCCAAGTCGGCGACTTAAACGTCCAGAACACATAGTACGACATCGATTGGTGAGCTTTTCCGGCGGCGCTACTATCTTCTTCGGGGAACAGATGACCGGTGTTTGGACGGCTTAATTCCCGGCGAAATAATTTGTAAGTAACACATAGTACGGCGTTGTTGAAGGCAGCGGGTGCATCACGTGTGGCAGCGCGGAGGCGAGGCTGCGACTTTGTCTATGTAGCGCACAGGCGTGGGCGGCGCCGACATAGGAGGAGGCGACGGTTGAGGTGGAGGAGGCAGCCGCTGAAAATCCGTGGTAATGACCGAGGAAGAGAACAAGAGAATAATAGATGGTACAATGTGGATAAGTGGGTTTCTGAAATTTTAGGTTTAGATATAGGTCTCATGGGCTTTTGGCCCAACTTTCCCATTTATTTATTAGTCCAGGACCCAGGTTATAATTTTATTAATTAAAAAAATATTAAAAAAAAGTTTATTATTATTTTATACATAATGTATTATTAATTTATTAAATAATTAATTATATTTACCGTTTAGGAGTTTCCGACTAGTCCCCGACTAGTCCCTCTAGTCGCTAGACCCTAGTGGTCCGACCGACTAGCGACTAGTGACTTTTAGAACACTGAATTAAATTAAACAAAATTTGCAATAGTGAAAAATCTGATGAAAATGTTTTATAGCATCAAAGACTTGGACATGCTCATTATAGAAATAATCAGAAGTTGATAATATTAGAGGTAGTAAATGGTCTTCCTTAACTTTAATATAATCTATACTAAATTAAAAAGTGGCTTACACTTGAGAAACATTTTTGGACGATTTTGCCCATAAAAAATTTCACTCCGTACGATTATACCCCCTCCAAAAAATCTACATTACACATCACCTGCCAACTAAACCTACGTGACGCCTCTTCAGCTACTGTTTCAAACCATCCAGTACATTATTCTATTCTCCTCTCGGCATTGGAACTTCCGGCAACCATGGGACTCGCATTCGGATCAACACAACCACGACCTAAAAAGATGCGGCCAGGTCTCCCGCTCATGACAGAACGTGTGCAATGTCTGCCGAGGGTTTGTCTCCCAAGGATCCATGGGCAACCATGAGGCTTACCTTCAAATCGATAAATAGACGTGGCGTTTTCTTGCTGCCATTGATTATCCTTGCTCCTCTCTCTCTCTGTCTCCTATTTCTAGAATTTTTCTTGCTAACAACACAATGTTTTCTCTAGATTTTCCTTGCAATCCAGAGATGGAGATGGAGAGTGTGACACCACTAATTGCAGATGGACGGTCAAGAAAGAGGGCACATTTGGGTTGGAATGTTCTTCCTCAGACTCGCAAGGTATTTTTGAGATTTCTAAATTTGGATTTTCTATTAAATTTTGATTTTATGTGATCAAATATGAATTATGCTTTTATCTATTAGTGATGATTATGGGGGATTTTTTTGGGGTTAGACCATTTCATTTTATATAGATTCGACATAATTTTCATGTTCTTATTTGTACACTATTTATCTTAATATTGAGGCTCATTCTATTGTCTTACTGCTCATGCTTGAGGAGATTCACACTTGGTTTGCTTGAAGAAAAATGAACCCATGGTTTTTTAGGTGGATTTATGTTCTCTTAGTTTTGGGGATGAGTCATGTCCAAGCGTACTTGTCAAATTGAAGTGCATTTTTAATCCTTATGTTGTTTTATAGCCCTTTGTTTTCTGATCATGTGTGCCATTGTTGTGTCTCCTGTTGAAATGCTTAAGGAATCTACTATGAAGATATAGCTAACAAGGTAGCCGTCATCCAAATGACCAATGAGCTTCAGGTGTTTACATACAAGCAGCTGCATTCAGCTACAGGTTGATTCACCAAGTCTAATGTGATTGGTCGTGGAGTGTTTGGACTGGTATATCAAGTTGTGCTTCAAAATGGAAGGAAGTTGCAATTAAGTTGATGGATAAGAAGATGAATTTACCGTAGAGATCTAATTATTATGCTAAACGTATAATGAAATTTGAGGCAATTCTAATTATCTATATTCTGAATCTTTGGACAAGTGGAATTACTTGTTTGGCTATGTTCGTCCTATTTGCTTTCGTTGATGGGCTACTGTTCAGAAAGCAACCGTAAACTTCTGGTTTATGAGTTTATGTCCAATGGAGGACTGCAGGAACTTTTGTATCCCATAAGTTATAAAATTTCCTTCTAATATAATGGAATGATTCATTTCTTTGCCTTTAGACAACTACCTGATTTATTTTATAATCATGACTTGCTTGTATTGTGGTTACATAAACATCCAGGTAATAGAGCTTGTTCGTCAAATCTCAGAATCTGATAAAGGTGACCAGATGTGTTGTCTGAACACCAGAATTTAGTTCAACAGATGAAAATGGAGCTAAAAGCCTGTAGAGTTAAGGCCTTCTTTGTATATCAGAAGAGTGTGAATCTCCTAAGATGCTTGAAGATTTTAAACCATTGGACATTGATCACAAGATTGATTACAAAGACATAATAGAGGAAATTCATGAATTCTACAAGATTTTCTCTGAAAAAATGTGAAAATTGGGTGTCTTGAGCAGAGCTACCAAACATTACATGCTATCAGTAAGCTCAAATTTACTTTGCTTCTTTCTTCATTTTTTACTTAATTGTCAAGATTAATATTTTTGTTGTAATTAATATTTGTTGTGCCATCTGCTCCACATTGAAGATTTTTTTTTCAATGAAGTTTGAAGTAGCCTATTCAACGTTCATGACCTTTTTTCCCTTGGCAAGACTTTAGAATTTATCTTGTCCTTTGTTTATCTAATGTTGAACATTCTATCTGATTTTAATCTTTGGTGATTATTAATTTCTTGTTGACTGATTGGGCTTTTGAGATAAAAGTCTAAATGTTATGTTTTGATGAATTTTTGTTAATAAAAATTTCTTTAAATGAGTGAATGACTAGGTCACTATGAAAAAGAGGGTTCTATGCAATAGTCTAATAGTAATTTATTTTCTTCGGGTATTACTGCCTTTAATTTCCTTCTCATTGGTGAATGCTACAGTGCATATTGGTGTTTCCTTTGGACTTGATGCTGGTCAACTATTGTGATTCAAGATATTTAATGATGTTTACTAACTTGAAGGTCTTCCATATTTATTTTATGTAGTCTGAGGGCTATCTAATATCACTGTCGAGTAAGTTCTATGCTTATACTTTTCTGCTAGCAACTTTTACAGCCCTACTTGATGAATTTGGGGCAAATCTATATACTATCATTTACCCCTAGGTTAACTTAAATTTGATGTTCTTTGTACAGTTAAAATAAGTTCAATTTTTTATGTTTAAAACAAATTGTTGGCTTTTCTAATTTATGGTTGTTTGCTTTAACCAGAATGATCTACGGTTATATGATGACAATGTTTTGGCGTTAGCAACCAAGCTGCTTAATGAAAGCAAGTATCTTCTTGTGGCTAATGTTTCTGCTCTTGGAACTGGAAAGTATGTGTCATTATTTGCTATTTTTTTTTCTACTATTTCATTGGTTGTCTTTTCCTTAGTTGTTATCTTCTCATTGATCTAATAACTAGGATACTTATTAAACAAATGATGTCTGTCATTATTTAATTATTAACTCATTGATTTATTATGTTATCAGCTGCAGGAAGCAGAATGGTATTGGTTTGCTTTTGTTCTTTACTCAGTGAGATGGCTTAATGAGAATGGTGGCACTATGGAGAAGGGATTGTCTTTGTGCCAGATCTTGAGAGCAGCAAGGCTCAAGTACTTGAAATCACTTTATCAATTGGTTGCATGGTATGTTGTCCTCAATTGCAACATTGATGATTTTTACAGAGAACTTTATCAGTTTATGATCAAGCCTGGATCCATTTTAAGTAATCTGTATGGTGGGGGCTGGGAGAAGAGACCTGAGGTGGATCAGTGATCTGGGAGTATTAAATTTTAATGTTTGGTAACTTATAGTTAAAAGTAAAATTATCTTTGTCCCTCTTCCACCAACAAAGGAGAGTATATCTATGTCAATAAATATA
>JAPKLY010000028.1:483760-506287 GCA_026898435.1 Prunella vulgaris
AGCCACTATACTCGCTGGAATAGACATGTCTACTAGGCTTGGGAATTTAGTTGTGGGTTGAGCATTAGAGGAAGTCGTTCTATATTTATCTATCTTGGTTAGCTCATTTTCAAATGAGGAATTTACAGCTCTCACGAAGATAAATGTTACCGCATTTTGAACAACATTAGGAAATTTCTTTATAAAATTTTCTAAGTACATTCGATTTTGACTATTGAATAACTTTGTGTGTAAATTTTTTTTTGAACTTCTAAAAATATTTACATGTTCTGGATATACTTTCTTTCTTAAAAATCACAATTAGATGTTTAATCACTGAGTAACTATGGGACACAGAGCTCGCTACTATGATGTAATCTTTTCAAAAGGTGATTAAAATACATCAATGTGTTCATAATCCACTGAGTAAATATGGGGCACGGAGCTTGCGACTACAATGTACTTTTTTCAAAAGGTGGATAAATATAAAATAAATTTGTGATATGCATAAAATATTTGAAAAACAACTAAATAAAAGTTGTAAAATTATATGTTGAAATGTATGTGTGCCAACATAAAATGTAACATTGATGGAGTTTGGAATTATTATTACAAACTTGTGTTGTCTAATTTTCGAAATTAATATGTATACAGGATATTTATTCTAGAAAATTCCACAGCAATTTATTGAATTTTTGTTGCATAGATTAATTAGTGGGTATTTAATTATATAAAATTTATTTTATAAATCAAACATGATCTAGAAGTGGAGGTTTTATAACCACCCACATTCTACACGATCATATAGTAGTATTATGCATGATTTCTTCACATTTATTTTTTTATATAAGTCTCCTTCATAATGTAATATGTCTACACATTTATTTGTTTTGATCAAAAGTTCTTAAAAATCAAACTCCATAGAATTAAAGGAAATATGCACTATGTATGACATACATATTTAATTATATTGCTAGATTATTAATGTTCATTTAACTTGGATTATTGAAGCTATTATTATAATATTATTTTGAAACTTTACAGGTTATATGTCCACTCTAAGCAATCAATCAACTCACAAAAGCATTTCATCTTCCTCTTCACCTTCTAAAAATTAAAATTCTCTCAACCTTCTTATTTCCATGGCTTCGAACACTAATTCGCAGAATGCTGAGAAAATTGTTGGCGCCTCTTCGCCAACATCAATCACCATTGGTTCGATTTCTGTCGATCTTCCACCTTCATCTTCAACCCAGCCAATATCCTCTCCGATAGCAAACCCTAGCGCGACGGAATCCATCGTCGCCTAGCCTTCATCGTCCAACCCAACCGATGAAAATACCCCAAAAAATGCTGAAACAAACCTACCCTACTTCAATCCTAATCCTATTGCTTTGAAGTTCAGTCTTAGAACTCTAATGGACAAAATCGCATGTGCATATGCTGCCATACGATTACAAATTGATTCACCTCAGATTTTTGTTGGTGATGAAAAGGCAGACACTGCTGAACTCGAGGCTATATATGCAAAAGCCCAATCCGTACCTACGGCAGCTCATCATGATGAAGGGATGGTAGATGTGAATGATGAGGATGACGTCTCTCCTGTTTCTGAAAACATAGGTGAAAAACTGCAAAATGTGCGAAGGAAGTAAAAGGGCAGTTCTAAAAGGAAGGGTGGAAAGCGCAGAAGATTGCCCAGAACAATGGGCAAGCGGGTGAACTACTCTGAAGCAAGGAAGAAGCAAAAGGATGACAGTGGTGTTGCTTCAAAACCCATCCGTATATTTGATTCAAGCGATGAAGATATTGATGCTATCTTCAAAGAGATAGCAACAATGATGCAAGCAAAGTTTGCAGGTGTACCTGACTCTGATTCTGAGATGAACGTCCCCATTGCTCAGTTTAGAAAATAGCGGAGAAAGAAGAAAGGAAAAGAGCCGATGCAGAGTGTTGCTGAAGATGTTGTAACACATGAAGCAACATCTGAGGGAGAGTCAGAATCTGATGAAGTTTCGGGGAAACTACAGGATATATAAAAGACTATACCAATCCTAAGGATCCATCGGTTTAATTGTGGATCCGAGACAACAATAGAAAAATTTGAGTCTTAGATTTCTATTTCAAATCTTTCTATATCTAGAGATATATGTATTTATCCAAAATACATGCATATAGAATCTTTGTATTCGGCTCAATCCTTTTAGTAAAAGATTGGGCCGAGTTAAATTGCAATTTAATTCAATAGTGAAGAATCTGAGCTAGAAGAAACTGATTGTAATAATCCTGATCTTGAGGTAATATCTGAACATTCTTCTAAGACTGAGTCTGAGGAGGATGGGGAGTACAAAGATGTGAGAAGTTAAAAGTTTAGGAAAATTCAAACTAGAACATTTGTTGGTGAAAGAATCATCAAGATGGATGATTTTAGGGAGTATAATCTAGTTGAATTTTTCAGAGAAAGGTCATTGTTGTATGCCCTAGAATTTTCTACACAATATATTTATGATTGGGTTTATGAATTCTATGCTAACTTGAAGGAATATGTGGGTAGAACAAACTTAAGACATTATGGGAATGTGTGGTTTAGAGGGGTCAAAGTGATGTTTACCTAATAAGTTTTTGAGAACTAAGTCTATGATAGAACTTGTTGTTTACAACATGGATGAGGTCATAAGTGTGCTCACTGGTGGACAAATAGATGCATGGGAAAATAGAATATCTTCTGCAAAATTGACAAGTCTTTACTCTGTGTTACATAAGTTATGGGTGTACAATTGGTTGCCTTCTTCAAATATTATAATTCTGACAAAGGAACAAGCTATTTTGATGTTTAAGATTGGTCATCTTAAGAAATTCAACCTGGGACAGACCATATTCAACAATGTTCTATCCTATGTTGGAGATATTCAAGGCAAAGGGTTGTTGTCATATCTAAGTTTGATCTTCAAGTTGCTTGAAGATAAGGAATTTGAAAGGGATCCAATAGAAGAGACTATAAGCAGTTTTACAACAAGCTTTGGGATTTCAAGTGTACTTGTGTTAGGTCCAAGGGTAATTGATTTACCATATTAGAATCCAGATCAACCTCCTAGAGAATCTGTTCCTGCAAATGCCGCTCCAAATGTTGGCACATCCTCTGCCAACATTGATCCTAATCATTCTGTAACTTTTATTACTTTACCTTCTGCTTATATAATTTCTCAGATTAATGCTTTACAGAAGAATATTATCAGCATTGAACTCACTCTCTCTGAGATGAAAGATCAAAAGAAGAAGTTGGAGGAGCTTCTTTCTACTCCAATAGAGGGAGTAGATGCTGCTGATGTTGGTGATAATGCTGATGTTATTGAGGAGGAGGCAGAGAATGAAGTTGGTCAGAGAAGGAGTAAAGTAGTTCTGGAGGAGATTGTTGATCCTGTTGATCATGTAGCTGATGTTGCTGTCCAATATTGAGGAAAATGTTACCACAGTACCTGCCGCACCAGAGGCAGAGTGATGGATGAAGAGCACATTCTGAGGGGGAGATTTAAGTTTGAAAAGTTGTGGATGTTTGAACAATAGTTTCTAGGATTTATATTTCAGTTTTTTTGCCTAAGCACAGTGTTTTGGTGCTTAGTGATACAATCTTTAAATTTATGTCATTTAAATTTCTGTTCGTATTTGGTTAGTAATGATATGTCATTTGTTTGACGTTGATTTGCATTATTCTATTATTAACACATTTATGTATGTTCCAACATTAGTTGTGTTGTAGTAGAAAGAACAAATTGGGGGAGATTGTTGATGTTAGCCTAATGTTATGCAATATGTTGCAACATTGTTTAGCAACATCAGAATTTGCCCTTTACTCCTAACCACTAACTCCGATTATTAGATGTTTTCTTTCAATTTTTAAACATGCGGGTTGTAGACCAAGTCCAAAAAAGGTCAGGCGGTTGCATTTTTAGAGTGAGTAGTTGAAGACATCATGCGCGTACAAAGCTAGTGGAGCTTAGTGGAAATGAAGACTCTAGATCTCTCTACTGTGATCTGGAGAATGTTGAACTTGCATCTCACGTTGCCTATAAATAGAGGATGCATGGGAAGCACAAATCAAGAAGGAAAAACACGATCAGGCCACGATACCACGCGTCTAGGTCTTGGGTTTCTTTCTTCACGTTGTTTGATAGCTTGCGCGCTTCACAACAGTATTGTTTAATAGCTTTCACTATTTGCAATACACAACCTTCTATAGAGTTTTGAATATCCTAGAGATAGGCTAGACATACAACTCCATAGATTGTGTTTAAGGCGTATGTTCGCTTATGCAGATCTCATGTGTCATATCTGATTGTTTATTGTGTAATCACTATTCTTGTTTGTGAATTTTTGTCCTACGGAACTCATACACTATTTATAGTGTTGAATTTTGTTTGCAGTTTCTGTTTAAGTCTTCCGCTGCTTAAATGTTGTCTAAAGTGTTCCAGCATTCTTGACAATATTCCGTGAAACAGAATGAACACTTACGCACCCACACTCTCAGAAGGTATTCGTGGAGATAAATGGATGGGATCATCAACATTCATTGTTCTTTTGGATTATGTTGTAGCAGTTCAAATAAAAAAAATGAGACTTGTCTTATTCCGGAAGGGGCTACATTTCAATTGATTTGGAAAAAAATTGAAAGATAGCTTAGTGCAAGTAATCTACAGCATTACTAGGGATAAAAATAAAATTGCTCAAGACGACAAGATTGCAAAAAAACCTTCTACTTCTCTTGAATGGAAGGAAGATTATATTCCCATATGGATTAGGAATTTAGCTCCTTAGGTTTGCTGGTGTAATATTTGTTTTTAGCAGTGATTTGTAAATGACAGTCTCGGCGGCCACCTAGGCGCTTGGCGGCACTCAGCCGCAGATGCCTAAACCAAATTGCCGAGAAAAATCAGCCACACATTTGGCGCCACTAAGACCGCGTCTAGACGGTCATTACTCTTTTTTTAAAGAAAAAGAATTATTTCACGTTAAAGTTTAAAATTAAAATTAATAAATAAAAATTAAATTATTAAATTATTAAAATTTAATAGTTTAATTGAAATACTTTATAATTTATTGGTACTATGTATTTTGCTATTTTTGTAATTCTTTAGAAGTTGAATAATGTCGTATTATCATAGTTTTTAACAGTTTGTTGACTTGTTATATTTTGTGAAAAATAAATTTGATTATTAACTATGTTTTAAATTTATAATTTATTATATAATGTGTATTTTTGTTAATATATGTTTAGAAAAAATATAACATTAATCGAAAAAATAAAAAAATATAAAAAAAATTGGCACCACCTAGACGGCACCTAAGCCTAGTAGTCTAGGCTCTTGGCGCTACTCGACCACCCAAAAACCGTCAAACATCATTTTCACCCTTAGTTTAGGAGCTTTTCCTTAAAAAAAATATGTATTTTATTGTTATCATACATATTCTTTTGTGATATCTGAGTCTCGAGGAACACTCACGTGAAACGGGTAAATTTAAAAAAATTCACAGATCCTACTGGGTCGGGTCGGATTTGGTTTTTTTTTTAAAAAAAAAAATTCGCAACTATGATTCCAGATTTTTTCGCTTCTAGGTATGTTACTATTTAGCCAAATGAATGTTACTAATAAGCAAAATGTGTGTTACAATTTGATTAAATGTTGTTTTCTTTATATATATTCATTTGTTTTTGTAGAAATAATATTTTTCATACAATCTAATAATAAATGTGTGTTACTACAAAATATATTATTTTTTTCATAAATACTTATGAGAAAATAATATATTTTCTTATAGTAACACACATATTGCTTTTGTGTTATATGAAAAATTATTTATTATATAAAAATAAATGAATATATATAAAGAACAACATTTCATAAGATTGTAACACACATTTGCTCTAATAGTAATATATATTTGCTCCCCCAATTTGTGTTACAATATGGGCAAACGTGTGTTACAATATGGGCAAATACGTGTTACTATAAGAGAAAATATACTTTTATAAGAATAAGTATATGTTTTTTAATTTAATCACAATTCTTTTAAATCTAGTTATATTGATTCATATATTAATATTTTTTTTTACTATTTTATATGTGTTACTCCCTCCGTCCCAAAACTACTTTCACACACATAAAAAGGACTTTTTACACTCACAAAAGTCAATAAAGTACACTTTTTCTTATTTTATTATTTAACTTTACACTCACATACTTACTTTTTCTTAATTCGCGTGCCCGGAACTACTATGAAAATAGTTCCGGGACAGAGGGAGTATTATATAAAATATAATTATTTCTATACCAACAAATAAATATTTATGAAAAACCAATATGTTTTCTTATAGTAACACACATGTTTTTTCTCTTATATTATGTTAAAAACTATTTATTCTATAAAAACAAATGAATATATGCAAAATAACAACTTTTTTAAAAGATTGTAACACACATTTGCTCTAATAGTAACATATATTTGCTCCCCCAATTTGTGTTACAATATGGACAAATGTATGTTACAATATGGGCAAATACTTGTTACTATAAGAGAAAATGTACTTTTATAAGAATAAGTATGTGTTTTTTAATTTAATCATAATTCCTTTAAATCTAGGTATATTCATTCATATATTAATACATCTTTTTACTATTTTATATTATATAAAAAATAATTATTTTTATACAAATAAATAAATATTTATGAAAAACCAATATGTTTTCTTATAGTAACACACATGATTTTTCTCTTATATTATGTTAAAAACTATTTATGCTATAAAAACAAATGAATATATGTAAAATAACAACTTTTTATAAGATTGTAACACACATTTGCTATAATAGTAACATATATTTGCTCCCCAATTTGTGTTACTATTTGGGCAAACATGTGTTACTATAGAATAAAATGTATTTCTTATTTAAAATTAATTTCTTATATTTATTATTTATAATATATGCTCTAATTAAATCACAATAAAAAAAATTATGCATGAAGATAAAATTTTCAAGCAATTTTTTTTTTTTTTTAAGAATCGTGAGACTTGACAAGGTGTATTTAGTTGCGGGTCATGCAGCTCAGTGAGTGAGTGTCAATCAGGTTGCTCATACGAATGCGACTAACTTCTATCAAACTAGAAAGGGAATGTGAAGACATGCGAAAATAATATATGGATATGGATATGACCCACTTAAAAATATGATACCGTTTCACACCGTGAAACATTGCATATAAGTTTTTGTGCTGAGTCTCGCCTTCCAATGTTCATATCCTGAATTATCCATTATTTGTGAATTTATTTTTTTGAGATATATGCTTAGTTTTATATAAAAAAAAAGGCATATATATATATATATATATAGGACGACTTATTCTGCAACACTTGACCATGTTTCTTCCACGAGAAATACTTGTGTGCATTTGGGTTCATGCCATGTACTGGGTTACGCATCACACTGCATATTTTTTGATAATTGGGGTATTACTGACTTGTTTTTCGAATATTACTTAGACTGGTTGTTGGAGTATTACTGACTTATTCTTCATGTATTATTGAGTTGTTCTTCAGGTATTACTGACTTATTTTTTCAATATTTACTTAGACTTGTTCTTGAGGTATTATTTAGACTTGTTCTGAGGGTATTACTGATTTGTTCTTCGGGTATTACTTGGACTTGTTCTTGGGGTATGAATACTAAAATTATTTTACTTGCTACTACATTTTCTATTTATGTTAATTGTAAATATTGTATTTACTTATATATTTATGCATGCATCAGGTCATTTAAATGTGTGTTTGACATGAATATTAGGGTCATATTGCTTGCTACTTTTTCTTTAGCTCGCTTATAGTTAAAATTTGATAAGAAACTTATGAAGAATATCATTTGTTTAAGTTGATTTATAGTCATTTGATGTTACATCTTAAATAATTATTTTAAAGCATTTTAAATTCGATTAGAAGCTTGTATTCAAGAGATTTTATTTATTTTATTTGACATACATTAATTTATTCTTGATGTATTAGTGAGTTGTTATTTGGGTATTACTGATTTGCTCTTGGGGTATTACTGACATGTTCTTGAGGTATTACTGACTTATTCTGAAGATATTAATGACTTGTCTTCGAGTATTACTGATTTGTTCATCGGGTATTATTGACTTATTCTTCGAGTATTTATGAGTTGTTCTTGGAGTATAGCTGACTTATTTTTGAGGCATTACTGATTTGTAATTAGAGTATTAGTGAGATATTCTTAGGGTATTATCGACCTATTTTTTAGGTATTACTGACTTATTTTTTTGGTATCACTAAATTATTTTTAGAGAATTACATTTATTGTCAAGAAAAGGAAGTGTGATGATTGTGAAAGAAAATTGAAGGCATGTGAGGTCGAAAGTCGGAGATACTTTTTGAGATTTGGGTGCACGCTATGGAGCTTTTTTATGTGGACTGCTTAGGGTTTGATTTTCTTAGACTATATTTATCAACAAATCATCACAACCAATCTCTCAATAAATATTTAATTTCTCTCTCTTCCACATAAAAACATCCAACTCAATTAAATTTCATACTTTATCAACAAACTCTCACAACTCAATATCTTAATAAAATATTCTTTTTTTACTATTTAACAATTATATTTATCTATAATTGATTTTTATTATATTAATAACATGATATATTAAATTATTTAATATTAAAAAAATGTAAATATAATGAAGAAAAAAATTACCAAACACTTAAAATAAAATTACAATCTCAATAATAAAATTTAAATTGCAAAAATTAAAATACAATACAGTAAATAAATATATCAAGTTACAAATAGATGCGAGAAATACAATAATACGGAACATAAAATTACATATTTAATTATCAATATCGAATTTTTGTTATATATGCTCAATCAATATTTGTACTTTATCAACAAACATTCACAATCGAATTTCTTAGTAAAATGTTCTTTTTTTACTATTTAATAATTATATTTATCTATAATTAATATTTATTATATTAATAAAATTTTAAATTACAGAAATTTAAATACAAAATTATAAATAAATATATCAAGTTAAAATATGACTTATTATATCAAGTTACAAAATTATAAATAAACTAAGAACATGAGGTTGTGATTTAAAATATATCAATGTTGGTCTCTACTTGTAGAGAGAAAAAATTATGAATTTTGGTTTAAATTTTTTTATAAATAATTATTCAAAATAAAAAATTTAAATATCCCAAAAATAATATCACAACATCCTATAAATTTTATAAGCCATGTGGGAAAATATAACTACTTGTTACCTTGAAAACTGTGCCATTATGAGTTCTCAAAAGAGAACCATTTGCATGACCTACTTATTTATACTACCTACTTTTGGGGCACGACTTTTAAGAAAAAGTGTAATGAGTAGAATGTTTATGGTGAAAATTGTAAGTTAAAAATTTTAAAGGGGGAGATTTAAAGGAATATTTCCATTTAAAGAGTATGCAAATTTTTGTGGGACAAACTAAAAAGGAAAGTATGCAAAACTTTTGTGGGAGGAGGTAGTATATATATATATATATTTTATTTTTTTTGAGTTTATGGTGCAAACGGGTCACATGACCTGCCAATAAACACAGTCTTAGGCCAACAGGCAAGATTCATGAACAAACACCTAACTAAAAGCTTCCAAATCCTGCGAGCTTCAATGTCCGTCTTCATTCTATGGGTGCTAGTAAAAATTGTATTCGTCCCTATTACACAAAAAATCACCAGCTTGCAGCGCGAAATAGTGCATGAGTGAACTTTTATTAAATTGAAATTGAGAAGAGTGAACTTTTATTAAATTGAAACCACTCTTCTTGCACAAGCACATAACATAATGTGTTTTCAGTTCAGAATTGCAAATGCAAACTTTGACTTCCACAAGTACATAGCATACCTAACGTGTTTTGTGTTCAAAGTAGAATATGCAAACCATATATGGATCCTCTCATGTACATAGAGGAGAGCTGCTGTGCAAAAAGAAATCATTTGTCACTGGACCACACAAGCAGAGAGACAAGTGTAAGCGGTCATGTACAGCTCACCTTCATGCAAACCGAACATTAAAAGTTCTATTCAACTGATTCCAATCAAGGATCATTTGTATATATCTTTGTTAACACTGCTAGGGAGATAATAAAATTAACTCATTTATATTAATATATAAGATTTCAATATAATCATTCAACATAGTTGAAGCCACAATGCGAATAAACTACACATACTAGATGATCACAGATTAAATCGACTCAGATAAATAAACAATGAGAAGTTCAATTATAATTTGCTAAAAAAACAATCTCAAACTTCTTCATCAACTTCTTGGTACTTCTGAAGGATCTGAGTGCAGGAAGCCAAGGGGGTGTTCTTGAGGAATCCCATGGGGTTGGCGAACCGGGTGTTGGAGTTCATTCCATTGTTATTTGTTAGGATGACACGGGCACGCTCACGGCCTGCATCAGCGGAGCTGCATTCAGGGTCTGAGCTCTTCACCAGAACGGAATCACAGACATCATCACCAGCATCTCTGTCGACCAGGATTTGGTATTGCCCTTTTGAGTCGGTGACGCCCTCCTTCGTGTAAGTGATTTCATTGTTTGTCCTGCGTCTGCACTCAACTTTAACAACAGCACCTGCAATTGATAAATGTTTATACAAATAATTAGTTATGAAGACATAATCTTATGCATCAGTTGCAAGTACAATTCATGTGCGAATTTAATGGCACTAGTTGTTAGAATAAAAGGTATTAACTCGCTAATATTAGTTGTTTTTGCAAAATAAAATTAGTTTTATTCATTCAATTATGACGTTGAATGTCTGCATATGCTTTAGCATTTGAATGAGCAACAAAAAATTATTAATCGTGGGAACTTTTATTCATTTACAAAGTGGATAATTTTTAGTGTTTTACCAAAATCAAAGTTAAACTATACAAGGTACTTTTTTTTTAAGACTTTACTATAATACCGACACTTAACGTCTGCAAAAAGCAAAAGACACTCCAAAATGAAGTGCAAAATCATGTTAAATATGATGCGATCAAGATAATTCTAATAGATCTAACTTTGACTTGATTTGATTTTATAGCAGAGTTACAACAAGTTTAAGAATCGACTACATTTTTAGGCAATGCTCTATATAAATCCCTTTCAGTCAAGCATTTTTTTCCAACAGTTGTACTGCAATTAGAAGCCAAAGAGAAAAACAAATTGAACAACTTCCCAGTGCATAAATTGAGTTAATCTCAACACTCCTTGCACAAACTCCTAAACAATTAACAAGGAAACGATCCAAAGCCTAACATAAAGATTTTTAACCATACAGTCTAAAATAATTCTTGATTCTGCCAAAATGAACAACATACTTCACAGATCTAACAAAATGCGCTCGATATACACAAAATAAACACAGATCTAAGCACATTAGCATGTGTATGAGGAATAGAGAGAACGAGAGATTCTTACCAGCGATGGGTTTAGATGCGTCGGTCTCATAGCCACAGCGACAAGTATCGCAGTACACAGAACCCTGTAGCATAAACTGGGTTTTGGCGAAATGAGCAGCAGAAATGGAGGCTGCAAGAAACAGAGAAAGCAGAAGTAGCAAGGTTTTCGCCATTTTATCTCCTGCTCTAGTTGAAGATGGGACTGTGTGTTTTGAGATGGGGTAATCTGATTCTCTCTCTAGCCTGAAGTGAAGTGAGAGGGAAAAATGAGGAGAGTGGGAGAGGGATATAATGAAAGAAGCGTGTATAGGCTGTCACACAGCAAAGCGTCACATGTAGATTCGAGAAAAAGAAAAGGAAAATAGCGCGTTCCACGGCTTCTCTCTCTCTCTCTCTTCATGAATTTTGATTTCGGTGGGTGGGTTCCACTTTCAATTCCACCGACGTCGCCGCAGTCTTATCAGATCTGTCTTTAATTTTTAGATAAAAATTTACTCCGTCCCAGAAAATATTGTTTTTTCTTTTGGCCATGCAATTTTTAAAAAAATATAAAGGTACATTTTATTAATATTATACGTATAATTGTGAGATTGAGTTTAATAAATAGTTTCTATCTTTAGATATGTAAACATTTTGTGGGACAAACTAAAATAAAAAGTATGCAATATCTTTTGAGACGGAGGGAGTATATAAAACGTTTTACGGTGTGAAACATATCATATATATATATAAAAATTCGTGGATCTATAACGGATTGGGTTGAATTTGGATAATTTTTTAAATTCTCGTGTAAATACAATTTTTAGGTTTTTCGCTTCTAGATATGTTACTGTTGATGGATTTCGTTAATGTAATAATTTAGTAGATGTTTATAGCTTGAAAATCCACCAAACAATAACTATGAAATTGTGTTCTTGATTTGTAATGTAGAGAGAGAAAGTGGTGAGAGTTAGAGAGAGAAAGTGTTGCTGAAAATTATCCACTTACTCACTACTATGCTTCTGTTACATTACTTCGTCCTACTACATCACTACTAGTTCTCTATATAGCTATTGTCCATACTTCGGACTTGGACGAGCTTCTTTGCGAGCTCCATTGCCTTGTTCCATCTCCGGTTAGTGTGGTGGTGGACCTCAACTTGGTCTCTCGGGTATGAGCGAGCTCCTTGGTGAGCTTCCCTGTAGGTGGGCGAGCTCCCCTGCGAGTTCTCTCTCTCCGAATGTTGGTCGACTCTTGGCTAGGTCCCCTGTGTCTGGGCTAATTCCCTTGCGTCTGGGCGAGCTCCCCTGCGTCCGGGCTAGCTCCCCTGCGTCTGGGCTAGCTCCCCTGCTACTCTTGGTGTTGACCTGGTCTAAGCTAACGTCGTGGCATGGGGTCATGTTGGCGAGCTCCTCAGCCTCCATGCTGGCCAGCTCCTGGCAAGCTTCTCAGCTTCCATGCTGGCCAGCTCTTGACGAGCTCCTCAGCCTCCATGCTAGCCAGCTCCTCAGCCTTGGTTATTTATCCTTGTAATCCTTCATTAGTAGTTCAATTTAGTTCGTCTATCAACAGTTACTTTTTAGGCAAATGCATGTTACTTTATGGCAAAATGTGTGTTACAATCAGACGAGATATTGTTTTTTACATAAATATCACTTATTTTTGTAGATATAATATTTTTTTCATACAATGTAAGAGAAAAATGTGTGTTATTATAAGAAAAAATATTACAATTTTATAAGTATATATATTTATTTGTATATAAACAATTATTTTATTTTATAATAACACATATAAAATAGTAAAAGTGAGTTATTAAGAAAAATACATTTTATCCTACACTAACACATATTTGTCATATAGTAACATAAATTGGGAAGCAAATATGTGTTACTATTAGAGCAAATGTGTATTACAATCTTATAAAATGTTGTTATTTTGCATATATTCATTTATTTTATAGAATAAATATTTTTTAACAAAATATAAGAAAAAAATCATGTGTGTTACTATAACAAAACATATTGGTTTTTCATAAATATTTATTTATTTGTATAGAAATAATAGTATTTTTTTATATAATAACACATATAAAATAGTAAAAGAGTGTGCTAATATATGAATCAATATATCTAGATTTAAAGGAATGATGATTAAATTAAAAAACACATATTTATTATCATAAAAGTACATTTTCTCTTACAGCAACACGTATTTGTCCATATTGTAACACGCATTTGCTCATGTTGTAACACAAACTATTGAGCAAATATGTGTTACTAATGGAGCAAATGTGTATTACAATCTTATGAAATATATTTTTTATATCTATTCATTTATTTTTTATATAATAAAGGGAAATTGCCCCTCAGATACAACATAATACTCTACTTTACTCCCAGCACACACACCAAAAATGATTTTCTTCTAGTACACTAACCTATAATAAGTAGACCCCCACCCCCATTCAACTTGCACCTCCACCCACCCCATAAACCCATTCCTCTGCAAGTACACATGTCATATCTAACAATTCAAATTTTTGAATTTTGATCGCAGTCTTCTTCAGGTTCTTCTTGTTCCAGAACTCATAATCCAAAATTTGCTGAAAATCTGCCTCATGGGTAAATCAATGAACCAGCCGATTAAAGAAGATCCCGACCATTAATAATCCCTATTCGCATTATCGCATCATCGACAATGTTTTTTGTAATTAGGGCATTTATTCTTTCAGGTACGTTCCTCGAATTCGTCTGTATTTTCCTCAAATTCATTTTGTTATTTGGGGTTAAAGGGAAGCTGATATTTTTCTTTGTTAATTTTCAGGATAATCCGTTGTTTTGATTATTCTTCTAAATTTCTATGGGCCAATTTTTTTTACTTAGTATCAGGAATTATGGCGCCTGTAAACTCATATCATGCGATGAGAATACATGTTTCTCTAACATAATCACTCAGGTCAGAGGTAGGTGGTCCGAGCGTTCAGTGATTTCATTTAATTGCATTTGCCAGGTTGGGAATTTTATGAATGTTGGTCTTGACTGTGATGATGACTTGAAGAATCTGATTATGTTATGCTCCCTATTGTCCAGTAGTATAGTGAATGCTGAAATCTGTCTAAATAACAATTCATGTAGAAGCCCCTTATCTGTTCATACTAATAGTGTCGAGGATATTCATACTAGAAGAGAAGTATTAAAGAAAGATAAAGCCAAAATTGTTTCATCAGATTCTATCAATAAGCTTTCCAAGAAACAGAAAACTAGGTCATCTAAGGGTAAGCCTAGTGAATGTCATGTAGATACAGGGGATATAATTGATGTTTCTGAGTTGGATATGTTTGTCATTTCTTTTAAAGAACCTCTCTTATGTAATGATTGGGCCAATATTATGAAAAATGGTATAGGAGCTATTTTTAGGGGTGGTGTTAAACAATTTAGGGCTGGCCTTATTAAGTTCACCTTGAAGACTGGTTTTAGGTTTAAATTTAGGAGAAATGACAGACGTTATATCCATGCTGAATGTTATTTTAATGACTCACACTGTGATTGGTTTATAAAAGCCAAGCTTGATAAAATGACAAATCTTCTTTGTTGCTTAAATTTGGTGCACAAGTGTGTTGGTAACCTTATTGGTAATGATACTAAAAGACTTGTCCCTAGAATGGTGGGAGATTTTATATTGTCTGATGTGAAGGACAATCAAAGCATTAGTGGCAAGACTGTCATTCATAAAATGAAAACCCTATATGGCATTGACATTCCTTATTGGAAGGCATATCGAGCTGTTGAACGTGCTAGGGAATCAATATTTGGAACTTTTGATGAGTCATATAATGAATTGTGTTGGTATTGTGATGCTATTAAGCGGACTAATCCTGGCAGCGTTGCTAAAATCTAATCGAACCAACAATCTCATCAGTTTTAAAGATTGTTTATAGCTTTTAAAGCATGCATAGAGGGTTTTTGTAGTTGTCGTCCCATGATATTTATTGATGGTATATTTCTCAAAGGTCGATCAAAGGGCATGTTATTGTCAGTCACGGCCAAGGATGGAAACAATGGTACTTATCAAGACGTGCCCTTTTTTGCACACATTTTATTCATCTTAAAATCATGTATAAAATATCATTTACATTTAATGTTCTGTTGTCTTTATTCTGCTTCTGAAAGTTTATGTGTTTCCATCAATGTTAAATGCAGGTTTGTTTCCAGTTGCTTTTGCTCTTGTTTCTGCTGAAAACAGTGAAAATTGGATTTGGTTTTTATAGATGGTTCGTGATACATTGATTCACAATAACCAGATTTTATATTTTTCAGATAGGCACTTGGGCATATTGAATGTTGTAAATGAAGTATTTCAAAAGTCAGTTCATTTTTACTGTTTATATCATTTGTTAACTAACTTGAAGAGTTGTTTCTCAACTGGATGGACCAACCAAAACTGAGAGAAATTGGGTGAATTATTCCGTGAGTCCGCATATGCTTCAGACATTAATACATTTGAGGAGAAAATTAAACAATTCAAAAAAATGGGTGGACGTCTCGCTGATGAATGGATTGAGCAGTTGCCTTTTGAAAAATGGGTTGTTGCCTATGCACCCAGCACCAATAGGTATGGTGAAATGACATCGAATGCCGCAGAGTCTTTCAATTCATGGATTATAGATGCAAGATCACTACCAGTTGCACATATGGTTGAGGAGATACGTTCCAAAATTAGTAACTGGTTTGTAAAACGCAGAGCACTATGTAGTAGTTGGACTGGTGCTCTTGTTGGTACCAAGGAGTATATGTGGAATCTATATGCAGAGTATGGTAGTAGTTGGAATGTGTGCATATGTCCAAGTGGTGTGTTTAAGGTTGATTCCAAACCTTCTGTTGTTGTGGACCTCAGCAAAACATGTTCTTATTTCTAGTGGCAATTAAAAGGTTTCCCTCGTGTTCATGTTGTTGCAGTAATTCATTTAAATTCTCAGTCAATTTTTCCACATGTTGATGAATGCTTCTATACCACAACGTAACAAAAATGCTATGCAACTGACCTTCATCCCATCCCTGAAACTGAAAAAATCCTATTCCTTCAGAAAGATGGTCAGCATAAGATTATCCCCCCTCGTCTGGGAAAGAGACCTGGTCGGCCTAAAAAATTGAGGAATCCATCCTATAGCGAGTATCGCAAGAAGAGAAAATCAATATGTCAAAGATGTGGTAAGTTTGGGAGGCATGACAAATTGACTTGTGGACAGTTGCATGACATCCACAACACATCCCACAAGGTCAGTGAGATATCATTATTTTTTGTGATGTGTCATTAGAATGTTATATACATGATTAATCTTCTTTTGTCTCTGATTAATATCCTAAATTGATCCCTTATTCTATTGCAGCTTACCATCCATCCCCTTATGTGAACGTTCATCAGGAAGATTGCGATGAAGGTATTAATGTAGAAGATGGAGATACTGTTTTCCATCATGACTGGTTTCAATCATAGGTGCCAAAGATCGTTGTTTATTTTTTGGAACATGGCTTCATAAAATCAGTTGACAGTGATCAACCTTGGGTGAAATCCTTATCTTGATCACATGTATATGAAAGGGTGTTTCATGTTGGGGTGATTGTATGTATTTTTGTATCCAAGAATGTACACCATGTAATGGTTCTCACCTTCTTTTTGTTGATTTGCATGCATCGTGTAAACTTCTCTCAATTACATAAGATATCAATTTGTATTTGTCTTCACCATCTATCTATATTCCTGTTGTGTTTTTTGTATTGAATATATTTATTTTTGTCTAATTCCCACTGAATATTTAACAGCACAAGCCACCTAGCCACCCCTTTACAAAATGCCTATAAGGGAATTTTGAACTTAATTCTTATCAATTTTGAACTTTGCTATGTTAAGCAATTGAACATATCAGAAGGATTTACATTTTCACGCGTGAAGTAAGCTCACAAATTACATACCTCATATCAATTAATTTGTGGATATTTAATCTACTGAGCCTTATTTTCTACTCATAGTGTATAAAATTTAAAAAAATCACTACTCCCATTCTGGAACGTATAAAAAAAATTCATAATGCACAATTTTTATTGTACTATTATACTGAATCATGTGTTTTAAATCTAATATTATTTGAACTATCCTTATGCGTATTCCCCCATCTTAAATCACTTTTTTATTATGACTCATTCAAGTCAATGACCCTATACTAATGCACTTCAAATATAAGGATATGTCCTTCTTGCTTCTCATTTTATTCTCACATTTCAAAACATTCAGGGTAGAAAAAGTAGGTCAGAATGAGCAGTCGTTCATCTCAATCAAACCCCCGTAATGTTCCATCCACCCATTCCCCATCTCACAGCCAAAACTCGGGCAATGATCCATGTGAAATGCACGATCGGCTCTGCTCTAATCACAATGTAAAAGCCACACTTTATACATCCTACACAGAGGCCAATCCAGGAAGGATGTTCGTTAGAGGCCCTATGTGGGAGGTAAGTTGACGTTTTTCTTGATTATTCTTTCACCATCGTTACCTATTCTATTTAGCTTGTGTTTACAACGTATTTTATAATTTTTATGTTTTACAACCTGCAATTTTTTTTTTGACCCAAGTTATTTTCCCATTTGACAAAAAGCATGGAAATTGTAAGTTTTTTGAGTTGGTGGAATCAGATATTCCATCTCAATACAAGACGTATGTATCTCGTGTAGCAAGGAAGAAGAACAATATTGAGCTTATATTAAAACAGAATAGGAAGGAACAAAAAATCTTGAACGAGCAGTTGGAATGTTTACGTCAAAGGGTTCGATCATCGAAAATAGTATTGCAGAACAAGACTTGATCAATAATGTGAATTCTACCTGGCTTATCCAATCGACTGATGAACACTGCCCACACAAGGGGTATTTAGTGTTAATTGTTATTTTTTCCCTTGTATTTGTAATATGGTATTCCCAATCGTTTTGATCGAATTTAGATGTAATGGTATTGAAATGTTAATAGTCATTTGGGTCCTTTTTGTATGTAGAACTACGCAAATGTATGCTGGAATATGGTATGATATTCCCAATTGTTTTGATCGGATTTAGATGTAATGGTATTGAATTGTTAATAGTCATTTGGGTCCTTTTTGTATGTAGAACTACGCAAATGTATGTTGGAATCTGGTAATGGTATTTAACACTATAGGCTACTATTGTCATAAGTTCAAAACTATTTATTTATGAAGTCCATATTTATGTTTCCATTTCATTTGTAATAATTCTATGAGTATTAATAACCTCTATGTAAATAGATTTTTTAAACATTTTAGTATTGATTGATTTTTTGCGAGTATAAATAATGAATGATATTCGGTAATCAAGGTTGCATTCTTTGAACCTATGGCTATAATTGAGCTCAATTCTAAGCTTTTGAACTCATCTGTTCATAATATCCATACCCTTAAGTTCCATTTTTGTAAGTTAAGTTCAAGAATTATTTTCAAACTGAATATTATATATATTGAACATCATAATTAAATTGTTAATATACACAATCTGGTCTATTTTTTATTTAGGAATTTTAAAGACAATTTAATATATATTCTTGTTCCATCAAAACCCCCTAATATAATTCTGGAAACCATGATTAATAGTTATCTAGATAAAAGTGTTACTTTTAAAGAAGTATTCAACAAAAGTGTTACTATTGGTATTTATCTACGTTCTCAAGATTGTGGTAACCGAGTCAATGATCGTACTTATAACTACTTGTTTGATCCAATCAAATTTGCATTTTTATATAGTGGCAATCCTATTAAGTATATTGAACGTTAGAACATTTATTGCAATTATACTATATTGGAATTTTAGGTAACTAGTTGCTTACTACGTGCAAAAGCACGTGGCCATTCAATGTGCACGTTTATTGTACGTGATTGTTGCGAATTTGAATGACAACTATACTATAAAACTTAATTCAGTCAAACCCAAATAGGATAAAAATGTTGATACAAAAGGCTAAATCTCTCAAGAAACAATTATTTCCAATTGGGATTCACTTGATCGGTTTTGTAAGATGGAATAAAATTTTGACTAATTAAAGATTTTTTTTAAAAATGTAGGTTGCACAGTACAAACACATAAAATTAAGCTCCAGTCCAAACTTAATTGGGTCAATTTTTCTCATAACCTTTAAAATCATACAAACTGATCCATTTGTTAATCATCAAGCTAATGATAAGTTGAAAAATATAAATAAAAATAGCGGACACATATAGCAAAACCAATCATCAATCAACTAATTATACCAAGTCATCAAATCTCAAATATCAAGCTACTGATAATATGTAAAATATAAATAAAAGCTACTACATTACCATATTTAGAAGGCCAAGGACACCAACATGGTTGCTCACGTATTACAAAACCAAACAATTATTAGTTTGTGAACTTTTTGGCATTTTTTAATGCAATCGTATCTACATATTGCCAGAATGTTAACAAAAAAAAAAAGAAAGTGCAGCTAATGGGTCAACTCAAATATGGAAAATAACATAAGCACACACAACACATCTTACAATTATACAATGCTAATTAATCGCAAACATTTGAGCAATGACAAAGGATGACTGTGTAAGGTCATTTATGATTCCATCTTCTCCTACACATATAACCCCACAAATGCAAAACATCATAGAAGCAAAAGTTAAATGAGTGAGTTAAACTGCATAAAGTTATTATAAAACACAACCGTCAAATCATTAGGGTATGCAGTGAAATCTACATTGGGTGCAAGTTTCCTTACATGCCCTGCATATGTTGTTTTGACAACCTCCAACTAAAATCTTGCAGGCTGTTATTTACCCCATTAGGAAAACAGTTATATAAATCACATCATAATAATGAAAAATATGACAGCTAACCTCATAACAAATTATAAGCAAAATACTAAGAAAGTATGATTTCACATGACTTATGACTTGCCATCTAGTATTTTGGACCTAAATAGTAACTACCTACAATTTGAGAATATAGAAATGAGAAAGTGATAAAAAAAGTAAATCCTCAATGCACCGTGATCCAAGATTATATTTGTGCCTCTAGAGTGCCTAGAGCCTTAAAAGGTGGCAGATTGCATCTCTATGTGTTTGGAACCTAAGTGCATTCTAACAACTATGTATATACCAAAAGATATTGCAAAATTATTAGAATGAGAACTTGAACAGAAAAAAGAGTGGGGGAATCTGGAAGCACTAAAATAAGCTTACTTTGAATATAGACTCAAACAATCCATAGAAAACCTTGCTTGATTGACCACGTCAAACCTTGGGTTCAAAATGGTAAGCATTTTGGGAGAACATTTACATCTTACATATGACTCAGGAGAAAACTCATGAAAATCATATATGAAGATAATGAACTCTGCTTCTTAGAAGCCACAGGGTGAGGAAAGCAATTTACATAGCTCTGTTGATAGGCAAATGCATTGACCCATTGAATTGCATCATTTGAGGTGGAAGCAAAAAATTAGAAATCCTTCTGGTTTCTCTCACTTTTTGTAAAAAGGTAAGAACCCTTTTTATACTGATATGCACACACAGTAAAAATAATTGAGACCAACACAGAATGAAAGATGTCAGATGAAAGGAAATGCCACCAAGATATCAAATTAGTTTAAATTCAGGATATTTTAGCAAAATTATACAGTGGATCACCAAAATCACATAATCAAGACATAACATCTTAGAACCCCATATTAAGGCCTTGCTAATCAGATAGAACTCAGACACACAATATTAGTCATTTAACTGATCTGGACCTACAAGCTAAAACAAATAAATGAAGCTAAACAAATACAAAAGAAAGTGAACCTTCGTGATCAGTCTACTTGTGTCTGCCAAAACTTGTACGTATTTGCTCCATTTGAGTACCTTACCAACTGATAAGTTTCCTGGTTGAGGTTGGTGAACAAATTGTCCTTTAACCCCGTGGTCATCTCAACTAGCTTTTTTCTGCTTTCATATCGCATCTGCGACAGAGAGAAAAAGGGTTTCTAAGAATTTTATCACAAATTGCAAGGAGTAGACTACTCAAATTTCACCATTATATTGTTTGTACAAGCATAAGATTTTAGAGAATCAATTGTTGGTGATTCTCAGGCTACAAAGGCCATCAAACTAGTATAACCATCAGCAAAATTTAGATTAATAATTGAGAGTTGATAATCAACACATATTTTCTGTACCTTCTCAAACCCATATATTATTCAAAAAAATCGGAGGTGTTCCAAATATACACTTCTACCTCATAATTCTTTGATAAAATCAATGCCTTCAAGAAAATAATGAAACAATGTTATACTGTACCTTTTGGTCAAAGCATGTCCTTCCTCTTCTGATGGAATTTTGTTAGATTTGCTTCTCTTTGTAAAGAACGATGAGATCCGTCGTGAATATGGAAGGTCTCACCATTACCACTGCCTTTCTCTAATAGGTCTTGATGACTGGAATTGCATTAATGTTGCTGCTTCCAGACCCTGAACTCTGATCCACTCATATTTTTAACCACACTCGCCTTTCACCACAACTACATAGTGAACGTTGATCTTGGGCAATAGGTTAAATGAGACCAAGTCTTAATGTTTGGCTTTCTAGCATTAATATTAAATAGACACAAATAATGATATTAGTCGAATGCTTATATTCACTCATAACAACACTTATTAGTAGTAATTTGCTGAAAATAATAATATACATTGAGCAAAAAAGCAATATTTGATCATCGTGGTCAAATTACAGATTTTATGTTAATAACATATGTAGGATCGGTAGCGCTGAGTAGAACTGATGTACTATCCTCACAAACCAACACGGGTCTTTTCTAGCGTGCTTATGTCCTCACTCGCACACACCCTGAGAACTTCCCAGGGGGTCACCCATCATGAAATTGCTCCAAACCAAGCACGCTTAACTTTAGAGTTCTTTCACAATGGGCACCAGAAAAGAAGATGCACCTTGTTGGTATGAGTAGTACAATCAATTCCTTTAAACCCAATATCTA
>JAPKLY010000028.1:506297-536005 GCA_026898435.1 Prunella vulgaris
GTGCCACGGGCGGCACGCAACTATGCCTTTAATCGAGCGAACGAGTGGACTTGAGCGCAGCTCGCCTCCAAGGCAGGGACTGCTAGGATTTCTCCCAACAACATACAACATTTGACCATATCCAAATTCTATTCAGCAGTTCCATAGGAAAGAATAAGATGGCTAGAAAAGGATAGTCGAGTAAGAATATGACAATTAGAAAAATGGAAATTCTAAAGGTGCAATAACTTCACAAGGACTAAAATTGAACAAAAGCAGGTACATCATTCATTCCCCTTTAGAAATCCCACTCCGTAGATATAAAACACTTTTGATATTGATAAAATCATTCATAGATATTGAACAATACAATAAAGACCACAACATGTTCCATTTTTAGCTCTATTCAATTTTTATGTGAGGTAGAAGAAAGAAGAACTCCTGATTCAACATCCAAAAAGTGTGATGCAAATCGACATTATTACCTTGAAGTGTACATTTTGATGGAAAATTTGGGTTCAAATCGAACTTGAGGAGGCTGCAAAGGATACTGCTTAGGTGCGGAAAAAGCTAGCTGGAAAACTTCACCTTCACAAGGAGTTTCTGAAGGCCCCTATATACACCATATAATTCAAACAACTAACTAAAATCAACACAATTCCAGTTTACCCATGATTTTATTGCAAAAACGAGAATAATTGGACTTACTTTGGTAAGAGCTGCCCATTTAAATATGTTTTGATCATCACAAATAATTTGAATATAATGGTCAGCTATTTTATCTCTCTACACTTCTTTCCTTAATTGATAATAGTTTCAAATTTCACTGTAATGCTCAACTAAGAACTGCATCGATTCAACAACACCTAAGATTAATCAACAATTACATTCAATAAAATTATTGTAACAAGAGATAATTCCCCTGGAGCGCAATGGTGGAACCTGCGAAGAAGTTTGTGTTGGGTTGTTCTCATTTGGAGGGTGTACTCATAGAGCTCCCTTGTTGGGCATACAACACCCTGTGGGCATTTGATTTCATGAGCATTCCATTCAAAGCCTCGTCACTTCTAAGTAACTAAGTTGGAAACAGGGAAATAAGATCTCTCAATACTAAAATGAATCAGATTTCAGAGTATTACCTTAGGAAACTGGTGTTTTAATTCATATCAAGCTCCTTAAGAGCAAATTGATAAGAAAACATAAAGAACATAAATAGTAACGAAGTATACATCTATAAACACACAAATGATCGTCTAACTATACACTGCAATATATACATAATTATTACACTCATTTTCAAGAGTCGTATGTATTAGGAACGCCAAATCTTCATCCAGGGATCAAACAATATCAACAAACATAATGAGCAATTGACTAACATGAACTATTTATAAAAAAATCTACATCAAAACCCGAGGAGAGGAAAAGAAGACATTCTTTGCTGATATAAAATATATGCAGTTGCTAAGTTTGATACAAATATGGTTGATACCCAGTTTCATCGATGTGTTGCAATTGATAGTTTAAAAAGGAAAAAAAATAATGATAGAGCATAATAGAGCACCTCTGCGGAAGATTTCTAAACCTAGAGGCAGATGGGATAGGCGTACTCGACCCTAACACGCGTTAAATTTAATAACCAAATCAGTATAAGTAAAATTAGGGGTAACAAACTTTTAATCTCACTTGTTAACTACAACATACCAAATTATGAACAAGTCGCTACACCAAAATTACTTTAAACACTCTCCAAATTTGGGCGATTGAATTCGAATAGCCTGATTTAAAATATTGAACTACACTAATCTACACATGAAAAAATGATTAAAGGGATAACAAAAACATATTTTAGCATTTCTCCAGGCATTAATGTGGGCCAAAACGATGAACCAAACCTGCTTAACGGGGAAGAAAATTCTATGCCACCACTTCATCACTTTAACTTTCACCTTCCATTGTCGATTCCCACAGCCGAATCGACACAGTGCCCGACACCCTTAACTCGTGGTGGTCTAAGCTAACTTTTTCCTGGTTGGATTTTGGCTTTGAAATTTCTCTCAAGAATTTTGCTGAACAACTGGATTGCATAATCTGAAACATAGAAGAGAAAGACCTATTGAGTTTAGGGCTTTTTGTACGGAATATGACAGTATTCAAACATTGAATTGTACTAATGAAGTCTTTAAAAATTTAAGTAAAACCAAACCACTTCTTAGCATAAATACTTTGTCTTTTCCATGAACATAATAGGGAAATTATCGACCTACCATATTGCTTCAGCACGGAGAATCAAGAACAAAATAAACATTCAATTTCTGATAATGCGTTTAAAAAGAGTATATTAAGAATTTCGTTGATTAAACCTAATGAATTTCTTCCCCCTGGAACTCAACAGGGAGCAAAAAGCGAGCAACAAACCAGTGAACTTACAAATTTGTAATTGAACCAAACAAAGATAGAGACGGATATATTGGACTCAAAATTAAAGCCGGGAGAGGAAGATAAAAAGGGGGTAGCTAGAATCAGACTATTGGTCACTATTACACAAACTCATTACCTCATGAAAAACAAATTCACTCTGAGAGAGAGAGAGAGAGAGATAGAGAGAGAGAGAGAAAGAGAGAGAGAAAGAGAGACCTGAATCAGATGGTGATAATTGAAGAAATCAACCAACATAGATAAAATAGGAGATTAAATTAGATTATATCAAATACTATCACTAAATAGGATATTAAATTAGATTATATCAAATACTATCACTCGTAGAAGCTTGAACAATTGGATTTAGAAAATATCAACATGAAGGAAAAAATCCACTGATTGGTGATCAGTGGGGAGAAAGATACATTGTTGAACGAACGACGCATTATTGGCGATTACTGGGTGACTTAAGTTCCATTTTTGTAACTTAAGTTCAAGAAGTATTTTCGAACTACATATCATATATTTGAAAATCTTAATTAAATTGCTAATATACACAATGGAGACTATTTCAGATACAGAAATTTTAATAACAATTTAATATATATTCCTGTTCCATTAAAAAACCTCCAAATATAATTTTGGAAACCATGATTATCAGTCATCTAGCAACAATGTTACTTTTAAAGAAGTTTTTCACCAATACTATTGGTATTTATCTACGTTTTCAAGATTGCGGTAATCGAATCAATGATCGTTAGTATAATTAGTTGTTTCATCCAATCAAATCTGTATTTTTATATAGTGGCATTCCTATTTAGTATATTGGACCTTGGAACATTTATTACAAATATAATATATCATTATATTGAAATTTTAGGTACTTTTGTGAATGGGTGATATTAATAAAATATATATTATGTATTATGAATATAATCGAACTTCACACTTCTAAATTGAACATCACCTAAACTTTATCCTCCATCTGTGTAATTTAATAACCCTAAACTTCAAAGACTGGTTGTATCTAAATGTTTTATTTTAATAAGATGTTTATTGATGAGAAGTTCAAAATATACTACAGATCATCCTTTATTTTTTAAAAGTGGTAGATTTATATGTCTTATATATCATTTTATATGTCTAAGCTTTTGAACTCGTATGTTTATAATATCCATACCCTTAAGTTCCATTTTTGTACGTTAAGTTCAAGATTTATTTTCGAACTACATATTATATATTTGAACATCTTGATTAAATTGCTAATATAAACAATGGGGTCTATTTCTGATATAGAAATTTTAAAGACAATTTAATATATATTTCCGTTCAATTAAAAAACCCCCAAATATAATTTTGGAAACCATGATTATCAGTCATCTTGCCAAAAGTGCTACTTTTAAAGAAGCTTTTTCACCAATACTATTGGTATTTATCTACGTTTTCAAGATTGAGGTAACCGAATCAATGATCGTTAGTATAACTAATTGTTTCATCCAATCAAATTTGTATTTTTATATAGTGGCAATTCTATTTTTGTACATTTAATGTTGGAACATTTATTGCAAATCTAATATTTTCAAATTTTAGTTAATTTTTAATTGGGTGATTTTAACAAAATATATAATAAATTTCATCTCAATGCTTTATTTAACGAGATGTTTATTGATTAGAAGTTCAAAATATACTATATATCATCCTTTGTTTTTTAAAAGTGGTAGATTTATATGTCATATACATCATTTTATATGTCTAAGCTTTTGAACTCATTTGTTCATAATATCCATACCCTTAAGTTCCATTTTTGTAAGTTAAGTTCAAGAATTATTTTTGAATTACTTATTATATATTTGAACACCTTAATTAAATTGCTAATATACACAATGTGGTCTATTTCTGATATAGAAATTTTAAAGACAATTTAATATATATTTCTGTTCCATTAAAAATCCCCCAAATATAATTTTTGAAACCATGATTATCAGTCGTCTAGCAAAAGTGTTACTTTTAAAGAAGTTTTTTCACCAATACTATTAGTATTTATCTACGTTTTCAAGATTGCGATAATTGAATCAATGATCGTTAGTATAACTAGTTGTCTCATCCATGCAGATTTGTAATTTTATATAGCGTCAATTCTATTTTAGTACATTGAATGTTGGAACATTTATTGCAAATCTAATATTTTGAAATTTTAGTTAATTTTTTTTTGGTGATATTAACAAAATATATATTACGTATTATGAATTTGATCGAACTTCACATTTCTAAATTGAACATCACCTAAACTTTATCCTCAATCTAGGTAATAAAATAACCCTAAACTTCAAAGACTGGTTGTATCCAAATATTTATTAAATGAGTTGTTTATTGATGAGAAGTTCGAAATACACTACCCATCACGCGTTGTTTCTTAAAAGTGTTAGATTTATATGTATTATATATCATTTACCTAGAATTGTACCTAGAAATATATCAAATTCTAAAACTTATAACTAGTTGTTAATCAATCAAATTCTAAAACATATTGCGAACCTAATATTTTGAATTTTTTGTTAATTTGTGATTGGGTGATATAAATAATATATATTACGCATTATTAATACAATAGAACTTTACCCTTCTATATAGAAGGTAGGCATGACAATAAGTTTTTCACTATTAAGAGCACTAAATAAATGATGTCTGTAATCACGGTTAACTTGAGATGATAAATTAACCAAACGATAAGACTCATCAACCAGGTTAAATGCAACAATATGCTCAGTATACAGAAGCCAATGAACACATGCATTTGCATTAACACCAGGAGCCGTAACCAATCGAGAGTGAGGGAACTCGCCGCAGTTCTTCCACTGATTATTATTCTTTGAATAAACTCTATACTCCGTGAGCCAGTCCATTTTGTGAAACAGGGATAACCTCACCACCTGGTAATCCTCTTGGCTTGGATTGTATCCAAGACTGTATAGGACACTTGCTGATGAACACCGAGCAGGGAAACTAATAGGTTCCTCTGGAACAGTGAAACGCCAATTTGTGGTTGGATTGAGCAAATAAATTTGGTCATCGTTTGATGCGACAAGAACGAGGCTACCACAGTTTGAAATGTATTCGAAATCACGCATCCCCTGATAAATCACTCTTTGATTCACCCTATATCCGCTATTGTTGTCTAAATACTGGAGAGGGACAAAGGAGTGCTCCGGTTGGAGAAGAGTACAAACCCTATTTTTCAGAGACATCTGTCTATAATGCCTCCTGATGAAGTCCTTCTCAGAGATTTTCTCGTACCAAGCCTTGGACAATAGCTTGCACCGAGTGATGGCCTTCATAGGTTGCCTCTCAAGAATTTCTTCTATGAGATCATCAGGAAGTCAAGGAAGGATCGCCATCCTAGGATTCTAAGAGCCATTCTTAGAGATTGTTGAGAAAAAGGAGTTGTTTTCTTGGATGGTGCATTATGATTTGACATAAGACAGAGAAATAAGTTGATGTAGTGAGGCGATGTTTGGCTATGTGTATGTATTTTTCCCGGGTGTTTAAATTCAGTCAAATTCAATTTTATATTTAATAAAATGGTTTGTGGTTTCCGAAATTGAATTTGAATTTACCATTCTGGGGCCACACTTAAAAGATAAATAATGTACACAAGTTTAATGTATTGGACCATTTATTATTTTCACGGGAGGGTCATCGCTAGCAATAAGTTCAATTAGAATTAAAAAAAATCACAACATTTATACTATAAGTTCAATTAGAAATTAACCTTCAATGTTCTATTTTAATATAAACTTCAGTTTGAGCTTTATTTCAATTTTGTTTTAGTTTGGTAACTCGTTTGGAATCCAGATTTTATATTCCAAAAAAAATATGGAAAATCAAACATATAATTACACCACTTAATTAAAAATGTTTAAAATTAACAATATTTTTTATGTGTATATAATTATCGTAGGGGTTACTCTTAATAATTAATTTTTTGTGTGAAAAAAATAGATCAATAATATGAAGCTATTAGTTGACTTGTTTATAATCAATTCATATGGACCTTAATTTTAATTCTCAATTCATGTGTAGCTAGCCTCACATTTTTTTAACTAAGTGTCATTTATAATTCGAACTTAAAATTAAGTCATCGAACTTATTCTATAGATAATTTGTACTATTTATATCGACCATTTAAAATTCTGACTGGAAATATATTTGATTTTTTAGACTTAAATTTTCATCAATACTAATATGTGTCACTTACATATGTAATACATACTATTTTACGTACTTATACAGAGTTTATATCCTAAAAAATATGGAAAATTGGAACATATAACTACCCTCTTAATTTGTACTTATCAATTTAAAACGCATGTGTTAGACCATAAGAGGAAAATATATTATACGTCATTTCAAAAAATGTTTTGTGAGCACATTAACTTGTACGTTGACTTGTTTATAATCAATTCATGTGGACCTTAATTTTAATTCCCAATTCATGTCCAAGTGTCATTTATAATTTGAACTTAAAATTAAGTTTTTGAACTTATTCTATTGATAATTTGTACTATTTATATCGACCATTTAAAATTCAAAATGGAAATATATTTGATTTTTTAAACTTACATTTTCATCAATACTTATATGTGTCACTTACATATGTATTACATACTATTTTACGTACTTATACATATTTTATATTCCCAAAAAAATGGAAATTTGGAACATATAACTACTGATTAGGGTCATAATTGCATGTTTTTGTAATCATTTCTATATGGTTTTGATATTCTTATGATCATATTTGACCCTAATATGGTATAAATTGTGCTATTAACCCTTTTTGGCTAGAAAGTTGTGATTATAGGTGAAAACGAGCAAAACGAGAAAGAGACGAGCAAGTTCGTAAAAGTTCAGAAAATGTGAGTTGATCCAATGAAGACAAATGTGATACCATGTCGAAGAGTTCGAAGAGAGGGTCGCAATGAAAAAATAATCGAGTCAATCGGAGCTCTAGAACTCAAGATATGAAGAAAACGAGAAGTCGAGGATCGATCGCACAAGTCGAAGCCGGGTTCGAGCGACCACAGGCCAGACTCGTGCGACCATGGGCCACGTTCGTGCGTCGAACTTCTGGTTCGGGCGACGACGAGCCGCACGAACGCTCACATGAGCTTGGTTCGTGCGGTCACCTGCTGGCGATCGTGCGATGGCTCGGTTGTTCCATTTTCGAAGGGCAGTTTCATCTTTTCGCGCGTTTAATGAGGGGCATATTGGACCAAGCATTGTGGGCACTGTAAATACTCTTAAGATCAGATTCTCAAGGAGCCAAGTCATAATCCAAGACACATTTCTTAGATTAGAGAGAGAGAGAGGTAGTTACTTGGAGGTTTCTTAATAGTTCTTCTCACAAATTCTTAGATAACTTTTGATCTACCGTAGTGATCGTCGATCCGTTTATTCCTGCATGCTCGTCTGGTTGTAGGCTACATTCTCACCGATCGAATTTCAATTTCATTTGTCGGATTTCAATTTAGCATTTTAGAGGTAAATTGTATCTTTCCAATTGTCATTGTAATAGGTAAATTTCTTTACATTTCTTTCTTAATGATGAATGTTCCTAGCATAATTGTTCTTAAGTTTACTCAATTAGCCATGGGGTAATTTCTTTATGTGTTAGTGTATGATGCCTATGGAGTAGTGATGTGATATGTTGATCTTTTGAATGATTTGAATTGTTGTATGTTCAATTCTCTAATTGGAAGGTTTGTATGAATGCTTGCATGTGTAGATGATAATAGGGCCATTAGGGAGTTAGTCTCTTGCGAAAGTAGAGCTTATTTCCTAAATTCTCTTGTATTAAGGCCAATGCATATTAAGTGTTTGATAAAATTCCTAAGATAGTGAGAATTATCTTTAGTGAATTAGATTAACAATTAGAGACTTTAATATGTATTAGGGAAACCTTTTTGCATGTTAGAGAGGTTTGTCCATTGATTATACACAATCTCATTGAATGATAAAGTGATACTTCACTCACGAAACATAGGATAGTACACTAGCACATTCCCTCACATTTGCTCACTTTGCGAACACAAGGTGATAGGTAGTTTGCTCTTTTGAGAAATTAGTAGACGATAGATACCCTTGCCTTTTATTGCTTTGTTAGCTAGCCAATCGAAACAACGAATTATCATTCAAATCCTCGTCTCCTTTGGGTTCAATATATTAAAACTTGGTCAAGCTTACCACGCTAATCACGAACACGTACACTTGCGTGAGGACTCATTTACACCGAACAAGTTTTTGGAGCCGTTGCCGGGTAGACGGCTTGTTTGATTGATTGTTGTTGTTTCTTTTATTTTCATTTTGTTTCTATTGTGAGGGAATTTGATATTTGTTTTCTTGTAGGTATATGCACACAAGAAGTCAAGGGGGAGATTTATTACCCTTTGATTTGGATCTTGAAACTAGCCTACGAAGAAGAAGAAGAGAAGCTAGATTGAATCGAGAGAACATGGATAATCAAATGAATGAAGCTCGAGAGGAAATTAGAGAAGAGGAACCATTAAGAGGACAAGTGCATTAAGGTGAGGAGCACTTGGCTCAAAGGGAGGTTCCACAACCACAACCTATACCACACCAATACCAACCTTATCCACCACAAAATCAACCATACTATCCACCTCAATATCCCAACTACCCAAACTACCCAAATTACCCAATGAACCCACCATACTATCCACCACCACCACAAAACTATCCTTACTATCCATACCCACCACAACCTCAACACCAAAGACCACAAATCGTAAACCCACTGCAAAACAATGAACCATTACTCCGAGACAACTTTGAGCCAAGAGTTAATGAGCATTATGACGGTATTGAGAGACCACCTATAGATGCTGAGAAGTTTGAACTTAATACGAATCTATTGAAGTTGTTAAAGGAGTCACCTTTCGAAGGATCAAGTGATCGTGAAGATCCAAATGCACATCTCAATAACTTCATGGAGTTATGTGACACGATCAAGTACAAAGGGATGTCGGATAATGAAAAGAAGCTCCGTTTCTTTAATTTCACCTTGACCGGGAGAGCTAAGACATGGATCCGATCTATGAATCCAAAAACAGCCACATGGGAGGAGCTAAGTTCACAATTTCTCAAGAAAGTTTACCCTCCATCAAAGATGCTAAAGGCAAGGGAAGAGATAAAGACTTTTTGACAAAAGGCGAGAGAAACAATATCAAGTGCTTGGGAGAGGTACCAAACCTTGTTGTTGGCTTGTCCTCAACATGGTTTGAAGGACGAAGACATACTTTTGACATTCACAATTGGATTGCATGAAGGAGACAAGAATTACTTGAATTCTTGTGCCGGAGGCTCGGTTTGGACTAAGACCGTTCATCAAGTGAACGAGATCATCGAGAATATAGCTGCAAATGATGCTTTTCAAAGAGATTCCAATAGTGGAACGGGTGATCGAGTTGCACTTCTCGAAGAAAGATTGACAAATGTGTGTAATTTGGTCTATGGAGGCCAAAACCAAAACCAAGCTCCAACTCCGATGCAAGTAAGTGTTGTCGAGAGTATTCCTCATCCTACTACCTCTACTCAAGAAGAAGTGAGTTATATGGGTCGGCCTCAATACAACAATTCTTTCCAAAATAATCAAAGGTCATATGTTGCTCCACCTTTTCAACAACAAGGAGGTCCATTTCCAAATCAAAGTAACCCTCCTTACAACCCGAATAGGAGGCATGAGAATTTTTCATATTCTAATCCTAAGGGTGCAATTCAATTACCACCCGGGATTGATCCGGGGTCTAAGCCACCTAATAATGAAGGGAAAGGGAGCATGGAGGATACTTTGACGTTGATCTTGAAGAAGTTGGACAGTTTTGAAGTGGAGTTTAGAAAGATGAATAGTGAAACAAACAAGAGAGTTGATGACTTGTATACTTCGCAAGGAAGTCAAATCAAGAGCTTGGAATATCAACTCGGGCAAATTGCTTCGTCTTTGAGTCCACAAATCAACAAGGGTAAGTTTCCTTCTACTACCGAAACTAATCCAAGAGAGCATATTAATGCTATTTCTACTTGCAATGAGTTGAAGAGTGAGGTGTTGAAAAGAAATGCTATGGAAAATTTTCATCTTGAATTGGTGGAGGAAGCAAAATATGATGAGGAGAAAGATTTTTTTGTGAAAGGTGATGAAAAAGTAATGGGGGTAGTTGAAAGAATAGAGAAAAAAGATAGGAAAGTTGAAGGGGTAGAAAAATTAGGGGGTGAGGAAAGAAAGGTGGAAGAAGGGAAAGTGGAAAAAGATATGAAGGTGGAACTTTCGAAAAGAGTGAAAGATAAGCTCGATGATAGATTCAAGAAGTTCTTTGAGATTTTTACAAAGCTATATTCAAAGATGCCCTTTCTAGAAGCTATTGAGGAATTACCAAATTATACAAGGTTTTTGAGGGATGCTATGGCAAGGAAAATGAAATCCAATGAACCGGAAATGGTTAAGCTTACTCATGGGAGTAGTGAGTTGATACGAAAACATCTACCTAAAAAGCTTAGAGATCCGGGGAGTTTCGTTTTGAGTTGCCACATTAAAGGAAGTAAAAAGATGAAGGCCTTGTGTGATTTAGGTGCAAGTGTGAATATGATGCCACTTTCTATTGCTGAAAAGTTGGGCTTACATGAGTTGAGGCCAACAACGATTAATGTGCAATTGGCCGATGGTTCTAAAGTGAAGCCTAGAGGGGTGATAGAAGATGTGGTTGTTCATGTGGGGAAGTTCATTTATCCCGTTGATTTTGTTGTACTTGATATCGATGAAGATGTTCGAAATCCTATCATCTTTGGGAGACCTTTTCTTCCTACATCGGACGCGTTGATTAATATCAAGCGAGGAGAGGTTACTCTTGGAATGAATGGTGAAAAAGCTACTTTTTCAATCCATGACAATTCCGAGAGTTCCCCAAAGAAGATTGAAGGAGAATTGAACAAAGTGATGCTAGATGGGATGGAAAGTGATGAAAAGGCAAAAGACAACATTCTTGATCTTAAGAGTGAACTTTGTGTTGATGATCTTTTCGAAAAGAGAAAAAAGGTGAATGAAGATAAGGGGGTAACGCAAGTGGTGAAAAATGTGGTGAAGAAGGGATGTTTTTGGAGAAGGAAGTTGAGTGATGTAAGTCACTCAACCCTTATTGATTTTGATGTCACTTGAGCTTTATAGCGTTCGGCTAGGGGACGTTAAATCCAAGCGCCAGGTGGGAGGCAACCCACCCTTATATCCTTTTCGTATCCTTTATTGTTTGTGTTGATTAGTTTTGCTTTTTGATTTTAGGGGTAGAAGCATGAATGCCATTTTTAGCTCATGATTTTGTGCTTTGATTGCTCTTTTTGGATTTTGTGCTATTTTGTGCAAGAATAGATTTGAGGAGCATATTTTGTTTAAGGTTTTGAGATATACTTGTTGTGGGAATTGATATGGTTTGTGCATGGTTTATTGAACTTGAGTTTCTTGATTAATCACTCTTTCCAAACTTTATTAGGATTTTTGATCCGAAAAAGTTTGGGGGGGTGTGATTCGTGATTAATTTTTCGATTAATTGCTCATTTTCATGATTAATTTGATGATGTTCAATGACCATTTATGTTACATGTGGAGTTTTAAGTTGTGTTGTGTAGGAAAATGGCTTGAAAAAGGTGAAAAGAGATGAAAAATCGAAGTGGTGCAAAAAGGGCTTTGGTTCGTGCACCCATAAGCATTGATTCGTGCACCCATAAGCTCGGTTCGTGCAACGGTTCACTGGTACGGGCGAGAGTGGTTCGCACGAACGCTCGCACGAGTCCGGTTCGTGCGACAAGCTTGCTGGCTCGAGTGACGACGGTCCACACGAACTCTCGCACGATCTCGGTTCGTGTGGCCGTAGGTTCGGTTCGTGTGGCACCTTGTGAATCCGAATTTGACCAATTTTTGGTCCAACTTTGACCACACTTCCCTAGGTTTGTCCACGTACTCTTTGTCTTCATTTCCCACTTATTCCACACACAAACACACACTTCTCTCTTCACTCTTGCACTCCATATTCTCTCAACACCAAGAAGGAGAAAGTTGGAGAACATTTCCATATCTCAATTTCTACAATTTTTCTCATCAATTCCTTCCAAAGGTATGTTCTTTTAACTCTCTTCATTCTATTTCTTGCAATTTTATTGAAATTCCATGGTAGCATTGTCTAGAATAAGAAATTCAATTTTTAGGGATACTTGAGCTTAAATTGGGGATTTTCTATTTTAGCTTAATTTTGAGCAATTTGATGAAATAATGCTACATTGTTGATGAGTAATCCATGGGAGACCCAATTGCATGCTAATTTTGTGAATTATGGACTTTATTGATGATTTGATCTTAGGATTGTTGATGCTTTTATTGATTGTGCTTAATTCGTATGCATTGCTTGATTTTGTCTTCACCTCTTTGCCAAACTTTTTAGACTTATGGTCCAAAAAAGTTTGGGGGGGTGTGATCGTTTTGCCACTCTCTTCGCAATGCTATATTTAGGATGATTTTGAGTGCTTGTATGATGTTTTGACCATATGCTTATGATTAGGTTGTTTTGCTTGTTATTTTTGCCAAATTGTTGCTAAGCTTTGAGTAGTGTGGCATGAGATATGTTTATGGTTGTGTGGATGAGTTGAAATTTCATGTTGGATGTAGTGGAGTTATGGCTTGATTCTTATATTGTCTTTTGTGCTATGGATTTGATGATACTTGAGATTTTGATGATATGAGCATTTTTGATATGAGATGAGTCATGATCACCCTATACCCGTGAGGTTTTGAGCCATTTATACCCGTTTCAATCTTGAACGGATGACATTTTTCTTGATGTGAGTCCACACATGTGCATTTTACTCTAGAACTTGGCTTTAGTCTTGTTTAAAACTACATTTGACATTGAATTCACATAATATGATTTGAGGCCATCTTTGATCTACATTGAGCTACTTTGCCCTATGAGCCTACCTTGATATTATTATCCATTGCTCACCATTTTGTGCCTTTAGACCTTTCCTTTGGCTAACCTCACTTTAAGCCATTTTCCTTTCTTTTTGGAACTCTCTTGTCCCTATGATTAGTAGAGTGAAAAGAAGGAAGGAAGATTGATGATAAGATGAAGAACATGGTGGCCTAAAGTGGAAGATATGAAGAATTTTATGCATGGATTGAAATTTTTGAAAAAAAAGGCAAGTGCTAGCAAAGCATGAGAAAAAGTTGACTTTTGTTGAAAATATGGTCAAGTTGACCTTTGTTGTGAGTATGGCTAAAAATTGCAAAGAAGGGAAGAATGATCTTGAAGTGTGATTTTGAAGAGCATGAAGAATGTGTACAATTGCATGAAGATATGAATGATTATTATTTGATTCCTTCTATGCTTTACTAATCATACTTAGTCACTCTAATCCATATCTATCCTTCCCTACCAAAGAGCCAACATTACAACCTTATGAAAGTCCTCAATGATTTGTGAATGATTTGTCATTTCAAGTGGTGGAGAATTTGAGACTAGAGCCAAGCTTATGGTAGTATTTGTATCATTGTGTGAAGATTGAGAGAACCTCAAACACTTGAGAGATGAGCTATACACTTCTATGTGAGGATCATGACTTGTTGATTTGACTATTTGTTCATTGATTCGATTTTGATAGTTGATTTGATGAAATTGCATTTTAGACTTGTTTGATATTGAGCTATGATTCTATGGCATTTGATCTTGTGCTTGATGCTTCATCGATACAATTATTCCCCTATCTTATCGCTTCGTTGCTCGAGGTCGAGCAACAATCTAGTTTGGGGGTGTGATTAGGGTCATAATTGCATGTTTTTGTAATAATTTCTATATGGTTTTGATATTCTTATGATCATATTTGACCCTAATATGGTATAAATTGTGCTATTAACCCTTTTTGGCTAGAAAGTTGTGATTATAGGTGAAAATGAGCAAAACGAGGAAGAGACGAGCAAGTTCGTAAAAGTTCAGAAAATGTGAGTTGATCCAATGAAGACAAATGTGATACCATGTCGAAGAGTTCGAAGAGAGGGTCGCAATGAAAAAAGAATCGAGTCAATCAGAGCTCTAGAACTCAAGATATGAAGAAAATGAGAAGTCGAGGATCGATCGCACAAGTCGAAGCTGGGTTTGAGTGACCACAGGCCAGACTCGTGTGACCATGGGCCACGTTTGTGCACCGAACTTCTGGTTCGGGTGACGACGAGCCGCACGAACGCTCACACGAGCTTGGTTCGTGCGGTCACCTGCTGGCGATCGTGCGATGGCTCGGTTGTTCCATTTTCGAAGGGCAATTTCGTCTTTTCGCGCGTTTAATGAGGGGCATATTGGACCAAGCATCGTGGGCACTATAAATACTCTTAAGATCAGATTCTCAAGGAGCCAAGTCATAATCCAAGACACATTTCTTAGATTAGAGAGAGAGAGAGGTAGTTACTTGGAGGTTTCTTAATAGTTCTTCTCACAAATTCTTAGATAACTTTTGATCTACCGTAGTGATCGTTGATCCGTTTATTCCTGCATGCTCGTCTGGTTGTAGGCTACATTCTCACCGATCGAATTTCAATTTCTTTTGTCGGATTTCAATTTAGCATTTTAGAGGTAAATTGTATCTTTCCAATTGTCATTGTAATAGGTAAATTTCTTTACATTTCTTTCTTAATGATGAATGTTCCTAGCATAATTGTTCTTAAGTTTACTCAATTAGCCATGTGGTAATTTCTTTATGTGTTAGTGTATGATGCCTATGGAGCAGTGATGTGATATGTTGATCTTTTGAATGATTTGAATTGTTGTATGATCAATTCTCTAATTGGAAGGTTTGTATGAATGCTTGCATGTGTAGATGATAATAGGGCCATTAGGGAGTTAGTCTCTTGAGAAAGTAGAGCTTATTTCTTAAATTCTCTTGTATTAAGGCCAATGCATATTAAGTGTTTGATGAAATTCCTAAGATAGTGAGAATTATCTTTAGTGAATTAGATTAACAATTAGAGACTTTAATATGTATTAGGGAAACCTTTTTGCATGTTAGAGAGGCTTGTCCATTGATTATACACAATCTCATTGAATGATAAAGTGATACTTCACTCACGAAACATAGGATAGTACACTAGCACATTCCCTCACATTTGCTCACTTTGCGAACACAAGGTGATAGGTAGTTTGCTCTTTTGACAAATTAGTAGACGATATATACCCTTGCCTTTTATTGCTTTGTTAGCTAGCCAATCGAAACAACGAATTATCATTCAAATCCTCGTCTCCTTTGGGTTCGATATATTAAAACTTGGTCAAGCTTACCACGCTAATCACGAACACGTACACTTGCGTGAGGACTCATTTACACCGAACAACTACCCCCCTTGAATTTGTACTTATCAATTTGAAATTAATTTTGACATTACATTTAAAATTAAATCATAACTTATATTGTCCATCTCAATGAACAAACTTATATACAAGTTAATGTGCCCACAAAACATTTTTTGAAATGAAGTATAATATATTTTCCTCTTATGGTCTAACACATGTGTTTTCCTTTTATGGAACCATATATAATTAACAGGTCAATTTACTTTGAACTTTCCACAAGATGTTTTGGAACTTTACACCATGCAATTCAAAATCCACTTCCATTTACATAAAACCAATACATAATACTTTATTAAATTTGCAGTACTTCATATATAAAAAAACATTCCCATTTCCATGGATGCAATTACATATTGCATTGGACCTTCAAAAAGAACATATTCACCGGGATGATTTGCCACACTAATTACTTACTACATACATTAAAAAAAACTAAATCAATCAACCTATTCCAACCAGGATGCTAAATTAAATAAACAACTCTAGTTAATATGTAGTAATCTAATTGATAAGCACTCCCCACAAATAAGTTAATGATGACTATCAGAAGGTAAAATGACCCATTGCCACAAAAAGTTTAAGAACCACAAAAACAGGGGTTGTGTATTTAGGGTTTGCACACCCCAGAAATCACGAAAGACCTTCAACCACGGGAAATACGCTTGATGCAACGTTAACAATTGGTTCACCTGCAATAGCTACGAACATGTATTCTTTCAAATTCGAGCACCAAAAAGTTCCAAACGGGTTAATATGGAACACAATCTTTTCATGATTTGGCTCCACCAAATACAGGGGCTGAAAATTAATGATCCTAAACACATTTCTTATGGGAAAATCAAGAAAAACAGTGTGCTTTGACCATGAAAGTAATCATCCAACATCCATAACATAATAGGCTCATCACCCATATAGAAAGTTGGGATGACAACAAGTTTTCACCATTAAGAGCAATAAATAAATGATGCCTATAAACGCGGTTAACTTTAGGAGGCAGATTTATCAAACGAAAGGATTCATTCACAAGGCTAAAAGCAACAATATGCTCAGAATATAGCAACCAATGCACATAATAACTTGCATAGACCCTTGGGGTAGTAACAAAACGATAATGAGGGAACTCACCATAGTCCTTCCATTTATTAGTGTTCTTTGAGTAGATTTTCATCTCAGTTTTCCTTTCCATGCCGTCAAACAGGGACAACCTCACAACCTGATAATATTCATGGTTTGGATTGTATCCAACACCAAATAGGACACTTGATGAGTTAGTACATGGAGGGAATCTAATGCGGTCTTCTGGAACAGTAAATAGCAGATTAGTTGTTGGATTCAACAAGTAAATTTCATCATCCAAATCAGCAACAAGGACGAGGGTCCCCCCGCTTCCAATGTACTCGAAATCCCTCATTCCCTGATAAATAACCCTCTGATTCATCCTTTGGCTGACGATTGTCATGAAATACTGTAGAGGACCAAAATAATGTTCTGGCTGAAGAAGCGTAGAAACCCTATTTTGCAGGGTCATTTGCTAGGTATGCATCACGATGAACTGTTTCTCAGATATCTTCACGTACCATCGCTTGGACAGGGTCTTGCAACTGGTGATCGCCTTTGTAGGCAACCTCTCGAAAATCTCTTCAACGAGTTCTTCTGGAAGTTGGGGGAGGATAGACATTTTTGGTGCTTTGAGACACATGTTCAGAATTGCTGAGAAAAAAAGAGAGTTCTTTCTTGGTTGGTGTATTATGATTTGACAGAAGACAACTTATGAAGGTGGTGAAGAAAGACGTTTTTAGGCTTAAGGGATGTAATTTTCCCAGGCTTTTTTATTTTTTAGTCAAATCTTTTGTAGATATGTTATGATTTTTCAGTTAAAGCATTTGTGGGTCGGGCTATAAAATCAAAATATACAAGTTCAATTTTAATGTTATACACCATTCGAATTTAATATTAAGCTTTTGAACATATTATATTATTAATTTGCACTTATCAACAATTTTATATGGACTTATTCCAGTTGATGATGGGTTGATGAATATGTATTGTTGATTTTCTCTTTTTTGGCTATATTAAGTTAAACTTATGTTTACAAATTCTTATTAAATACTATTACGCAAGTTATTGTTCTCACAAATATTAATTAAAACAAAAGAGTTCGTTCATTAGTGGATCCTAATGTTAGACCTATCTACGTATCTCTACAAGACACTTTGTATTTTCATAAAGTATTTATTTGTTCAATTAATTAATTATAAGTTTAATCAGACAAAGTATACATAGAATATGCATTTAAATATAATCTCGAATGATGATAAAATCTATTCGTCTTAGGGGTTCTTCTTAAATTGTTGTTTCATTAAAATAAGAAATTTTTACCAACCTTATAGTTATGTAATGAAAATTGAATTTTAATTTACTAAACATCTTATTGTGAATTCTAAATGTGATATACTCTTATTCCATTTTTGTGTATGAGTGGATGAATAGGCATTGTTGTTGTCTTATATGCTGTCTAAAAGTGAAAATAAACTACCAGAAAGAAATCTGATTTATATGCTACCCAAAAGATTATGATTGTCTTCATAACCAAGTAGCCACCAAGAACAATTCCCGTTGCAAAAATTTCACAAAGCTTCTAGCTGTTAGGCAGAGGAGATGGTTTCACTCTGTCTATTGATATTATCATGATTGTACCTAAATCACAACGAATGCACGTAAAATGATATTAAAAAAGAGATGGAGGGATGGAGAAGTAAGTAAAATGGTTATATACTTGACTAACTGGAGGGATGAAGGGATAAGGTTGAAGAGCTAACCATCATTGAGCATTGCAATTATAAGCATCATAAAATGCGGGAAGTCAAATTCCCATATCAGCGCCAACAACTTGAAATCGAGCTAATACATAGACAGAAAGAAAAAGACACCAAATTATTGTATATTAGTAACAATACAAACTAGCAATCAAAACTTCTGAAAAAGTTAGACAATACCAACTTACCACAATACAAATTGTAATAGAAACAGAATAAATTTATCAAATTTAAGGGAATATTGATCAGTTCATAATACATCTTTTTGCTAGTCAACGAATAGTACCCATAACTTCAATCTGTTACTTTACTAGGACATAAATCACATGTAAACATAAACACTAACAGAAAATTATATTCCATATAATTTTTCATCATCTGGATTATTGCATGACTTGTTAAAACCGAACTAATTATAACACTCAGTCCATGTTCAGTGAGGATTAAATTTAATCTCGAATGGAGATGAAATCTATTCGTCTAGGGGGTTCTTCTTAAGTTGTTGTTTCCTTAAAATAAGAAACTTTTACCAACCATATAGTTATGTAATGAAAATTGAATTTTAATTTACTGAACATCATATTTTGAATTCTAAATGTGATATACTCTTATTCATTTTTTTGTGTGGGTGGATGAATAGACATTGTTGTCTTTTTTTTCTTGGCTATATTAATTCAAATTCATTATATATTTGGCTATATATATAATTTTTTTAATTAACTTTGCTCAATTACTGAACCAAGTAACGCATTATTAAAATACTTCTTATTTAAAATTTGAACTTTACAATAATATTTTTGAACATATAATATTAAAAATTTGAACTTATGCTTACAAATCCATTTTGGATACTATTAATTTGAACGAAGGTGTTTGTTCATTAATGGACCATAATGTTACATATATCCACGTAACCCTCTAAGGTAGTTCGTATTTTCCTAAAGTATCTATTTGGCTACCCATCTGTACAAATTGAAGTTATTTTCCCCATCTTAATTTTAATTATTTACTGCTTAATTATAAACTTCAATTTTTTATTCCATGAATTTTTACAAATAGTATAAGTACGTAAAATAAAATTTGTGTGTAGTTGATTATAGTTTTTCCATTTTTTCTTCATTAACCCAATTTATCTTTCATAGTATAAATTATTTTTTTCTATAAAGATTATTATATTTTGAACTTTTTTCGGTGCAATAATCAGAGCTTCAAGTTAAAAAAATAATCACATAAACCAATGTGGGGAAGGGACCAAGATCATCACTACATCTCAAGGTCAAAACTAAGTCTTAAAGTTCAAAACCTACACACAAAGTTCAACACTAAATCTTAAAGTTCAGATCCTTTATCCTGCACTTATAAACAACATTATTTTTTCTGCAAACCTAGCCAATTTTAATAAATCAGCACAGAATATCCACATATATTTATAGATCTGAAAACACCATAATAATACCACATTCTACAAAGGCATGTATCTATAACACTGTCATTAACCAAATACCATTCCACCCCATCCACAAATATCTCAAAATGGGCATTCGAAGTTATACATAACAAATCCATATTTTTCATCAAGTCTTGGTTTAATTAGTAGTAAATATCATAATTAAATAGGCAAAACATCTGCTGCATCCAACCTGCATTACTTTAAAAAACTTCCAACTCAGTTCATTCAGAATCTTTAACGGACAAAAAATCTAAGAACCACCTTACCATCCTGCAACTGTAATCACCAGATGCATCATGAGAAAAGTGATAAAGATCACTTGATTGATTGAGCAGCGTGTTCTCAATATTGTAGCACATTATGAAACCTCAATCGACAGAAGTAGGATCCTGCTTTGTACACACACAAACGGATGGCTTCTTTGCACCATATTTTATGAACGGATGCGTAGGAGCCTTTGTTTAAAGTGCCTCACCGAGCTTTCCCTCGACATAAGCAACCTGTATTTTTTTTTGTTTGGAAACGCATTTGGTCAAGATAATCTGCTTAAATTGATCATTACATATTATTAACTATTCTGTGATGAATATATGGTTTTGATCTAAATTAACTAATAATAAAAAAAATTATTTAATTACCACAGTCATTGAGCGGTCATAATGAATGTCTATCCCTCTTCGCGGATGAAGTGAATTAAAAAAGTTCCACTCACAGCTTGTCATATCAAACCTCAACATTGTCCAGTGATTACCAGAAGACCTGGAACGACCAATCCCCTTAGTAAGCAGTGGGAATAGCAGCACATCATCCATGACAACCTCCCGAATTCTCCTATCCAGTAAGTCATCAACCGTACCAGCAGAATAACTTTCCCGATCATTTACAAATTCCTACACGTGGTAGATGATTCGGTATCTATCAACTAAGTACATTTCACATATTTTGAATGCTCATCATGAGTACATGTTTACACAAGTATATGGAGATCTTGAAAGATGATAATTTTATATTACACGCTAAATACGTACCCAACAACAAGCAGTAAAGACAATACAACCACTGGTGCTCTCCTTATCCTTGTAGATCTTGAACAACAAATCTGTCCACCCATCAACCACCTGTTTGAACCATATAAAAAACAAAGAAAAACCAATTGAGCATTCTAAAGTAGAGTACTAGACTACGATAATAATATTTATAAAGTAGACATATCGGCGATGAGATTCTTTCATGATGCAGAATTGCAAGTATGTCCTTCAATGTGACATCTCCAAGAGGACCCCCATAGTTCTAACAGATTGCACTTATTTAAAAAAAATAGAACTTTGGATTATTATGTATTTTTTAAAGATTAAACATTGATAACAAAACAAAACACAAAGTAAAAAATTTGTCTTCAAGCATTAATGGGTTGACAACAAATTTACTAAGTAAAGTTGAACGCACCTTTCACTATGTTCACCCCACATTCCAGCTATAATTTCACGTATTTCCATTGGTAGCCTTTGGATTGCTTTCTTTGATTCATCCCACCTGAAATCTACACTAAATAATGCTTTTTGCGGATACACTCTAGTCTGCACCATTCTTTCCTCAGGACTTAACACAACCGCCCTTCGATCATCATCTTCTGTTCGTTTCTTAACTCTCCTTACCATTGAGTTTGGATATGGATATTTCCTTGTTCTGCCTTTGTTCACAACTGGTTCCTCAGTGCTAATGTCTTTCTCAGCTGAAGTTGCTGCTGCATCTACTCCAATGTCAAATGGAACAACTGCTCGATCATCCATATATGGAGTTTTTTCCACATCACCATCAATTGACTCTTTCTCTTTCCCTTTCGGCTAGACGTATGCTCTTGCTCAATAACTTCAATATCTCTCATCTGCGCTGTTGTAAGAGATTACCATTCATCATTCTCTATAACATCTTGTGATATGCAGTCACCAATGAATCCTGTCATTGCACCATCTGCTCCCTCATCATCATTACCTTGCACTTGCTCATGTATTTTCCCCCTCACGTCGTTTAAATCTGCCAATAACTTTGTATTTTCATCCTTCAGTCTTTTCTGTACATCACACATCTTTGCTCCAACGACCAGCAGCTCTTTTCTCAAAACATTTACATTCTCAGTGTTAATAGTCCTGCTTCTTAGTTACCTCAAGTTCTTCCTTTAAACACCTGTTCTCAATATTTAATTTCTCTATCGTTGCTTCCATTCCACTTCGCGCAACATCTTTCTAGACTCTTTTTCAGAGTCTAATTTTCACTATCCTTGCTTTCCAAAAGTTTTTGAAGTTCATTCAGCTGCTGTAAAATGCTCTCATTCTCCTCTAACAACTTTACCTTCTCATCCTGCCAGTCACTGCTTTGACAACCCTGATCTCCATTGTTTACCTGCCCTGTTATATCAAAACTGAAACTTGGAGCATCTACACCATGGTCCGAGTCAGCATATCCTGTTTCATGCTCTGCCCCATCATTTGCATCCGCCATGTTATCAGTAGCAACTGCCCCACACACAGTCTCTTTAACACTATCTTCTCTTGGATTTCTAAATCGGACCTCACAAATGCTCTTTGACGCACTGTTTGTTATATGACGTATAATCTTGCTGATATTTTTTGGTATGTCATATAAATCCTCATAATTTTGTGCTTTTTCACTTTGTGTGGATTTCCTAACCCTTCCAACTCCACTTGTTCCAGCAACATCCCAAAATCTTCCTTCATTTTCATCCAACTGCATCAGACTCTTTTATGTGGTGTTTAGATCAATGGGCTCCATCATTACCTAATAAGAAAGAAGTTAATTCATTTTTCGATGTATTATTGAAAACAAGATGTAACATGATTTATAAGAGTAAAATTTATTATTTATAATACTTACACTATCTTTACGTAATCTAAGCAGGTCAACTTTACCCAAAGTGTTGCTTAACACTTTCAGATCCCACCTTAAGAAACGTGGAAAAGCTTCAATGTTGCATGGACCAACCAAGCATGTGTGTTCACAAAACCAACACTGCAATCAGTAAAATGAAAAAAAGTCAAATAAACAATTATGAGTTCAATATGTAATCCACAAGCATAATATTCAATGTATTTAGTTTCCATGGTTACTTACAGGTAGAAGCATTGCACATCCACCTATTATTAGGTTATTGCATGACCGTATCTGTGAGAGGAGGTAATCAGATATGTACTTATTCCAATCATAATCACACATCCTTGCCAGATTCTCCAAGTATACAGTTAGATGGAATGACATCAATCTGTTCTGCCTCGGTGCCAACAAAGAAGCTAATAGATAGCAGTGCGTTAAACGTACAACATCCCCAACACTTATATCATCAGCTAACTCAACTGTAGTCTTCAACTTCTCATATATGAAATGCTTGTACATAAAGAACTGTCATTTCCTTCCCCCATTTCTGACGCAAAGTAACGATCAATCCACAGTGGCATGGCATATTCCTTCTCTGTAACTGGTATTGAAACTGTCCCACCAACAATCCCAAACACAACCTTAACATCATAGCTGCTCACTTTAACCTCACGTCCCCCTATAATGAAACATTCCTTGTAAACGTCATAAGCTCTCAATATACACTGAATATCACTCTCAGCTTTGTTACACTTGTTTTTCCAGATGTCATGGTCTGTCTTCAACAATGCATCTATTAGTAACCAGAATGGACTCGTTCGCAGCTGTTCAATATGTGATTCTTTGAAGATGATTGTTTTTAGTTCCTTCATTGAACTTTTTAGGTTGCTCATGTAATACGTTGTATTTGGTTTAACAGCAACATGTCCTACAATTTTATGTTTCCACATGTTTGTGTTATAATATCAAAAGAATACTACTATAATACTAAAAGATATTTGAACTTATAATTTCTCTTCAAATTTTATCTACACATCTTATTGAATGGATTCCGTGGCTTCAACACTTTGCCAATTAAGTCACCTATAAATTACAAAGTTATGTGTTATCACAAAATAAAATATTAACTATTAAAAAATAAAAAAGCCTAGAAAAAATCAATCCTTTTATATATCCCTAGTATGTTTAGAAATTACCGTCCTTCTTAGCTCCATGATCATGACCCTTGCCACATCCTCTCTTCCGACAGTTACACATTTCACAGACCTCTGTTATACCTTTTCATTTCAACATTCCTCAATTTTTTGAACAAATAATTAAATAAATAATTAAATATATAGTAGAGTCTTCACAAAAGAATAAGTTATAACCTTCTATACTGATCTCAAAATCATACTTCTTACTCCTTCGTCTCTTAGATGCTGTGTGTCGGCAGGGCTCACTACTCTCTTCTAAAATAATCCATTTTAATAATCACAATTATCATCCAAAACCTTACATGCAGTATAAGTAGATCAATCAATAAGCATTTACAATAGTGTTTAAGTTTGAAGTTTACCATCACTGCAAGAATCAGATACATATTCATGTCGTTTGCATTTCCTGTGCCTTCTATGTCCGCACGGAGAGCTATCGCACGTATCTGTAAAAAAATAAATGTTCCATTTTTTGTACTATAGATGTAGCCGCCTAAACTCTTTGCAAAAAGTGTTCTACCCAAATGCTTACCAGTATGCGAGCTGCACGTATAGTCTATTAACTCTTTTTTTCCTTAGTCAAATTATCATGAAAGAACACGATAATATGAGTATTTAAGTATATAATAATCATATTTTAATAGTAATCATATAAATATAGTATTGTTGAAAATATTTAATTAAATATTAAATATATTAATAAATTGAAGAGAATAAAATTAATTTCTCGGAATTTAATTGATATGAGTGTGTTCTACTCTCAGAGTAGATGAATTTAGTGTATTAATACTCACAAAACCAATTAATGGTGAGTGAGAAATTGAGTCAACAAATCAAAGTTTAAAACTTTGAATTAGGGAGAGAATTAATTATCATCCCACATTGGAAAAAGAGAAGACTAATACAAATAATATTAGTAAGAAGTCAACGAAGCTAATCAAACTATAGTTGATTGATTGGCAATCAAAAGGACCACACGCGTACGCACCGAGCTTAGCCGTGCCCGTGGCCTTGGACTTGGACTTTGGGTGTACTTAGGCCTTGGGCCTAGTGTCCATCTAATTTTTTAGAACACAAAAGTTTTGTGGTTCAGCCCAATTAATTCGATAATGGATCAAGCCCATACCGAAAGTTGACTTCGTAAGTACAGATTTGATGAATCTGAAGCTGACGTCAAGATAACTCAGCGATAGCCAGGTTCAATGAACCTAAGTTGACTCAGCTCTAACTCGTATTAGCATAAGACGTGCATGAATTCTTTTTATGGCAGGTCAACCAGATTGATTGCAAGTCAATTACCTAACTGCTGACCTTCCTCAAAATCCATCCGTCAGAATTAATGTTGACACGGTTTTTCCCCCATTACGAGTGGAGGTTCACCTATAAATAGGTGTCCTCATTTCATTCAGAGAACACACACAACACACTTCCCTCTCTGTCTGAAATTCTGTATATAGCTTCTATGTGCAGTCTAGTCCTAATGTCCCTCTGTTCGCCGGAACTTCAAGTCTTGTGGTGCTGCACACTTGAAGGTGTAATGTCATTTTACTTTTGGGGGCGCTATTCCAAATCGACGAGCACTACCGGGGGAATATTTTCTTTGTGGGAAGAGGTCTCCTCGACTTGGCGTTTGCTTATAATTATTTGTATTCTTTTTATTTTCTGTGTATTTTCTTCCCCCGCTGTATTTCCTTTTAGTTTTTTATTTTACAGTTGTATTATCCTTTCGACATAAAATATCTTTTTCCAACAATCGCAAAGTGAATAGTGTTTTTTCAAAAATGTCGACTAGTGATAATACCTTTGTTCCCTCTGTTGAACCTCCTGTTGGTGGTTCTTCAAACCCTCCCCCTGCCATCACTGCCCCTATTCCCCTTGTGCCCAAGTTGGACAACCTTCTTCTCACACAGTGGTGGCCCCCTTCCCTTTTCCTGATGCTAGACCAATTATGGTCCATAGCGAAAGACCCGACAAGTTTTCGGGAATAAACTTTCAGAGGTGGTAGCAAAAAATGTTATTTTCTCACAACCTTGAGTTTGACGAGATTTCTCACTGAGGATCCGCCTGCGGTCGTTGAGAACGATCCACAAAATGAAACTGTCAGAAGCCAATGGTGGCATTTGACTTTCAGTGCCAGAATTATATTCTGGGCGTCCTGGTAGATGGTTTAAATAACATCTATCAGAAGATCACCACGGCTAAGGAATTATGGAATTCCCTAGAAGCCAAGTATGTGGTTGATGATGCTGGTACTAAGAAGTACCTTGTTGGGAAGTTCCTTAACTTCAAAATGATAGACTCTAAATCTGTTGTTGAACAAGTGCAAGACTTTCAACTAATTCTGCATGACATTGCTGCAGAAGGAATGGCACTGCCAGATGCTTTTCAAGCAGCTGCAGTTATTGAGAAATTGCCTCCTAGTTGGAGGGATTTCCAAGGTCACTTGAAGCTAAAAAAGAAAAGTATGACTTTACAAGAAGTCATTGGAGAGCTTCAAATCCATGAAGGCGGCTTGGTAAGAACCAAAAACACTGATGAAGTCAAAGCCAACCTAATGGAAACAAAGAAGAGAAAAAGGCCAACAAATGACAAGGGGAAGAAACCAGTTGGAACAAAATTCAAATTTAACGATGATTGTTACAACTACGGAAAACCAAACCATACGACCAAAGATTGTAGAGCCCTAAAGAAAAAGAACAAAGGGAAGCAATCAAGGGCAAATGTGGCCCAAATGGACATCACTGAAGATGATCTAGCTGCTGTGATCACTGAAGTGAATTTAGTGGATAACCCGAAGGAATGGTTCATTGATACTGAAGCCCACCTGTCACGTCTGTTCTGATAGAAATGATTTCTCGACCAATGAACCTGCTGGTGGGAGAAAGCTGCACATAGGAAATCAAGCCACCTCCGAGGTGGCTGGGGTTGGCAACGTTGTTCTGAAGCTGACCACTGACAAGAACCTCACTCTCCGAGAGGTACTGCATGTCCTTAACATACGCAAGAATCTAATCTCCAGATCTTTACTTGTAAAGAATAATTTCAAACTTATATTCGAGTTGAATAGGGTTGTTCTTAGCAAGTATTCTATGTATTTAGGTCGTGGCTATGTCCATGATGATTTGTTTAATATGAGCACCATGGTTGTACTCCCCAATGGGAAAAATAATGATAAGAATAAAGAAGCTTCTACTTCATCATATATTGTTGAGTGCTCTAACTTATGGCATTGTAGATTGGGACATGTAAATCTAAAGTCCATAAAACGATTAGTAAATTTAAATTTACTTGACATTAAAACTGTTGAAAAAAAACCAAAGATGTGAAATATGTGTAGAAGCTAAAATAACGAAATTATCCTTTCCGTCAATAGAAAGAAACACTAAACCTCTAGACTTGATACACACTGATGTGTGTGACTTAAAAATTTGTTCAAACTAAAGGTGGAAACAAGTACTTCATCACGTTCATAGATGATTGTACTAGGTTTTGTCACGTTTATCTTTTGCGTAGTAAGGATGAAGCGTTGAGTGCTTTTAAACTATACAAAAATAAAGTGGAAAACCAGTTAAGCAAACGAATCAAAATGGTTCGTAGTGATAGAGGTGGGAAATATGTAGTACCATTTGAGAAAATATATGCCGATTTTGGTATCATACATCAAACAACTGCTCCCTATTCACCTCAATAAAATAGTGTTGCGGAACACAAGAACCGAACACTAAAGAAGATGATGAATGCAATGTTGATCAGCTCTGGTTAGCCGCAAAATATATGAGGCGAAGCCGTTCTATCGACTAACCTCATATTAAACAAAATTCAACACAAAAGTAAGGACACTACTTCTTATGAATTGTGGACAGGGCAGAAACCATCGTATAAATACCTCAAAGTGTGGGGGAGTTTAGCAAAGGTAGAAGTGCCACTACCCAAGCAAGTCAAGATTGGACCAAAAATAGTGGACTGTGTCTTTGTAGGTTATGCATTAAACAGTAGTGCATATAGATTCCTAATTCATAGATCAGAAGTTCCTGATATGAGTGAAGGAACATTTATGGAATCGAGAAACATAATATTTTTCTAGAATATCTTTCCACGTAAAACTAAAGAAGATAAGATCTCAACTAAAAGACCTCGTGAAGAGGAGGTTGATGATGAAGCTGGTCCTTCTACTCAAGAAAATGAGGAGTTGAGACGTAGCAAAAGAGCAAAGATAGTTAAAACCTTTGGTCCTGTCTTCATTATATTTTTGTTGGATGATGAACCAAAGAATATCAAAGATGTTCTTTCAAGGCCAAATGCTCCACTCTGGCAAGAGGCGATAAATAGTGAAATCTACTCCATTCTGCAAAATTATACATGAGAATTGGTTGATCTCCAACAAGGTTGTAAGACCTTAGATGCAAATGGATCCTTAAAAGGAAGTATAAAGCAAATGGGTCAATTGATAAATACAAAGCTCGTTTAGTCGCAAAAGGGTTCAAACAAATCGAAGTGTATAATTTCTTTGATACCTATTCACAAGTAACAAGAATTACATCTATTCGGGTGTTAATCGCGATTGCTTCTTTTTACAATCTCGAGATTCACCAAATGGATGTTAAGACTGCATTTCTCAATGGTGAGATGGATGCAGAAATTTACATGGATCAACCCGAAGGCTTTATAGCACCAGGAAATGAGAAAAAGGTGTGCAAGCTTGTGAAGTCATTGTATGGACTTAAACAAGCTCTGAAGCAATGGCATTTGAAATTTGATAATACAATGTTATCAAATGGCTTTCGTAAATGAGTGTGACAAATGTGTATATGTGAAGAATACACAAAATGATTTGTCATATTGTGTCTTTATGTTGATGACATGCTAATCATGAGCAATGATCATGGTCTTCTTTGTAAAACAAAGAACATGTTAGGATGAAACTTTGACATGAAAGACATGGGTGTAGCTGACGTGATTTTAGGAATCAAGATTAGTAGGACATTAAATGGAATATCCTTAACACAATCTCATTATGTGGAGAAAGTGTTAAAGAAATTCAACGCCCTTGATGATCCACCAGCTAAAACACCTTTGGAAGTGAATGATCATTTAAAGAAAAACAATGGTGAAGCTGTAGCTCAACAAGAATATGCTAGAGTCATTGGGAGCATTATGTATATTTCAAACTGTACGAGTCCTGATATTGCATGTGCCGTGAATAAACTTAGTAGATTCACGAGCAACTCAAGTCACGAGCATTGGATAGCTCTGAGAAGAGTACTGAGGTACTTAAAGTACACTCTAAACTTTGGACTACAGTACACCCGGTATCCAGCTGTACTCGAAGGGTATAGTGATGCCAACTGGATCTCAGACAGAAAAGAGTCATTCTCAACTAGTGGTGTCACGCCCCGCATGAATAGATTTAAGTTATGGATTATAAGTAGCTTTCATAAAATTATTCCTAGAATTGTTTATTTTCGTTTAAATCTTGTTTGTTGTCTTGTGGGATCAATCGTTTAGA
>JAPKLY010000028.1:536015-572542 GCA_026898435.1 Prunella vulgaris
AATATTTATTAAAGACTTCCGCTGTTTATGAAAATTGGGGTGTGACAAGTGGATATGTCTTCAGTATAGGAGGAGCTGCTGTGTCATGGAGATCTACAAAACAAACGTGTATAGCCCAATCCACCATGGAATCTGAGTTCATAACTTTAGACAAAGCTGGTGAAGAAGCTGAGTGGCTTTGAAACTTTCTTGAGGATATTCCATGTTGGAATAAACTAGTACCCACTATAATGGTACGTTGTGACTGTCAAGCCGCAATTGGTAGGGCTCAAAACGATATGTATAACGGAAAGTCAAGACATATCCGTCGATGACATAACACCGTTAGATAATTGATCTCGAGTGGTGTAATATCCATAGACTATATTAGGTCTAAGGATAATCTAGCGGATCCTCTAACAAAGAGTATAAATCGAGATCAAATGTCCAAACTGTCAGAAGGAATGAGTCTTAAATTCACCGAACAAACTAAAGCAGTGGTAACCTGACCAAGTTGACTGGAGATCCTAAAATCTTGGTTCAACGGGAAAACTAAGCTGTGGAAGTTAGACGAAATACTTGGTAATCCGACCATTCCTTAGAAGATAGTACACCAAGTATAGAACCCGTAGGTGGTGTAGGTTAAGTCTGAAGACTTTTAATGAATCCTAAAATCCTAGTAAGGATAGAGTATTACGGGATACTCAAGAGCGTTTCACCTATGTAAGTGTGAAGTGAGAGGCCGCTTCAAGTATCATTGGATATTAAACACTTACGAATCCAAAGGGTGTCCATGGCCGAAAAGGATAAAAACGTGAGAACAAGAATGGACGTAGAGACTGTATTGTGTCACAGCTCGCTGTCTCGGTACACACTAAGGTGGAATAGTTCAAGGCATTGTGTCTACTAGGCCACCAGTGTATCCGGTTAGTTGGACAATGGAAGGTTCAAAGATCCAATCTACCTGTCCAAATACAATATTGTCTCACTTGGACTGGGCTGTGTGTCTGCATGTTTATGGGTGTAATTTCCACTCATGTGGGGGATTATTGGAAATATTTAATATTTAATTAAATATTAAATATATTAATTAGTATTGTTTGACCAATAAATTGAAGAGAATAAAATTAATTTCTCGGAAGTTAATTGATATGAGAGCGTTCTACTCTCGGAGTAGATGAATTTAGTGTATTAATACTCACATAACCAATTAATGATGAGTGAGAAATTGAGTCAACAAATCAAAGTTTAAAACTTTGAATTAGGGAGACAATTAATTATGTAATTAATTCTCATCCCACATTGGAAGACGAGAAGACTAATATAAATAATATTAGTAAGAAGTCAACGAAGCTAATCAAACTATAGTTGATTGATTGGCAATTAAAATGGCCACACACGCGCGCGCCGAGCATTGCTGAGCCGAGCCCGAGCCCATGCCCGTGCCCATGGCCTTGGCCTTGGACTTGGATCCTGAAAACTGAACTTTGGATGGACTTTGTGTGTACTTGGGCCTTGGGCCTGGTGTCCATCTAATTTTTTAGAACACAAAAGTTTTGTAGTTTAGCCCAATTAATTCGGTAATGGATCAATCCCATACCGAAAGTTGACTTCGTAAGTACAGATTCGATGAATCTGAAGTTGAAGTCTATTTGACTCAGCAATAGCCAAGTTCAATGAACCTAAGCTGACCCAGCTCTGACTCATATCAGCATAAAATATGGATTAATTCTTTTTATGGCAAGTCAACCGGATTGATTGCAAATCAATTCCCTAACTGCTGACATTCCTCAAAATCCGTCCGTCAGCATTAATGTTGACACGGTTTTTCCCCCGTTATGAGTGGAGGTTCACCAATAAATAGATGTCCTCATTTCATTCAGAGAACGCACACAACACACTTCCCTCTCTGTTTGAAATTCTGCATATAGCTTCTAGGTGAAGTCTAGTCCTAATGTCCCTCTGTTCGCCGGAACATCAAGTCCTGTGGTGCTGCACACTTGAAGGCGTAATGTCGTTTTATCTTTGGGAGCACTATTCCAAACCGACGAGCACCACCAGGGAATATTCACTTTGCGGGAAGAGGTCTCCCCAACTCGGCGTTTGCTTTTAATTATTTGTATTCTTTATATTTTCAGTGTATTTTCTTCCCCTGCTGTATTTCCCTTTTAGTTTTTTATTTTACAGTTGTATTATCCTTTCGACATAAAACATCTTTTTCCAACAAGTATAAGTTTATATATAATGCCACAATCCATAATCAACTAGTATAAAATGTTCTCATAATTCAACATTTAAACCCACACACTACTAAAAAAGTGTTGAATTAATTTTTCAGTAGAAGGCAATATCTATAATATTGTTGTTCCCATCATATTTAGCACATCTATGTTAGATTTTGAACTTTGTCATGCAATTTATTGCACCATGCTGTAAATTTACTGCTATCGACCACAAATTATGCTCGTATTAAGTTCAATAGTCTAGTATGAAAAAAAAATCAAACATCACTGAATCCTACACTAGGCAAACACGAAAAAGTTGAAGATATCTTACCCTTTCTGCGCATTTTCTTCTTCTTCATTTTACATCCACTTGCCTCCACCTTGGTTGAGGACTTTCTCTTTTCCTTCCTCACCCTTTCGTTATTCTTCGCCATGGTAAAGGTTTTCTCGACTATGTTGTAAACAGTTGCAACTCGTCTGTGTTGAAAAGATTTCCAAACCCTAATAACAAAATTCAAACAAAAATAAAAAGTTCAACTACAATTCCCATAGTAGGCGAGCAAAATTCATAAGTTTCAAACCTGTATTTTGATAAACCTTTACGACGAAGAATAGAACATTGCTTTCCTCAGACCCTAGCTTCCGAGAGAGAACAAGAATTATCTTGGAAACCGTTCATCTTATAAAATTTTAAGATGATTAAATGAAGGTTTTTCTCTCACATTGAATGGGTGTTAGCTTCCGTCAAAATTTGATTGACATGACTGGGAGGGAAAAGCAATGTCAGTTGGGTTACCCCAACTTTTTTCAATATATGGGTACTATTGGTATAATATGTGTACTATTGGTACTGGGGGAAATAATTTTTTTTCATGTGTGCTCATAGGAAAAGAGTAGTTAACATAGCATCCCATAGTTTTTGTCCCTATAATAAATAACTTTTCATGTAATACAAGAGCAAAATGTGTATTACTATAAGAAAATATATTGTTTTCTCATAAATATTTAAGAAAAAATAATATATTTTTATAGTAACACACAATTTTTATTAAATTGTATGGAAAAATATTATTTCTTCAAAAACAAATGAATATATGTAAAGAAAACAACATTTAATCTGATTGTAACACACATTTTGCCAATTAATAACATGCATTTGCCTAAATTGTAACATACCTGGAAGCGAAAAAATCTGGAATTATAGTTGCGATTTTTTTTTTAAAAAATGACCGAATCCGACCCGACCCGATTAAGGACCCGCGAATTTTTAATATGGTATGTTTCACACAGTGAACGTTTCACATGAGTATTTGTCTATTTTTTAAATAAAAAAAATATCATCGTCCTTTAAAATAAGTATTCCCTCTATCCCCTAAACTACTTTTATAACACGAGAATCAAGAAAAAGTAATTTAATTTTTAATTGACTATTTTTAAAGATGAGTAATGACAATTAAAATTATAGTGTGTATTGATTTTAACTTTAATTTTAAAAAATCAATTTCTAAAAATTAAGGAATCTACCATAGTTCAACTATTTAAGAACTATGACTTTCATTACTATACAATTTCCATTACTTATAATTATATCAACCGCTCCCTAAATATGTGTATGTAAATTTAAATAATAAAATAAGAAATATTTAAATTTATTGACTTCTATGAGTTTAAAAATTTTATTTTTAGGTGTGTGAAAGTAAAGTTGGGACGTTCAAATAAGACAAGTGTGAAAGTAGTCCTGGGATGAAGGGAGTAAAATTTTCACCTGATTTTATTTATATATAGATTTCACAATAATACTTTTAGCAAATATATTTTTTAAAAATATTCAAATTCATTTAATGGGAACAAATAGAGATATTAAATGGGCTATTAATAAGGGTGCGGGACTAAATTGTCCATACGTGTAGGGACAATTTGAGTATTTTGATTAGATCCAAAAACCCCTGATGATCTGCCTAAGCACAGTAGTCACGATTTTCTAGATCAGAATTAGTCAGGTTAGGGATTCAGTTCAGGGGGAACGTGTTGAAGACTGAAGAGTGTTGGTGTCGACCCAATTATCTGAAGTCAGAAGTGCATTCCATCCTGAAGAGGTTAGAGTCAGTCTTGAAGATTGCCTGAACTAAAGCTGAAGTCCTAAGACCTGAAGATCCATCCTGAAGATTCCACTGACTATTGATCCTACTGAGCACACTAAGCATGCTCAAGTCAGGACTTATTCAGTGAGGGCAACGTAAACTTATTCAGGCTAAGTGTCATCTTTTGATAGTTGTAAGACTTGACTTGGGCTTTGTATCATTCACTGATACATGTAAGTCCTAAGCATAAAGGCTACACTTGCTGTGGACAGTCGACATTTATGTTAACACCTGAAACAAAGAGAATGTCAGTAGACTCCAATAAAGACAACATTTATTCTGAGTTAAAGACAAGAGACTTGGAGTTTAAATGTACGAGGAAGGACATACAGAGAGTCAATCGACTGGCGACACGCATGTACGGAGTCTGTGCAACAATTAATGCGGCATTCAATGCGTTACAGAGTTGCTGGCGGCGGGCTCAGAATTTCAAGATTAAGCATTGAAAAAGGTCAACAAGTACAACTAGCCTGCAACAACACTAAAATAGGAAGATTTGGGTGGATCTCCTCCAACGGATCTATTTCAAATCTGCCTATAAATACAGAGGACCTTGCACCCGTACAAGGTTACGGGAAATTTCCAAGTGAAAGCATTCTCAAGAATCCAAGCACTCAAAGCATACTTTGAACAACACTCTGCAATTAAGTTTCCCTAGTGTTGTAGTAGGATTCACTCTGTATTTACTTAGAATCGATAGCTCTTTATCCTTAGCATTGTTTTGTATTGCTAGAGCTATCACTTAGTTGGAATCAGAAAACCAAACCCCTAGGTTGTGAGGAAGGTTGGTTAGAAGGACTGAGACTTGTAAAACCACCCAGGGGTTAATTTGCTAAGAGAGAAAGGAAGCTATTCGTGCACCTTGACACGTTAAAAACAAGTTCTGATCCTCAGTGGAAAATGATCACTTCCTGTTAAACCAGGCAGTGGAAAATGATCACTTCCTGTTAAACCAGGCAGTGGAAAATGATCACTTCCTGTTAAAAAGCCCCTTGTGTGCCGATTTACGTACTTGTTCAGGATCATATTATCATTCAACTTAAACTGAGCATTCCACATAAGTTTTGAATATTTAGGAGGAACCAATTCTCCTAAGTGATAATCTTGTGCACCAGCCTTAACCACCTTTTCTAAGCAAGTTAGAGAAAACATTTTCAGAAACTAAAACGAGTAGAACTTAAGGGATCACATTCCGCACGCAATCTAGCTTACTGAGATAGCTGTCCAATTGACTAGCTTTCTAGTGGTTAGTAGGTTCGTTATCTCTACTGAGCTTCCGTGAGCACTTTACTCAGACTCAGCCAATCTGAACTTCTGACTGATCTGTCCCTGCTGCCCCTGCGGACCATCAGCCCAGTGTAGTACTATCAGGATCTTTCCGGCTGAGTTTGTAAGAGTATTTTCTGAAGAATTTGGAAAACTTGACATCAGTGTATTCCCCCCATACATTAATTTACTCGTTTCGGGACCAACAATTGGTATCAGAGCAGTGGTTCAAAAGACCACTGACTTTTAGTACCGATGGTTTCTGAGGAGACACTTTTGGTGGTCATCTGAACTGATCTGTTTCTGAAAACCTGCATATCATGGCATCTTCTAAGAGCCTTGAAGGCAACCTTCCCGAGTTCTCTGCTACTAACTATGATTACTGGAAATTCAGAGTTCTTGCCCATCTCTATTCCATTCATGACCAGATGTACAAGGTGATCGAGGAAAGCCCTATCACGTTCATGACCAACCGATCCACCACCTGGCCTGTGCCTGGAAATGTCCCTGTTCTACAAGCCAGAGATGAGCCTGTGGAGAGGTCCGCGCTTACATCTGACCAGATTAAGCAAATTGGACTGGATAATGTTGCTAAGAACATTATACTCCACACCGTTTCTTATGAGAATTTGGTCAGGCTGATGCATTTGAAGATGGCTAAGGAGATCTGGGATACCCTGGTGGAGATGAGCGAGGGTTCTGAGAAGATTAAAGAGAACAAGAGAGATCTTGCGATCCGAAAGTTCGAGGCTGGAGAATCCATTGATCAGATGGAACCTCACTTCATTAGATGATGAACGAGCTGGCAACCCTTGGGAAGGAGTTTCCCAAGAGGGAGGTGTCCTCGAAAATCCTTAATTATCTCCCTGAACGATGGGATACAAGAGTGATCTTGCTGAAGAACACTCAGGACCTCACAAATGTCTCTCACACTTATCTCTTCTCATAGTTAAAGGCTCTGGAATTCGACCTCGATAAGAGGAAGACGAAGGGTGAGGCCAGTGAGGATGTAACTGAGGCGGGGACGCCTGAGAAGGAAAAGAGCGTGGCTCTGAAAGCTAATCCTGAGCTTGTGCTGATTTAGGATCTAAGTCCCTGAGGGAGATGAGTAAAGATGAGCTTGCCCTGGAGTATAGCCTGATGGCCAGGAGGTTCGAGAAGCTCAACTCACGGTTTGGCAGGTATAATAAATTTTATACTGATTCCAAGGGACAGAAGATATTCCAGCCCCCGGAGGGAAGATGGGAGGGGTGCTGATTCCAGGAGGGAGCGCAAGGAGCCTGAGCGCGGAGAGAAGAGAATAGCTCCAAAAGGAGAGATGATGCTCAGCCCAGAAGATCCAGCTCCAAGCCTGAAAGATCATTAGAGAGCAGGAGGGACTCAGAAGGTAAACGTTATATTGACAAGTCTGTTGCTAGTGATGCAGATCAGTGTTATCACTGCAAGAAGACTGGGCACTATCAGTATGACTGCCCGGAGCTCAGCGCTCGTGAGCAAGAGGAGCGGAGAGCAAAGAGAGATCTCAGGGCGTCTGATTGGAGAGCTATGCTTGCTGAGGATTCCTCAGATTCTTATGGCCCAGGACGTCGATCCCCTGAACTCTTCTCCGATGAGGAGTATGATGCCCTCTGCCTGATGGTAGATGATGAGGTACATTCTTCTACCTCTTCTCCTGATCACGCACCTGAGATTAGCTCAGATTCAGCAATAGATCTTGACCTTTAGCTCGCCTTAGAGCAATTGATGGTTCATTTTTTGAGGCTGCGGGAGACTCATACTCACACAGTTGATGTGAATGCTAACCTGAGCAGTGAGAATGATCGTCTCACTGAGACTCTGAGAGTTAGACACACTGAGGAGGCTCTAAGACTATTAAATCTTAAGGAAGAGCTGCTTAATGCCCGTAATAGGAATGATGAAGCTCCCCTTGAGGTTGAACGACTAAAAACTGCCGTGTCTTCTCTCATTGAGACTCGTGACATTGATCGGTTCCTAGTTCAGGAATAGTTGGAGGTTGAGTGGATCTACCTGTGTGAGATGCTCGACGCAGAGTTGCATACTTACCTTAGGGCTCAGCGTGCTACTCTGGGTCTTGAGCAGACTGCAAGGGAGATCGCTGACCAACTTCTGGTGGCTCTATACATCGCTGAAATTGAGTCCCTAAAAAAGGACAATCAGCACCTAAATGAAAACCTGGAGAAGTTACACAAGTTAACCCTAGTGGTTGACGAGTTAACAATTATCTCTCAGCATATTAATGGTGCTAAAGTAGGGTTGGGTAATGACAACTCAAAGAACCCTAAGGGCAAGAAGAAAATATATGCTTCAGGAAGCAACTCTAAGAAGGTGTTTGTCCCTGCCCAAACTGACGGCAAAGGTAAGAGTATTGCCCGTCAGGATAACAGCTAAGGGAAGGAGAAACTGTCCACTGAACCTGCCAGACAAATGGCTGAGGGATCAGGGCCAAAACCCTAGGGAAAGGCTCAGGTTCCTCACCAGGAGTTGAGGAAGAAGGACCAAGGGAAGCCTAAGGCTCAGCCCAGGAATCCTCAGTTCCAAATGAACTTTGCTCCAAGTACTTCTCAGGCTCAGCCTCAGAATACTCAGGGAAGAGGGAATTCAGGACGAAGGAAACCTTAGGCGAAGCCAAGGGATACTTAGGTCGAGGCACCTCAGGCAGCGCGCAAGACCCATCAAGGACGTCCTAATCCTCCTTGGAGAAGGACTGACCGGGTGGTTCCTGAAGGACGACGGAATCCTGATTTCGGGAACACTCAGCCTAGACCTCGTGTGCCAAGAGGTCAGGATCGAGCTGCTCCTTCTTAGGTCTTCAGGTCAGGCAAATTGACTCTGGAATTTTCATAAATCAGCCCAAGTATGCTAGGGATTTGATTCAGAAATTTAGAGTTCAGTCCAGCAAAGTCTGACGTATTCCCATGAACACAAACTAGAAGCTGGATCTTGACAAGGAGGGGACCTTAGTAGATCAGACAAAATATAGGACACTGATTGGTTCGTTGTTGTACCTGATAGTAAGTCATCCTGACATCACCTATGCAGTTGGAGGGTGTGCGAGGTATCAGTATGATCCAAAGAAGAGTAATCTAGAGCGTGCCAAAAAGATTCTGAAATACCTTAAAGGTACAGTCAATTTAGTACTTTGGTATCCCTCTGATGACAACCTAGAACTGACAGGTTATTCTGATGCTGATTATGGAGACTGTAGGACTGATAGGAAATCAACTACAGGCACATGTCAGTTTCTAGGGAGCAAACTGATCTCTTGGTTTTCTAAGAAATAAACAAGTGTTGCAACGTCTAGAACTGAGGCTGAGTATATGGCGGCAGGCAGTTGTTGCTCCCAAATCCTTTGGTTGAAGCAACAACTGAGAGACTACCAAGTAGAGGCTACTGAAGTCACAATTTATTGTGACAATAACAGTGTCATAGTCATATCCCAAAACCCAGTCTTACACACAAGATGTAATCATGTAGACATCAGGCATCACTTTATAAGAGATCATGTTGAGAAGAAGGATATAAGGATGGAGATGATCCTTACTAACAAACAGAGAGCTGACATCCTGACTAAGTCTTTGCTTGAAACCAGGTTTGTTGAGTTGTCAGTAGAGTTAGGACTTCTTGACCCAGGCTTAGAAGATTCAGTATGAATCTTAGTTCAGGAGTGAACAAGGTCAGGAGGAATGACTAACTTAGGATCAGGAGGATGGTTGTGTGGAAAGAGGTGGATGGGTGTCAGGGAGAACTGACATTAGGAGAAGATCTTCAAGTTCAGGATGGTTAAGGATCAGGACTCAGAACTCAGGGCTTGTCTCCCTGATCGGTCATAAGTGGTATCAGTCAGATAACTACATCTGACTGACTGGTATGTTTGTCCTGATTTATTTATTCACCATGACTTGCTTGCATCATCTCTGATATTTGTCTTACAATCCCAGTCATTCATTTAATATTCAGTTATTATTTAATGCAATTATTTGAATTAAATACATACATAATCTGATGAGCATTTAATGCAAAGTGGGTGGAAACAATTTTCTACAAAGTTTTTGAATTATTACTCTCGAAAACAGAAAAGATATTTTTTCTGAACATGCATTTTTCCGATTTAATCTTGATCGTTGAATCCTAAGAGTTGGTATTTCTTAACCGTCCGATTAAACTGAATATTTAGTATAAATAGGAGGAGATATAAACATTGCGTCCTTTACGCACCCTAAATATTTCTTACTTTCTATACTTTCTCTCTCTCTGCAACTAACCTTTCTCCAGAATTCATCCATGGCGTCCTCCACCAAGATGTATTTCATAGACAACATCTTCTTCCTGAGGGACTCTATTGCTTTTGAGCCAGTGGTGGACTTCTCGTCAGAACATGAGGAGTTGGTTCCCGTCCGTGACTGCTTCTAGACCACTGATCTCCTTGACTGGGTGACCTTGAAGCCGGATAGGCTCTATCTTCGTCTGGTGGCTGAACAAAATAGTAAATCAGCACACAAGGGTCTTTTTAACGTGGTTCAGAGATAACCAACTCCTACGTCCAAGACCTGATTTAACAGGAAGCTATCCTCAAAACCCTGAGGATAGGTGCTTGGTTTTACGTGCCAAGGGACACAAGTAGCCAACTTCCTCTCTTAGGAACTGACCCCTGGGCGTTTTACAAGTCCCAGTCCTTCTAACCAACCAATCTCACACCCCGAGTGGTTTGGTATTCTGGTTTCCAACTGAGATAGCTCTAGCAATACAAAACAATGCTAAATATTAGAGCTATCGATCTAAGCAAATACAGAGTGAATCCTACTACAACACTAGGGAAATTTAATTGCAGAGTGTGGCTTATAGTATGCTTTGAAAGCTTGGATTTTTGAGAGTTTTCTCTTGGAAATTCCCGTTAACCTTGAATGGGTGCAAGGCTCTCCATATTTATAGGCAAGATTCAAAATAGATCCGTTGGATGAGATCTAATCAAACCTTTCCTATTTTGGGGTGGTTGCAGGCTAGAAATACTGTTTGACCTAACCGCCATGCTTATTCTGGCAAGTCTGTCCCATCGCCTACAACTTTGAGACGCATTAAATGCCTCATTAAATGCTGCGCAGACTCCGTATATACGTGTTGAAAGATCATTGGCTTTCCGTTCTAACGGCTAGTTGACTTTCAGACATTTGTCCTTCCTTGTACATTCAATACTCTGAGTCTCTTGTTAATAACTCAGTCTGAATGTTTGTCTTCATTGGAATCTTACTGACATTCTCTTTGTCTCTTGTCCCATAGCATAAATAACCTTTTTACTTTGGACTTACATGGTTCAGGTGATCTGAACTACTGCGCGAGTCAGGTCTTATGTGTCTTCAGCACAGCCTGATAGATTATTCAGCCCAGTATGTGTAAACTTTTTGCTTTGGACTTACATGGTTCAGATAAATGGAACCAAGGCCTAAGTCAGGTCTTAAGTGCATTCAGCACTGCCTGATAGATTACACTTACTCTTCACTGACTAAGTTCTGTCCTGAGTATGCTTAGTGTACTCAGTAGAAATATCAGCTAATGGTACTTCAGTATTGACTTCAGGACAGATCATCAGGCTTCGATCTTCAGCTTCAGACCCAGGCAATCTTCAGCAAGACTGACTGATACCTTCAGGATGGATAATACTTCAGACTTCAGTAAATTTGGTCGACTCCAATATTCTTCAGCCTTCAGCAAGTTCCTCCTGTACTGAATTTCTAACCTAACTATCCTGAACTATTTTATCCTGAACATCTGTACTTAGGCAGATTCATCAGGGGTTTTGGGATCTAATCAAAATATTCAGATTGTCCCAACAATTTCCCCCTTTTTGATGATGCCAAAACCCTTAAGCAAATTCCTATTCATCTATAAAATCAACTGACTTAGTCAGTGAGAACAACTCAGTATCACCTGACAAACTAGGTACTTAGTCTATAAGATGAAAGCAAGGAATGGGTTAGTACAGTTCTTGATAAGGATTCAAAAAAGTAAATTCAGGAGTCAACAAGAAGTTGTACTCAGGAAAAATAAATAACTTCATTGATTGATATGAGAATTACAAGTATCCTGAAGCTATTACAATTCCTGAATCAACTAGGTCCTGATCTAGTCTTCATCCTTATTCCAAGCAGCTAGAGGAATCTCATACATCTCCAAAACTCGATTTAGGACCTGCTTCATCCTGTTCCGATCACCAACAGCCCCGGCAGCGCGTCCTACTCTGACGTCTTCTTCTGATATCACTTTTCGGTCTAGTTGTTTGGAGTTCCTGAAGAGTGGAGGAGGGTACTTGATGAATTCCGCAGGAGCGATCTCTACACCTTCAGTGTCAGCATGTCTGATGATTTCAGCCCAGAGATCAGGGTGCTCCTGTGCCATCCAGTGATGGAGTATGACGTCTTTTTCTTCAGATAGATCGTCCCATAACCCCACCACGTAGAATAGGTAGGCCCACCTATTCCGGATCGGAATCCATACCTCCAAAATCTCTATAGGAATGAAGTCTTCCACAAACTGAAGTGGAGGAAGGCCTTGTTCTGGTCTGACCACCATTTTCCTCTGAGTCTTCATCCGAGATCCAGAAGTCACAGATTTCTTCTTCTGAACCTGCGAAGTCAGATACTCATTGGACTCTTTCAAGCATTGGATCTGACTGAGGAGCGAAATCTCCTTCATCTTCGCTATCTTTTCCGCTTCAGTCATCACCATTTTCTTCTGAGTGGTCAACCCAGGTTGCATTTGTTCCTCCATCTCCTTATAAAAAGGTTCCAAAGCAGGATCTTCAGAGGGCCTTAATCTCTTCGGATCTGAACCTTCAGCAGCTTCAATGGCAGCTGCAGATTTAGTCCTCTTCCTTTCAGCAGCTTTCAGTTCAGGGGGGAAGAGTTTCTTCTTAGCTTTACCAGTGGTAGCAATTTGCTTCTTCCCTTCTTCTCCCTTTTTGGCATCATCGTCATTGATTCGTTTGACAACCTCGTTTACTGACTCCACCAATAATGTGAACTGACTGTCCATCTCAGTCTGCTTGCCCTGCAATTGCCCAATCTGCCCTGCCATCCCTCTCAGGCCAACACTTAGCTTATGGACGGCTGAATTGTGCTCAGCTTTTAGCCGTCCTTCAAAGCTCATCATCCGATTGTTCAGGGCTGAAGCAGTTTTATCCTTCTCCTGTTCAGACATCTCACTCAGCAGCTCATCCTTCAGTTCAGCCTTCAGCTTGGCCAACTTTTCATCAATCAGTTGATCAATTCTTTCAGGCAGTTATTGATCAAGAAAAGTGGCAAGCTTGTTCTCCTGCTGAGTTTGCGCATCAGAGACCATTTGATTGCAGCTTTGAATGACCCCTTTTGCTTCCTTCAGGGTCCGATTTCTTCTTTCAGCTACCCCATTCTGCTGAGGGGTCCTGGCTGCAGAAGTCTAATGAGCTATACCATGTTTAGTACAAAAGTCAGTTATAATAGAGTTTATAAACTCAGTTCCTCGACCTGATCAGATCCTGACTATGCTCTGACCCTGTTCAGTACTCAATTGCTTGAGTAACTCTGGAAGCTTGACCTGAGTCTCCTTTTTGTTCAGCAAGAAAATAACCCATGTATACCTGGAATAATCATCAACAACAACAAGGGTATATTTCTACCATTTATGCTGACAGGAGTAACTGGGCCAAAGAGATCCATGTGCAGATGCTGAAGCACTCTGTCAGTTGAGAAGGCTTCTTTCACTTTGAATGAAGCTTTGGTTTGCTTGCCTTCCTGACATGCTCCGCACACATGGTCTTTGCTAAAAACTTCATTGGGTAGACCATCTACAAGTGAGAGTCTAGAAATTTTGTTAATAATCTTGAAGTTTAAGTGACTCAGGCGTTTGTGCCAAAGCCAACTGAGCTCAGAGGAGCTCTTAGCAACCAAACAAGTTTCAGGAGGACTGCTCTTGAAATCAGCAAAATATACATTGCCCCTCCTGATACCTGTTATCAGAACCTGTAGTGTAGATTTGTCCTTCCCAAGACACATGTTAGATGTAAATTCTACACTATATCCTCGGTCACAAAACTGACTTACTGAGAGTAAGTTATGTCTAAGTCCCTCAACATATGATACATTCAATACATGGACGGAGCCAATAACAAGGGTTCTGAATCCTCTGGTGAAACCCTTAGAGTTATCACCAAAGGTTACCTGCGGGCCTTCTTGAGCTACATAATCCTGAAGGAGATTACGAAATCCGGTCATGTGCCTGGAACATCCTGAGTCCAAGTACCAGTCCTTCATCAGATCCTCCTTCCTCTTCTTGTAGCCCGCAACGACCTGAAAAGAATCAGGCCTCAGGTACCCATCTTGTATTGGGTCCTACTGAGTCAGCCATACCCTTCGGGATCCAGATTTGTTTAACAATTCTGATAGCATCAGAAGTGTAAACCTGTCTCCCTGAAACATCAACATACACAGTCTTCTTCCTTTGTGCCTGGGAAGTTGAGGGTATATGGGTGTCAGCCTGAGGTTCAGGAGCCCTATATTGATTCCTAGGGGTGGGCCTCCTGTTCCTCCTTGGCCTGGGTGCATTGGTCTGAGTTTGATCCCGAGAAGGAGCAGCTTGGGCCTGACCTCTTGGCACTTGAGGTCTGGCCTGAGTGTTACCGGAGTCAGGTCTCCGTTGCCTTTCAGAGACCACCTGGTTTGTCCTTCTCCTTTGAGGATTAGGATGCTCCTGATGGGCTCTGTGCCCTGTCTGAGGAGTCTGGACCTTAGTAGTCCTCAGCTTTGCCTGAGGCCTCCTCTGTCCTGAGTTCCTTCTTCTCTGAGCATTTCTAGGCTGGGCCTGAGAAGTGCTAGGAGCAGTGTTCTTCCCAGATTGAGGATTCCTAGGCTGAGCCTTGGAGTTCCCTTGATCTGTCATCCTTGACTCAGGATGAGGAGCCTTGCCCTTTCCCTTAGGTTTTGGCCTTGGTTCCTCAGTCCTTTGCCTGACAGGTTCAGCAGGCATTTTCTCCTTCCCTTTGCCTTTGTCCTGACGAGCAACACTTAAGCTCTTGTCATCAGTTAGGGCAGGGACAAACTTCTTCTGAGAGTTGCTCCCTGAAGCACCTCTCTTTTTCTTGCCCTTTTGGTCTTTTGAGGCATCATAGCCTAAGCCAGCTTTAGCACCATCAGTCAGCTGAGAGAAACTTGTTAACTCATCAACCACTTGGGTGGATGTGTATAACTTCTTCAGCTTAACCTCAAGATGCCCATTTGTTTCTTTCAGGGCCTCAATTTTAGTGGTGTACTGAAGCACCAACTCTTCATGAGCTTTCTCTTTTGAGATCAGCTCAAGATCCCAAGTAGTTTGCTCAGCACAAAGGCAAGCTTGCCACTCAGTTTCGAACATCACTCTAAGAGCAATTCCCTCAATCATCAGTTGTTCCTGAGCAAGGAACAGATCAGTATCACGAGTCTCAATCAGCGAGCTGATTACACCTTTCAGTCTTTCTACCTCCAGTGGAGCTTCATCATGCTCGTTCCGAGCATGAAGCAGCTCTTCCTGAAGATGTACTAATCTGAGGGCTTCCTCAGTATCTCTTACTCTGAGAGACTCAGTTAGCCGATCGTTCTCTCCACTTAGTTGCGCATTCACATCCACTGTGTGAGTATGAGTCTCCTGCAGCCTTGAGAAGTCAACCATCAATTGCTCTAGGGCGAGCTGAAGGTCGAGTTCTCCTGCTGAATCTGAGCTAAGCTCAGGTGCCTAATCAGGAGAAGAGGCAGAAGAACATACCTCATCATCTGCCATCAGGCAGAGGTCATCATACTCCTCATCGGAGAAGAGTTCAGGGGACTGGCGTCCTGGGCCATCTGAATCTGAGGAGTCCTCAGCAAGCAATGCTCTCCGGTCTGATGCCCTGAGCTCTCTCTTGGCTCTTCGATCCTCTCGCTCACGAGCACTGAGCTCCGGACAATCATACTGATAATGTTTGGTCTTCTTGCAGTGGTTGCACTGATCTACATCAGAGACAAGTTTCTTGTCAGTGTACCTTTTAACAGATGACTCCCTCCTGCTCCCTGATAATCGTTCAGGTTTGGAGCTGGATCTTCTGGGCTCATCATCTCTCCTCTTTTCATCTCTGCGCTGCTCAGGCTCATCACGATTTCTCCTGGAATCTGAACCCCTCATTTCTTCTCTTCGGGGACTCGATCTCCTGGGGCTGGAGTACCTACGATCACGGCTGTCAGTATATAATTTCTTATACCTTCCAAATCGAGAGTTCAGTTTCTCGAAACACCGCGCCATCAGGCTGTACTCCAAGACTAGCTCATCCTTGTTCATGTCCTTCAGAGACTTAGAGCCAGATCCAGCCTCAGGCTCAGGAGTAGCTTTAAGAGCCACACTCTTTTCCTTTTCAGGGGTCTTCTCCTCACTAACTTCCTCACTGACAACACCCTTCTTCTTCCTCTTATCGAGGTCGAATTCCAGAGCCTTTAACACTGAGAATAGGTGAGAGTGAGTAATGTTGGTAAGATCCTGAGTGTTCTTCAGTAAGATCACTCTTGTGTCCCATCTTTCAGGGAGACAGTTCAGGATTTTAGAAGACACCTCCCTCTTAGGAAACTCCTTCCAAAGGGTTGCTAGCTCGTTCATCATCTTAATGAACCGAGCTTCCATCTGATCGATGGATTCTCCTTCTAACATCCGGAAGGCTTCAAACTTCCTAATAGAAAGATCTCTCTTGTTCTCTTTGATCTTTTCTGATCCCTCACTCATCTCCCTCAGGGCATCCCAGATCTCCTTTGCAGTCCTCAGATGCATGAGCCTGACCAAATTCTCGTAAGAAATGGTGTGGAGTATAATGTTTTTGGCAACATTATCCAGTCTGATTTGCTTAATTTGATCAGAATTAAGCGCGGACCTCTCCACTTCTTCATCTCCGGTGGCTGGAACAGGAACATTGCCAGCAACAGGCCAGGTCGTCTGAAGATTCCTCATAAACTTGATCGGACCCTGCTCAATCACCAGAGGCATCTGATCATGGATGGAATAGAGATGTGCGAGTACCCTTAATTTCCAATAGTCATAATTGTCAATAGAGAATTCAGGAAGATTACCTTCGAGGCGTTTAGAACCGGATGCCATGATATGTAGTTTTCAGTAATGAGATCTATTCAGTAGACCACCAAAAGTTTCTCCTCAGAAACTGTTGTTAAACAAAGTCAGTGACCTTTTGAACCATTGCTCTGATACCACTTGTTGGTCCCGAAACGAGTACAATCAGTGTATGGGGAGGAATACACTGATGTCAGATTTTTCTAAATGACTCAGAAAAATGCTCTTACACTCTCAGTCAGGATTTCCTAAATTACTCAGTATGCTGAAGGTCCACAGGGACAGCAGGGACAGTTCAGTAACGAGTCAGATAAGCTGAGTGTGAGTAATGTGCTCGGAAGCTCAGTAGAGATAACAAACCTACTGACTGCTTGGAAGCGAGTCAGTTGGACTACTATCTCAGTGAGCTAGAGTACGTGCGGAAAGTGAGCCCTTATATTCTACTCATTTTAGTTTCTGAAAACATTTTCTCTGAACTTATTCATGTAGACGGGTGATTAAGGCTGAGTGCACCGAATTAAGATTCAGGATGATTGATTCAGTCCTGAGGATAAAACAATGCAGAAAGTTCAGTTTATTATGATGACAATTATGATCGTGAACAAAAACAGTAAATCAGCACACAAGGGTCTTTTTAACGTGGTTCGGAGATAACCAACTCCTACGTCCACGACCTGATTTAACAGGAAGCTATCCTCAAAACCCTGAGGATAGGTGATTGGTTTTACGTGCCAAGGGACATGAGTAGCCAACTTCCTCTCTTAGGAACTGACCCCTGGGCGTTTTACATGTCCCAGTCCTTCTAACCAACCAATCTCACACCCTGAGTGGTTTGGTATTCTGGTTTCCAACTGAGATAGCTCTAACAATACAAAACAATGCTAAATATTAGAGCTATCGATCTAAGCAAATACAGAGTGAATCCTACTACAACACTAGGGAAATTTAATTGCAGAGTGTTGCTTATAGTATGCTTTGAGAGTTTTCTCTTGGAAATTTCCCGTTAACCTTGAATGGGTGCAAGGCTCTCCATATTTATAGGCAAGATTCAAAATAGATCCGTTGGAGGAGATCTAATCAAATCTTTCCTATTTTGGGGTGGTTGCAGGCTAGAAATACTGTTTGACCTAACCGCCATGCTTATTCTGGCAAGTCTGTCCCATCGCCTGCAACTTTGAGATGCATTAAATGCTGCGCAGACTCCGTATACATGTGTCGAAAGATCATTGGCTCTCCGTTCTAACAGCTAGTTGACTTTCAGACATTTATCCTTCCTTGTACATTCAATACTCTGAGTCTCTTGTTAATAACTCAGTCTGAATGTTTGTCTTCATTGGAGTCTTACTGACATTCTCTTTGTCTCTTGTCCCACAGCATAAATAACCTTTTTGCTTTGGACTTACATGGTTCAGGTGATTTGAACTACTGCCGAGTCAGGTCTTATGTGTCTTCAGCACAGCCTGATAGATTATTCAGCCCAGTATGTGTAACCTTTTTGCTTTGGACTTACATGGTTCAGATAAACGGAACCAAGGCCTAAGTCAGGTCTTAAGTGCATTCAGCACAGCCTGATAGATTACACTTACTCTTCACTGACTAAGTTCTGTCCTGAGTATGCTTAGTGTACTCAGTAGAAACATCAGCCAATGGTACTTCAGGATTGACTTCAGGATGGATCATCAGGCTTCGATCTTCAGCTTCAGACCCAGGCAATCTTCAGCAAGACTGACTGATTCCTTCAGGATGGATTATACTTCAGACTTCAGTAAATTTGGTCGACTCCAATATTCTTCAGTCTTCAGCAAGTTCCTCCTGTACTGAATTTCTAACCTAACTATCCTGAACTATTTTATCCTGAACATCTGTACTTAGGCAGATTCATCAGGGGTTTTGGGATCTAATCAAAATACTCAGATTGTCCAAACAACCTTCATTTTTAAGTTCGTGTGGAAGGCGATAATCTGATGGGGGCAGTCCTTGGCTGGCTTTTTAGTAACGAAATCTAGGAGCCCAGCCCGATTAATGGCTCCATAGACCTGAAGAAGCTCCTTGATGATGGATAGAAGTGTGAAATCTACCAACCACTCGTAAGACACCTTCGATTCCACCTCGGAGATGGCATTGTGGAATCTCTTTGTGTCCTCAATCGATTGAGCAACAGAAGAAAGAGAGATAATTGCAGAAGATATCGGTTAAATAAATATGAGTGCGCAAATTATGAAATGTGCACAAAGCTTCCTCTTATACCCAAAGATTCAGTTTTAATGGACTGATTTGATGAAAAGCCTTTATCAAATTCAGTTTTCAAAGTAATAATTCAAACTTTATGGAAAACTATTCCCGCCCATACTTGCATTTAATGCGTGTCAGAGGAATGTTTGAAATGAATACACATTTTCCATTTAATAAAAACTGAATAAAAAAATGAACGGCTGGGAAGAGAGTTAAAAAAAACTGTGATTGATGTGATGTCAGACATGATCAGAAATGATGCAAGCAAGTCATAATTAAAGCAAAGGTTCAATAATACATACCAGTCAGTCAGATATAGAAACCTGACTGATACCTCTGAGTCAGATCAGGGTGACAAACCCTGAGCTCTGTGTCCTGAACCTAAACCTATTCTGATCCTGAAAAACTAAACCTGATCCCGAGTTAATCATCCCTCCTGACCACCTTGTTCAATCCTGAACTGAGGTTCATACTGAACCATCTACTCTTGGGTCAAGAAGTCCTAACTCTACTGATAACTCAACAAACCTAGTTTCAGGCAAAGCCTTAGTCAGGATGTCAGCTCTCTGCTCGTCAGTAGGGATCCTCACTATCCTTATATCCTTCTTCTCAACATGATCTCTTATAAAGTGATGCCTGATGTCTACATGCTTATACCTGGTGTGTAAGACTGGGTTTTGGGATATGATAATGGCACTATTATTGTCACGATAAATTGGGACTTCAGTGGCCTCAACTTGGTAGTCTCTCAGTTGTTGCTTCAACCAAAGGATCTGGGAGCAACAACTGCTTGTCGCCATATACTCAGCCTCAGTAGTAGACGTTGCAACACTGGTTTGCTTCTTAGAAAACCAAGAGATCAGTTTGCTCCCTAGAAACTGACATGTGCCTGTAGTTGATTTCCTATCAAGTCTACAGCCTCCATAATCAGCATCAGAATAGATAGTCAGTTCTATGTTGTCATCAGAGGAATACCAAAGTCCTAAGTTGACAGTACCTTTCAGGTATTTCAGTATCTTTGGCACTCTCTAGATGACTTTTTTTCGGATCAGATTGATACCTTGCACAAACTCCGACTGCATAAGTGATGTCAGGATGACTTGCAGTCAGGTACAATAAAGTTCCAATCAGTGCCCTATATTCAGTCTGATTCACTGAGGTCCACTCCTTGTCAGGATCCAGCTTCTCATTTGTGTTCATGGGAATACGTGAGACTTTGCTGGTCTGAACTCCAAACTTCTGAATCAAGTCCCTCGCATACTTGGACTGATTTATGAAGATTCCGGAGTCAGATTGCCTGACCTGAAGACCTAGAAAGGAGTTTGTTTCTCCCATCATTGACATCTCAAACTTCCTCATCATCAGTTTGGAGAATTTCTCCAAAAGCTTCAGGTTAGGTGTTCCAAATATTATGTCATCCACATAAATCTGAACCAAGAATATGTCCTCCCCTTCGGAAATCCTGAAGAGGGTGCTTTCCACTGTTCCTTTCCCGAACCCGTGGTCTATCTAGAATTGGGAAAGTGTATCATACCAAGCCCTGGGGGCTTGTTTCAGGCCATAAAGTACTTTCTTCAGGTGATATACCTTATCACGAAGTTCGAACCCTGGAGGTTGTTCCACATAAACCTCCTCATTCAGTACACCATTCAGAAAAGCACTCTTCACGTCCATCTAATATACTTTGAACTTCTTAAATGTTGCATAAGCCAAGAACAACCTGATTGCTTCCAATCTTGCAACTGGAGCAAAGGTCTCATCATAGTCGATTGCTTCGGCCTGAGAGCAACCCTTAGCCACCAGTCTGACCTTGTTCCTGACAACAACAATTTTCTCATCCCTCTTGTTCTTGAAAACCCACTTGGTGCCAATAACATGTTGATCACTAGGATCCAGTTGGGGTCAGCAAGAGCTTCTTCTATGCTCTTAGGTTCTTGATCACTCAGGAAGTAACAAAACATAGCACTCTCAACAAAGGACAACCTTGTCCTGACCCCCTCATTAACATCACCAATGATGTTAGCCAATGAGTGATCATCTGGCCACCGCCTCCTGCTGACGGCTGGACTAGGAGCTGCTGACGTCCCTTGCCTGAACCTGAAATGTTAGTCTCGACAATAACTGGCAAAGAAGTGGAACGAGCAAGAACAGAGGACACTGAGTCATTCCCTGAAGGTTGTACAATATCAGAGACATTGTTTCCCCCTACAGAGTTGGACTCCGTAACTGTCTCAGGTGCAGAAGCATCATCACCGACAGTACGTACCTCAGGTTGAGTCTGTGCCTCCGTCTGAGGCTCAACATTCTCCAAGGTTGGGGCTTGCTGAGGGTTGGCCTGAGGTCCATCCTGATCGTCATCATAATCCTATACTTTGGGAGCATTCACGAATTTGACCTTGAACTTAGGATTCTTCAGGCTCAGTCTTGTCACCCTCTTGGTAACCCCCTCAGTGTCAGGACTCAAAACCTGTTTTCTACGCACTGATGTAGTCTCATCAAACACAAAATGAGGTGTTTCCTCCACACAATGGGTCGGACAGTTATACACCCTGAAAGCTTTGCTGACTAAGGAGTATCCTAAGAAAACTCCCTCATCAGACTTGCTATCAAAGGCTTTCAGCTGGTCTTTCCCATTGTTCAGGATGAAACACTTACACCCAAAAATATGGAAATAGGAGATGCGAGGCTTCCTTTTATTCCACGTTTCATAAGGTGTCTGAGCATGTTGTTCGTTCAGCATAGATCGGTTTTGAGTGTAGCAAGAAGTGTTGATAGGTTCAGCCCAGTACTTCTTGGGCAGTCCTGACTCAGCCAACATGGTCCTGGCAGCTTCCTTCAGGGTCCGGTACCTTCTCTCAGCTAGCCCATTCTGCTGAGGGGTCCTTGCTGCAGAAGTCTCATGAGCAATACCAAGGTCAGTACAAAAGTCAGTTATAATTGAGTTAATAAACTCAGTTCCCCGATCTGATCTGATCCTGATGATGCTCTGACCCTATTCAGTACTCAATTTCTTGAGTAACTCAGGAAGCTTGACCTGAGTCTCCTTCTTGTTCAGCAAGAAAATAACCCATGTGTACCTGGAATAATCATCAACAACAACAAGGGTATATTTCCTACCATTCATGCTAACAGGAGTAATCCGACCAAAGATATCCATGTGCAGGAGCTGAAGCACTCTGTTAGTTGAGAAGACATCTTTCTCCTTGAATGAAGCTTTGGTTTGCTTGCCTTCCTGACATGTTCCGCACATGTGGTCTTTGCTAAAAACTTCATTAGGTAAACCCTCTACAAGAGAAAGTCGAGAGATTTTGTTAATAATCTTGAAGTTTAAGTGACTCAGGAATTTATGCCAAAGCCAACTGAGCTCAAAAGAGCTCTTAGCGACCAAACAAGTTTCAGGAGAGCTGCTCTTAAAGTCAGCAAAATAAACGTTGTCTTTCACAAGGCATATGTTAGATTTAAACTCTACACTATAACCACGGTCACAAAACTGACTGAACGAATGCAGGTTATGCTTAAGACCCTCAACATAGGATACATTAAGCACTCTCACTGAACCAACAACAAGGGTACCGAATCCTCTGGTGAAACCCTTAGAGTTATCCCCAAAGGTTACCTGCGGGCCTTCCTAAGCTACGTAGTCCTGAAGGAGATCACGAAATCCAGTCATGTGCCTGGAACACCCTGAGTCCAAGTACCAGTCCTTCATCAGATCCTCCTTCCTCTTCTTGTAACCCGTAGCACCCTGAAAAGAATCAGGCCTCAGGTACCCATCTCGTATTGGGTCCTACATTGTCAGCCATACCCTTCGGGATCCAGATTTATTTCACAATTCTGACAGCGTCAGAAGTGTAAACATGTCTCCCAGAAACATCAACATACACAATCCTATTCTTCCTTTGTGCCTGGGAAGTTGAGGGTGTATGGGTGTCAGCCTGAGTCTTAGGAGCCCTGGATTGATTCCTTGGGGCGGGCCTCCTGTTCCTCCTTGGCCTAGGTGCATTGGGCTGATGTCTGTCCTGAGAAGGAGCAGCTCGGGCCTGACCTCTAGGCACTTGAGGTCTCCTGAGTGTTATTGGAGTCAGGTCTCCGTTGCCTTTCAGGGGCCACCTGGTTTGTCCTTCTCCTCTGAGGATTAGGACGCTCCTGATGGGCTCTGTGCCCTGCCTGAGGCTTCTGGACCTCAGTATTCCTTGGCCTTGCCTGAGGCATTCCCTGACCAGAATTCCTTCCACCCAGAGCATTTCTAGGCTGAGCCTGAGAAGTACTTGGGGCCGAGTTCTTTCCAGCCTGAGGATTCCTAGGCTGAGCTTTGGAGTTCCCTTGGTCCTTTGTCCTCGACTCAGGATGAGGAGCCTTGGCCATTCCCTTAGGTTTTGGCCTCTGGTCCTCAGTCCTTTGCCTGACAGGTTCGGTAGGCATTTTATCCTTCCGCTTGCCTTTATCCTCACGAGCAACACTTGAGCTCTTGTCGTCAGTTTGGGCAGGGACAAACTTTTTCTGAGAGTTGCTCTCTGAAGCACCTCTCTTCTTCTTACCCTTTGGGTCTTTAGAGGCATCATAGCCTAACCCAGCCTTAGCACCATCGGTCAGGTGAGAGAAACCTTTTAACTCATCAAGCACTTGGGAAGATGTGTGTAACTTCTTCAGCTTTTCCTCAAGATGCCCATTCTGCTTTTTCAGGGCCTCAATCTCAGTGGTGTATTGGAGCACCAGTTTCTGATGAGCATTCTCTTTTGACATCAGCTCAAGATCCCAAGCAGTTTGCTCAGCACTAAGGCGAGCTTGCCACTCAGTTTCGAACATCTCTCTCAGAGCAATACGCTCAATCATCTGCTGTTACAGAGCAAGGAACTGATCAGTCTCACGAGTCTCAATCAGCGAGCTGATTACACCATTTAGTCTTTCAACCGCCATTGAAGTCTTATTATGCCTATTCCGGGCATGAAGCAACTCTTCCTGGAGATTTACTAGTTTGAGGGCTTCCTCAGTATCTCTCATTCTGAGAGACTCAGTTAACCGATCAATCTCCCCGCTCAGTTGTGCATTCACATCCACTGTGTGAATATGAGTATCCTGCAGCCTCGAGAAATCAACCATCAATTGCTCTAAGGCAAGCTGAAGGTCGAGGTCCCTTTCTGAATCTGAGCTAAGCTCAGGTTCGTGATCAGGAGAAAAGGCAGAAGAACATACCGCATCATCTGCCATCAGGCAGAGATCATGATACTCCTTATCGTAGTAGAGTTCAGGGGATCGGCGTCGTGGGCCATCTGAATCTGAGGAATCCCCAACAACCAATGCTCTCCGATCTGATGCCCTGAGTTCTCCCTTTGCTCTCCGATCTTCTCTCTCGCGAGCACTGAGCTCCGGACAATCATACTGATAATGTCTGGTCTTCTTGCAATGGTAACACTAATCTACATCAGAAACACCCGGTTTGTTAATGTATCTCTTATCTGACGACTCCCTCCAGCTCCCTGATGATCGTTCAGGTTTGGAGCTGGATCTTCTGGGCTCAGCGTCGTCTCTCCTTCTGGAGCTCTTCTCATTTCTTCCCCACTCAGGCTCGTCTCTCCTGGAATCAGAACCCCTCCTCTCTTCCCTCCGGGGGACTTGATCTCCTGGGGCTGGAATACCTGCGTTCACAATTGTCAGTATAAAACTTTTTATACCTGCCGAAATGAGAATTCAGCTTTTTGAATCATCGTGCCATCAGGCTATACTCCAGGGCTAGCTCATCCTTGTTCATATCCATCTATGATTCCGAACCAGTTCCAGCCTCAGGCTCAGGAGTAGCTTTAAGAGCCACGCTCTTTTCCTTCTCAGATGTCTTCTCCTCACTGACATCCTCACTGGCAGCACCCTTAGTCTTTCTCTTATCAAGGTCGAATTCCAGAGCCTTTAGCTCTGAGAAGAGGTGTGAGTAAGGAATATTAGTGAGATCCTGAGTGTTCTTCAACAAGATCATACCTGTGTCCCATCTTTCAGGGAGACAGTTCAGGATTTTAGACAACACCTCCCTCTTGGGAAACTCCTTCCCAAGGGTTGCGAGCTCGTTCATCATCTTAATGAATTGAGCTTCCATCTGATCGATGGTCTCTCCTTCCAACATCCGGAACGCTTCGAACTTCCTGATAGCAAGATCACGCTTGTTCTCCTTGATCTTCTCTGAACCCTCACTCATCTCCTTCAGGGCCTCCCAGATCTCCTTCGCAGTGGTCAGATGCATAAGCCTAACCGAATGCTCATAAGAAACGGTGTGGAGTATAATGTTCTTTGCAACATTATCCAGTCCAATTTGCTTAATCTAATCAGATGTAAGCGCGGACCTCTCCACTTCCTCATCTCCGACAGCTGGAACAGGGACATTACCAGCAACGGGCCAGGTGGTCTGAAGATTTCTCATGAACTTGATAGGACCATGCTCAATCACCTTCGACATCTGATCATGAATGGAGTAGAGATGTGCAAGAACCCTGAATTTCCAATAGTCATAGTTATCAATAGAGAACTCAGGAAGGTTACCCTCATGGTGCTTAGAACCGGATGCTATGATATGCAAGTTATCAGAAACAGATCTGTTCAGTTGACCACCAAAAGTTTCTCCTCAGAAACTGTTGGTAAATAAAGTCAGTGGTCTTTTGAACCACTGCTCTGATACCACTTGTTGGTCCAGAAACGAGTATAAATCAGTGTATGGGGGGGAAATACACTGATGTCAGATTTTCCCGAAAGACTCAGGAAAATTCTCTTTCAGACTAAGACAGGATGCTCCTGAAATGTTCAGTTATACTGATGGTCCTCAGGGGCAGCAGGGACGGATCAACAATGAACCAAATAAGCTAAGTCAGAGTTGTGCTCTCAGAAGCTCAGTAGAATAACAATCCTACTGAAAGCTCGGAAGCTAGTCAGTTGGGCTACTATCTCAGTAAGCTCAGTTTAGTGCGGAATGTGAGCCCTTAAGTTTCTACTCGTTTTAGTTCCTGAATACTTATCAGTCTGCTTAGTGAAAACGTGGTTAGGGCTGGTGCACAGTTTTACTGATCAGGATGACAAGTCAGTCCTGATGTTTTCAAAACAACAGTACAAGAAAAATGATGTTTTACAACACCAGAAAGATAACGGTTTTGCTAAAAACTATTGTCTAAAGTTAAAAATATGTTGCGTAAAGTATAACCGTTGTCTTTTATTGATGGAATATGATGTTAGACAATGGTTCACCAGAACCGTTGTCTAATCTCAAAAAGCGGCATTGTAAAAAGGTACTTTACTACAACGGTTTTTGACCCGTTGTATATTTATGTTGTAAAAAGCTATTTTTAAGAAAAATGCTGAAAGACAACGGTTACTTAACTATTGTCTATACTATAAAATGCGGCGTTGTTAAAGATAGTGTTACTACAACGGCTCAAAAACCGTTGTATATTCGTGTTGTATATCTTTGTTTTCTAGAAAAATTACTGAAAGACAACGGTAATCTAACCGTTGTCTGTTCTCAAAAGACGACATTGTAAAAAAGTATGTTATTACAACAGTTTTTGAACTGTTGTAGTAACATATATTACTTGATGATTTTTATAATTAACACTTTTAACTAATTAAAACTAGCACTTTATATTATTTTGAAATGACACTTTTATAATTTAGATATAGAATAACAAAAAAAGAAATTGAACACAATTCAATTACATTTTCTTATTATTTTCAAAAAAAATTATTTTCATTCAAATTTTTATAATTTAACCCAGCTTGCGGTGTCCCAGAACGGTCCTTCCCAGTTTGGTCCAAACACATCGGGTGGCGTTGCTAACTTCTTTCTCAATACCAACTCCCCAACTTTAAAGCTTGTCTTTCGTACTTGGGAGTTGTAGTACTTCTCCACCCTTTACTTGTAGGTAGCGTGCTCTGACGAGGCTCTGGTCTCTTCGAGTAAATCCTTTTCCACGGCCAGGGCTTCGTCATTTCCTTTGTCATCGTATCCCACTACGTTCCAAGTCTGAATCTGGCCTTCCAACGGGGTCTCACCGATTCTGGCTTCTGTTCTGAAAGCTAAGCAAACGGGGTCTCACCGATACTGGCTCGATATGAAGTTCTGTAGGACCACAGCACCTCCGGAAGCTCATCTGCCAAACTACCTTTCTTATCTTCAAGACGGATCTTCAGCACATGTTTCACAATCTTGTTCACCGCTTCAACTTGTCCGTTCGACTGTGGATGGTACGGTGTTGAGTAGTGCTTCTTGATATTCCATGAACTGCAGAATTCTCTCAACTTCTGACCGTCGAACTGTCTGCCATTGTCCGTCACAATTATCTGTGGGAGTCCAAATCAGCATATCAAATTCTTCCAAATGAAGCTGATCATTCTCTCCGGCGTTACTGTTGTGAGTACCTCGGCTTCAGCCCATTTTATGTAATAGTCCACAGCTACTTTGATAAACTTTACACCGCCTCTGCCAGGTGGGAATGGGTCGATCAAGTCAATACCCTATTTTGAAAAAGGTTATGGGCTGAAGACCGATTTGAGTTGGCTCGCAGGAGTGTGACTATTTGGTCCAAATAGCTGACACTTTCGGTACCTCCGGGCGAAGATAGTGGCATCTCTGCGAAGAGTGGGCCAATAGTACCCTTGTCTGATCATCTTGTATGCCAAAGCTTGCCCCCAGCGTGACTCCCACAGATTCCTTGGTGGAGTTCTTCTAACACATCGAACCCTTACTTTTTAGATAAACATTTGAGTAGGGGTAGAAAGAATCCACGCTTGTACAATTGACCATCCACCAGCGTGTACCTGACTTCTTGCTTCACTAGCCGACTAGCTTCCCATGAATCTTTTAGGGCTGATCCATCTTTCGAGTAATTTTTGATCGGAGTGCGCCAATCATTGCCTTCTTCCTGCCCCCCACTCGAAGTCTGATTTATTTTATAATTGGACGTCGAGGGGTCCTTTAGCTTGGTACGACGACCTCTGTCAGTTAAGCTTCACCGGTACTTGTAGCTAGTCGGGCTAGTGCATCTGCTTGTGTATTTTCCAATCTCGGGATTTGCTCGATATAAACTTTCTTGAACATCGAGATCAGGTGCACCGCTATCTATTGGTACAACTCCATCTGCTGGTCCTTGGCTTCGTATTCCCCCCGGACTTGGGATATTATTAGCTGGGAATCTCCAAAAATCAGAAGATTGGTTGCCCCCATAGCTCATGATAGCCTAAGTCCAGCTATTCGTGCTTCGTATTCCGCTTCATTATTTGTGGCTCTGAAGTCAAACTTGATTGCTAAAGTGAAAACTTGTCTGTCTGGGCTTATTAGTACCACACCGGCTCCTACTGCTGTGCTAGTCGACAATCCATCCATGTAGAGGTGCCACGGAGCTATACGCCCCCTCGGTGGATCTTGTGGGAAAGTTAGCTCGAAGATGAAATCGGCGAGCGCTTGTCCCTTGATCATTGTTCGGGGTGCATAGGTTTTACCGTATTGGCTGACCTCTAGTAACCATTTCATCAAGCGTCCTGCAGTGTTTGGCCGGTGCAGTATTTGCCTCAATGGGAATGTTGTCAGCAAGCCAGCTTCTCTGTGGGGGTGTACCGCAACTCTGCTTCGTGTAGGGCTTAGCTTATATAGTACACTGGTAGATGTGTCTTTCCTTCGGCTGGGACTAGCACCGAGCTGATGGCCACTTTAGATACCGCCAAGTACTGGTACAATTTCTCTCCAGGCTCCGGTTTTGATAGGATTTGTGTGTTGGCCAGGAACTCTTTGATGTTCTCAAAGGCTTTTTGACACTCATTCGTCCACCGGAAATCATCTGGATGTTTAACTCTGATTGCTTTAAAGAATGGGCGATTCCGATCACCCAATCTGGAGAAGAATCAGTTCAAAGTTGCCAAGCACCCGGTCAGCCTTTGAACCTTCTTCTCCGAGTCGGGTGGCTGCATTTCCATGATGCACTTCACCTGGGTTGGGTTGACTTCAATCCCTCTTTTGCTCACCAGGTGGCACAGGAACTTGCCCGAATGTACACCGAAGCTACTCTTCTTTGGGTTCAACTTCATGTTGTAGTGGCGTAATATGTCAAAGGCCTGCTTGAGGTGGTCCTCCTTCCGCAAGCTCTTGACTACTATGTCGTCCACGTACACTTCCATGGTGAGCCCGATGTGTTGGTCGAACATCTTATTTACCAGTCTTTGGAAGGTAGTTTCGGCGTTGATTAGTCCGAACGGCATCCTCTCCCAGCAGAACAGGTTCTTGTTGGTGTAGAACATCGTGTGTTCCTGGTCGTTCGGGTGCATCGCTATCTAGTGATAACCTGCAAAAGCATCCATAAATGTCATCATTTCATGGCCTGCAGTATTATCAACTAGTTGGTAAATGTGGGGAAGTGGGAAGTTGTCCTTTGGGCACGCTGCATTCAGATCTGTGAAGTCAATGCACAGTCTCCACGTCCCGTCGGCTTCTTCACTAAGACTGGATTGGCCACCCATTGTGGACAAAACACCTCCTTGATCGACTTATTGTCGAGCAACTTCTTCACCTCCGTGGTTAATGCCTCGTATTTGTCTGGTCCGTACTTCCTTTACTTTTGTCGGATGGGTTTCTTCGTTGGATCTATATTCAGTCTGTGGGACGTGTACTCCAACGGGATTCCTGTCATGTCTTCATGGAACCAGGCAAACACGTCCAGGTTGGATTTTAGGAACTCCTCCATCTTGCTCTTGTACGGCTCTGGCAGCTCAGAACCTATGAAGAGTTCTAAGTCTGCTCTGCTGGGGTCAACCTGGATCGCTCTTAACTCCTCCACGGGGGATGGCTCTCCTCTTCATGTTCTTCCACCTTGGATCATCGATGAGCTCATCCCAGTCCTCCTTCGTCATTGGCTCGTAACCCACTTGGGGTTTGAGGTCATTGCCTCTTTCACTGGTACAGGTGATTAGCGTTTAAGTATGCATGTATTTTACCTATTTTGTGTATTATTTTGTGTACTATAATATATTGATGAGTGTATTTATATATAATTTCACACTTTCTAATTAGTTATAAGTATTTATGTTTTCTATATAAATAAGAAGCATATGTATAATTCAACCTAACCATTATGTCTATTGTATATTGTTGAGGTCTTAAGTGGAGTTATATTTATCCAAATTTTATGATATTGAACACCTAAGACAATGTACTAAATACTTAAGACACTTTAGTGATCCAATTTTACAAGTTTGGATTGTATTTGTACTCAAAAGTGAAGACTCCATTTCTGTCCAATATTTGGACTCAAAACACATTTTCGTATTTGCACAATATATGGAGCCTCACTAAACCAATTGAACCAATTCCAGATGTATTTGATCACTAATTCGTTGCTCTACAACTTGTCTTCAGGGCTCAAGTGTCAAAAGTTCCGGATTCAATGGTCAAAATGAAAATCAATGCAAGGGCTTTAGAATTCCGCCATCTCAGTACACATGTTGGGAAACAATTCACCATAATTCACACAAAAGTCCAATTTACACAAGACCAAAGCCATTGGTTAGAAAAGAAATTCATCAAGACACAGTAAAAATATTAAAGGTGTTTATTTTGTGCAAGCTGAGATATCTGCTTTTCAAGAGACCACCATAAATTCGCGGAGAAAAACAATCCAGTTTTACCAACTTCACTATTCTGGTCATAACTCACAATCTAGAGATCAGATATTTGAGATCTTAGACTCCTTGGAAAGCTAATCCAACGGTCTACAACTTTCATTCAGAAGTCAAGATGAAATTCGGATGGAAAGGGAAACTAAATTACTGATATTTACAGGTCACGTGAATTGGTTGCTAAAGTCTCCATGATTCACTATTTGGAGGCCTACATAAAGAGCCCTTTAGCAACCCTTGAAGGCATCCCATTTTCCTTGTAATCCTTCTATCTTAGTCTAGTATCTCTCTTAGAAATATGAGTTCTTATTGTATTAGTATGAGTAGCTAAATATTTTACTAGAGTTAGGGATGAAGCTTTAGTAAAGTATTAGTAATGTTCTTGGTTATTCAATAAAGATTTTCAAAGTTTCAATCCTTTAGTCATTTGAAGAATTTTTAAGAGAGGTTTTGATGTGTCATTACTTTGATTTGTTGTAGACTTATTGGCACAACAAATGCTTAGTTTTACACATCAACTATTGATTTTATAAACTTGTTCGAAGGTCTAAAGGTACTTTTCAAAAGTATTATATGTGCTCAAAGTTATATCTTCCGATTGAAATCACTTGATTGTTAGATTTCGATTGAGTTATCAAAGATAACCAAGATCATAACTCTAGTATTTTTATATAAAGTGGAATCCCGAAGCTCTAGTATTTTGTTACTTTATTGAAACCTCTCAACTAGATAATATCTTTTTCTTCCAAATCTCCCTGTGGTTCGACACTCGGTCTCCTGAGAAATTTTATTACTTGAAATCAACCTACACTTGGGTACGTAACTCTCAAGGAGCTATCAAGTTTTTGGCGCCATTGCCGGGGAGGTTTTGCGGAGAACAAATCCATCGGTTGTGAGGTTTATCCTCACAAGTTTGTGAGTTCTTCTCTCTATCTCTCTACTGTATTATATTTATTTTTATGCATAATTGGACTCATGATATTATAAGTGGTCGTTTAATAAGAGGTTATAACATTAATTTTAGAAATATTGCATCAAGTATGGCCGACAATGAAAGTGTTGATGGAGATAATGTTCAAATCCAAAATGATTTTGAAAGACGTAATATTGAAAATTTGCATGTGCGTTCTATGCGTGAATTTATTGAACCCCAACGAAATTTGGTTCCATCATGCATGGTGAACCCTCAAGATGCAGATAATTTTAGGTTTAAACATGGTATGATTCAATTGCTCCCTAATTATCATGGTTTTGACTCTGAAAATCCTTACTTGCATTTAAAAGAATTTGAAGAAATTTGTGCAACATTTAATGAACCAAGGTGTACTCAAGAAGCTATTAAGCTAAAGTTATTTCCTTTTTCTCTTAAAGATAAAGCAAAAACTTGGTTTAATTCTCTTAAACCAAACTCAATTACATCTTGGCAACAAATTCAAACTGAATTTTTTAAAAAATTCTTCCCGATTAATAAGACGAATGCTTTATAAAAAGAAATCAAGAATTTTTTCCAAAAGAGTGATGAGCAATATTTTAAATGTTGGGAACGTTTTAAGGATTTATTAAATGTTTGCCCTCACCATGGTTTTGAAAATTGGAGAACCGTAAGTTTCTTTTATGAAGGTTTAAACGCTGAAACAAAACAATTTGTGGAAATGATGTGTAATGGTGAATTTTTGGATAAAAATCCAGATGTTGCACTTGAGTATTTAGACCATCTAGTCGAAAAAACTCAATCTTGGTATAATGAAAATACTTCTGAAGGCTCAATTAGATCTAAGCTTGAAAATTCTAAAGGAAAATATAATTTAAGTCAAGAAGACGATCTAAATGCTAGAATTGAAAGTTTAACTAAACAAGTCGAAAGTTTGCAACTAAAGAAACTGAAGGAAGTAAAATTTGTGCAAAATGATGACATATGTGAAATCTGTGCCATTAATGGACATGTAACTAATGAATGCCCACAAATTCCTATTTTCAAAGAGATGTGTCATGAACAAGTAAATGCATTATCTAATTTTCAAAATTCATATCCATCAGCTTTTTCTGAAACATACAACCCAAATTGGAAAAATCATCCAAACTTTAAGTGGAAAAATGAAAGTGTGTCAGAACCTTTTCTGTTGGGACAATCTGAGTATTTTGATTAGATTCAAAAACCCCTTATGAATCTGCCTAAGTACAGCTGTTAAGGATAAAATAGTTCAGGATAGTTAGGTTAGAAATTCAGTACAGGAGGAACTTGCTGAAGACTGAAGAATATTGGAGTCGACCCAATTTACTGAAGTCTGAAGTATAATCCATCCTGAAGGAGTCAGTCAGTCTTGCTGAAGATTGCCTGATCTGAAGCTGAAGATCGAAGCCTGATGATCCGTCCTGATGTAAATCCTGAAGTACCATTGACTGATGTTTCTACTGAGTACACTAAGCATACTCAGGACAGAACTTAGTCAGTGAATAGTAAGTATAATCTATCAGGCTGTGCTGAATGCACTTAAGACCTGACTTAGGCCTTGGTTCCGTTTATCTGAACCATGTAAGTCCAAAGCAAAAAGGTTACACATACTGGGCTGAATAATCTATAAGGCTGTGCTGAAGACACATAAGACCTGACTCGGGCAGTAGTTCAGATCACCTGAACCGTGTAAGTCCAAGGCAAAAAGGTTATTTATGCTATGGGACAAGAGACAAAGAGAATGTCAGTAAGACTCCAATGAAGACAAACATTCAGACAGAGTTATTAACAAGAGACTCAGAGTATTGAATGTACAAGGAAGGACAAATGTCTGAAAGTCAACTAGCCGTTAGAACAGAGAGCCAATGATCTTTCGACACGTATGTACGGAGTCTGCGCAGCATTTAATGCGGCATTTAATGCATCTCAAAGTTGCAGGCGATGGGACAGACTTGCCAGAATAAGTATGGCGGTTAGGTCAAACAGTATTTCTAGCCTGCAACCACCCCAGAATAGGAAAGATTTGATTTGATCTCCTCCAACGGATCTATTTTGAATCTTGCCTACATATATGGAGAGCCTTGCACTCATTCAAGGCTAACGGGAAATTTCCAAGAGAAAACTCTCAAGAATCCAAGCTCTCAAAGCATACTATAAGCAACACTCTGCAATTAAATTTCCCTAGTGTTGTAGTAGGATTCACTCTGTATTTGCTTAGATCGATATCTCTAATATTTAGCATTGTTTTGTATTGCTAGAGCTATCTCAGTTGGAAACCAGAATACCAAACCACTCAGGGTGTGAGATTGGTTGGTTAGAAGGACTGGGACTTGTAAAACGCCCAGGGGTCAGTTCCTAAGAGAGGAAGTTGGCTTCTCGTGTCCCTTGGCACGTAAAACAAAGCACCTATCCTCAGGGTTTTGAGGATAGCTTCCTGTTAAATCAGGCCGTGGACGTAGGAGTTGGTTATCTCCGAACCACGTTAAAAAGACCCTTGTGTGCTGATTTACTGTTTTGTTCAGGATCTTAACTGTCATCATAATAAACTGAACATTCTGCATTGTTTTATCCTCAGGACTGAATCAATCATCCTGAATCTTAATACGGTGCACTCAGCCCTAACCACCAGTTTACTAAGCAATTCAGAGAAAATGCTTTCAGAAACTAAAACGAGTAGATTCTAAGGGCTCACTTTTCGCACGTACTCTAGCTCACTGAGATAGTAGTCCAACTGACTCGCTTCCAAGCAGTCAGTAGGTTTGTTATCTCTACTGAGCTTCCAAGCACATTACTCACACTCAGCTTATCTGACTCGTTACTGAACTGTCCCTGCTGTCCCTGTGGACCTTCAGCATACTGAGTAATTCAGGAAATCCTGACTGAGAGTTTAAGAGCATTTTTCTGAGTCTTTCAAAAAATTCTGATATCAGTGTATTCCCCCCCCATACACTGATTGTACTCGTTTCGGGACCAACATTTTCCCACCCAGAAAAACCCCAACTCCAATTTCACCTAACATAATAAACCACATATAAAAATCCTTGACGAAACTTTACAAGCCTTTATGCAAGGACAAACAACCATCAACAACCAAATGTTACAAGCCATCGATGATATTAAAAGTACATTATCTACTTTAACTAATTCCTTAAGAACAGTTGAGAAAGGAAAGTTTCCTGCTCAACCTCAACAAAATTCTGCTGGGCAATGTCAACGTTCCTCTAATGCACCAGAAATTGTTAATTTTGTCACCACTTTACGAAGTGGAAAACTAATTGACAAAACAATCAACCTTAAGAAACATGAAGTTGAGTCAACCCAGACCCCAAATAGTGAAGATAAAAATAAAGGAGAAGATGAAAATAAGAATTTAAACCCTATTAAGAAATCATCCACTGCTCCTTTTCCTAAAAGATTACACCCAATTAAGAAATTGGACCAAAACTCTGAAATATTTGAGGTTTTGAAACAAGTAAAAGTTAACATTCCACTACTAGATGCAATAAAGCAAGTTCCATCTTATGCCAAATTTTTGAAAGATTTGTGTACTGTGAAGAGAAAACTACATGTTCAAAATAAGGCATTTTTAACAGAGAGTGTAAGTTCAATTTTTCAACAAGAAACCCCTCCTAAATACAAAGATCCTGGTTGTCCAACAATATCTTGTATTATTGGGAATACAAAAGTAGAACATGCACTTCTTGATCTTGGTGCGAGTGTTAACCTTTTACCGTTTTCTGTGTATAAACAACTGGATTTGGGAGAATTAAGGAAAACTACTGTCACACTTCAATTGGCAGATCGTTCTATAAAAATTCCAAGAGGTATAGTAGAGGATGTGTTAGTGCAAATTGATAAATTCTATTTCCGGTAGATTTTATTGTTTTAGACACATGCCCAGTCTCAAATCCATCATCTCAACATCCAATCATTTTAGGAAGACCATTTCTTGCAACTTCTAATGCTTTAATAAACTGTAGAAATGGTGTTTTAAATCTTTCTTTTGGAAATATGACTTTGGAGTTAAATGTTTTTAACATTTCTAAGCAACCACAAAGTAATGATGAGGCTAATGAAATTGATGTAATTGAGACATGTACGCTTGAACAATTGATAACCTCATTTTCTGATCCATTAGAAAATTTGATAAATGATTGTGTCAATGATAACAGTTCGGAGTTTGATTCCATTCCTATGATTTCACAAGTTTCAAAGCTTAATGAATGGAAACTCAAATTTGAACAATTATCAAAGTCCGAAAAGGCTCCAACCCCTTCAAGCGAGCAACCACCAGTTTTAGAGTTGAAGCCTTTACCATCAAATTTGAAATATGCTTTTTTGGGTGCTAATGATACTTATCCGGTAATAATATCCTCTAAGTTAAGTTATGATCAAGAGCATAAATTATTAGAGATATTAAAGATTCACAAGCATGCGATAGGGTGGTCTATATCAGATATAAAAGGAATTAGCCCATTAATTTGCAGTCATAATATTTATTTAGAGGAAAATGCTAAACCCTCTAAGCAGATGCAACGAAGACTTAACCCTAATATGAAAGAAGTGGTGAGAAATGAAGTGATTAAGCTATTAGACAATGATATTATCTATCCTATCTCTGATAGTAAATGGGTAAGTCCTACTCAAGTTGTGCCTAAGAAATCTGGAGTAACTGTAGTAAAAAATGATAAAAATGAATTGATTCCAACTAGGACTGTTACTGGTTGGCGTGTATGCATTGACTACAGAAAATTAAATTTAATGACAAGAAAAGATCATTTTCCTTTACCTTTTATGGACCAAATTTTGGAAAGAATTGCTGGGCATGAATTTTATTGCTTCTTAGATGGATATTCAGGGTATAATCAAATTGCAATTGCACTAGAAGATCAGGAAAAAACAACATTTACATGTCCTTTTGGAACGTTTGCATATCGTAGAATGCCATTTGGATTATGTAATGCCCCAGCAACATTCCAAAGATGT
>JAPKLY010000028.1:580944-634530 GCA_026898435.1 Prunella vulgaris
ACTCAAAACGGACCTCACAATATCCCATAATACCTTCCGACATATTGCATTAAACCACGTGCAAAAATGTGAGCATAAATTTCATGGACGGAGGGAGTATATTTTTATATGTCTGTTTTTGTATTTCAGGTTTATTGCTACAAATTTCTCTGAGGAATCAGGTAATCTCTTCTCTTTTACAATTTCGTCTATCCATCATTGAGGACAATGTGTTGTTTAAATTGGGGGGTGGGGATTAGTTGACTTCTTTTAAAAAAATCCAAAAAAAAAATAAAAAAAATAAAGAGTTGAAAAAAATATTAAAAAAAACTATAAAGATGGCAGAGTAAAGGGGGTAAGAAAATTAACCTTTTCTTTGTACCTTTGAGACGCATCACAACCACGACTTTTTAAATTTACTGATGTCTTTATTTTAATATATGCTATTTAACAAACTTGGTACATTTTTTTTCTATTTTGGTTAAGTACATTCTAATAGATGTTTATAAGTCATCCTCATTTCACACACACTGTGACAAAAGATTATGGACTATAATTGAATAATTTTACTAATTTTTCTATTTTACAAATGTTTGCAATTGATTGTTGGAAAAAAAATTTATTTTAACAAGATTTACATTAGAAAACTGCAACTTTTGTTTAGTGGATATGAACCTACCCTGTGAGAATTTGTGCCTAAATAGCATGTTTGAGCATTCTTTTATGTGAGATACTCTGTCATGAATTATGTTCTTCAGAACTTGTTTTGAATCTGTATCAGTCACTCTGTATGCATACATAACAATGATGAAGGCAATTAAGACTTACCTTTCTTTTCCAATAAAACCTACCGAATTTTTCAATGCCTTAGTAAACCCCTTTGAGCCTAAATAAAACCTTTTCTTTTACCACAAAATTATAATTATCAGTTCTCAAAGTGTGAATAAGGTGAATTATTCTTGTGAAAATGTCAAAAAAAAAGAAGAAAAAAAAAGTGCTGTTTATCGGAATAATGATGAGGATGGCGAAGGACAGTATTGAAGAGATTTGAAGATGCGAATCAAAGCCTAAATATAATTCTTCCTACATTTGGTTGCAGACCACTTTGAGTCAAAATCCAGAGCCGATTTTCTTCATAACTTCACCCTAAGCCTCATTACAACCAAATAAAGTCCTTCTAACTTATGTTGCATGCATTGTTGATTGACTGACGGATGTATAACCAAGCTTATGATAGAAATATTCACGATATAGAGTCTGAGCGTAAACACTAGCCACATTGAGAGATGTAAGGCGTGTGAAATCCACTGGCAAAAGTTGTTTATTCTAACAACTATCTTGTTAAAAATAAAAAAAAATATATATATATATATATATTTTCATCATGAAAGTTGTTAACCATAGTAAAATATCAAGATAATAGAATTATGACGTGAACTCCATACCTTTTGGTCACTTAACTTGAGCACAACAGGGGATGACTATCAAACTGTCTATCTAGATTGTATTGAGCATAAAATAGTTCTAAAATGCAATAGTTTGTTAATTTAGATATATTATAACAAAGAGTTGGTAAGATGCAAATAAAAGCATCATCACAAAATTATGTTACGCTTTCATCACTAGAGATTAGTAATGAGCTGGTTGGGGAGTGTGATTAGCGTTTAAGTATGCATGTGTTTTACCTATTTTGTGTAATATTTTTTGTACTATAATGTATTGTTTAGCGTATTTATATATAATTTCACACTTTCTAATTAGTTATAAGTATTTATGTTTTCTATATAAATAAGAAGCATATGTATAATTCAACCTAACCATTATGTCTATTGTATATTGTTGAGGTCTTAAGTGGAGTTATATTTACCAAAATTTTATGATATTGAACACCTAAGACAATGTACTAAATACTCAAGACACTTTAGTGATCCAATTTTACAAGTTTGGATTGTATTTTTACTCAAAAGTGAAGACTCCATTTCTGTCCAATGTTTGGACTCAAAACATATTTTCGTATTTGCACAATATCTGGAGCCTCACTAAACCAATTGAACCAATTCCAGTTGTATATGATCACTAATTCGTTTCTCTACAACTTTTCTTCAGGTCTCAAGTGTCAAAAGTTCTGGCTTCAATGGTCAAAATGACAATCAATGCAAGGGCTTCAGAATTCCGCCATCTCAGTACACATGTTGGGAAACTATTTACCATAATTCACACAAAAGTCTGATTTACACAAGACCAAAGCCATTGGTTAGCCAAGAAATTCATCAAGACACAGTAAAAATATTAAAGGCGTTGATTTTGTGCAAGCTGAGATATCTGCTTTTCAAGAGACCACCATAAATTCGCGGAGAAAAACAATCCAGTTTTACCAACTTCACTATTCTGGTCATAACTCACAATCTAGAGATCCGATTTTTGAGATCTTAGACTCCTTGGAAAGTTAATCCAACGGCCTACAACTATCATTCAGAAGTCAAGATGAAATACGGATGGAAAGGGCAATTAAATTACTGATCTTTACATGCCACGTGAATTGGTTGCTAAAGTCTCCATGATTCACTATTTGGAGGCATATATAAAGAGCCCTTTAGCAACCCTTGAAGGCATCCCATTTTCCTTGTAATCCTTATATCTTAGTCTAGTATCTCTCTTAGAAATATGAGTTCTTATTGTATTAGTATGAGCAGCTAAATATTTTACTAGAGTTAGGGATGAAGCTTTAGTTATGTAGTAGTAATGCTCTTGGTTATTCCATAAAGATTTTCAAAGTTTCAATCCTTTAGTCATTTGAAGAGTTTTTAAGAGAGGTTTTGATGTGTCATTACTTTGATTTGTTGTAGACTTATTGGCACAACAAATGCTTAGTTTTACACTTCAACTATTGATTTTATAAACTTGTTCGAAGGTCTAAAGGTACTTTTCAAAAGTATTATATGTGCTCAAAGTTATATCTTCCGATTGAAATCACTTGATTGTTAGATTTCGATTGAGTTATCAAAGATAACCAAGATCATAACTCTAGTATTTTTATCTAAAGTGGAATCCCGAAACTTTAGTATTTTGTTACTTTATTGAAACCTCTCAACTAGATAATATCTTTTTCTTCCAAATCTCCTTGTGGTTCGATACTCGGTCTCCCGAGAAATTTTATTGCTTGAAATCAACCTACACTTGGGTACGTAACTCTCAAGGAGCTATCAACATGTGGGTTCACGAACCTCCCCCGACTCTTGTGTGACTGGGTTGGTTGGCTCCTCTAACTATGGGACTTCGTCTACCTGCATTAGTGCCGGCTGTTGGCGTTCGCCGTCTTGACCCATTTTTGTGACCTCCATCATCTCTGGTTGGTCATCTATCTCCATTAACTCGGTCTCAACCGAGATAATGTCCAGAATGCTTAGTTCGTGCACTGGAAGCTGCATCTCGTCTTAAAGTGTTAGTACCTACGTTACGGACTTTTTAACTTGGCAGCTTTTAATCTGGAGTAAACACTCTCTTGCTTTCTTTTGGTCGCCTTTGACTGTACCGGCACCTTTAGGAGTAGGGAATTTAAGACAATAGTGGTAGGTTTAACATGCCGCTTTGAATTCATGAATAAATGGGCGGCCGAAGAACCCGTTGTAGGTGGACTGCTGATCTACCACATGGAAATCTACGAGTCTAGTCAACATCCTTTCCGGGTCCTCGACCGATACAAGCTCGACATTCAACCTAATATGACCTAGGGGAATGGTTACAACTTTCCCAAACCCCACTATTCTATGATTATATGGTTCTATGTACGACACGTAATCACCTAGCAGATTTAGGGTTTTCTTGAAGAGTATGTTGGTGAAGGCGCCTGTGTCTACTAGCAGTCGGTGGACTTTTGTGTTCATTATGTTAGCGCTGATCACCAACGAGTCGTTGTGGGGGGTCAGTATCCCTTCCAAGTCCGCCTGAGAGAATGTGAGCTCAGTAGTGGGTTTAACGGCGAGCTTGGTGCTGGAGCTGCCTTCTTGGATTTGGTTGATAGCTCGAACCTCTGCTTTCCTCTGCCTCTTGGAGATGGACTGCCTTCCATCTTCGAGGCACCCGGTAGGTCCCACCTGATCCTCAAGAACGAGGATCTCCCGATTTGGTTCTTGTTGCGCCAGGGGAGGGGGAGGTCCCTGCGTCTGTTGTTCGGGCCGCGACGGTCCTCATCCTAATCATCAGTGTCCTCCCTCCTCCCCTGTCTTGGCCTCTTTGTCGGGGCCTTCTTCCTCATAAAATTTCCATACCTGTTTGAGCAGGTCTCGGCACTCACTGGTGAAGTGACCGATGCTTTGATGGTAAGCACATAACTTATTGGGATTGAGTTTGTTGCGGTCCTGCCAGATCTTTCTCGGCTCGTTCAGCAATGCCTTGTCCTTCACCGCAGCAAACACATGGTCCACGGAGACTGTTAACACTTGGTTTAATTTCTCCTGAACTCATCTCCGTCCCGAATGCTTTAATATGCAAAGGTCTCCCTAAATGCACATAAGAGCCTCTAATTTTCTTTCCAATTCTCTAAGGTAATTCTCACTATCTTAGGATTAACAAACGCTTAGTATGCAATGACCTAATAACAAGAATGTTTTAGGTAAATAGCCCAACTCTCGTATGAAACTAAGTCCTAATGGCCCATACAATCAATTATGCATATAAGCATTCATACAAACCATCAAAATAGAGAATTGATCATACACCATCTCAAGCATTCATAAGGTCAACATAAACACCACACTAATCCATAGGAATCATACACCAACACACAAAGGGATTAGCCCATGGCTAATTTAATAAGCAATAAAAAATTGAAGTAACTACATTCATCATTATGCAGGAATTATACAAAGTATTCAAGAATTTACCTATTACAATTGGAATTGAAAAGATACAAGATTACCTCTATAAGATAGAAAATGATCCGATAATAGAAATTGAAAATCAATAGGTAGAAATGTAGCTTGAGCTAGCTAAGAATGCAAGAGACAACTGATCGTCGATCCGAAAGGTAGATCACAAGTAATCATCGAAATTGTAAATAGAAATCTAAGAACACCACTTGGAAACTACCTCTAACTTCTCCTAATCTAGTGAGAGAATATGAATCTAAGAAAATGATAAAAGTCCTTTAGAAAATCTGAGATGGAAGTATATATAGTGCCCTTGGATCATTGACTAAGATGCCCTTCATTAAAACGCGCGAAAATACAAAAATAGCCCTGAAAATCCGAGAAAAATGAGCTGCTGTCGCCCAAGAACTGTGCAGCTGTCGACCTCTCGGGCGACAGCTTGGTCGACAGAGAGCCCTCTTGTCGTTCAAGAGCTGTGCAGCTGTCGACCAAGCTTGGTCGACAGCCAGCTCGACATTTTCCTATCTTTCCAGAGATGTTGGTCGCGCGAGGCCTGTCTTCCGAAGAAGGAACCCGTGTTGCCCGAGGCCTTAGTCTCGGTCGATGCGTGACTTCCTTATTTTTGTCATATCTTGAGCGCTAGAACTCCGATTGACTCGATTCTTCTGTCGTTGCGACCCTCTCTTCAAGCTCTTCAACTTAGGATAGTAATTTCTTCATTTTGCTCACCTCCAGAATTTGGACTTTTCTCGATCTTGCTCGTTTCTTCCTCATTTTGCTCGTTTTCACCTACAATCACAACTTCCTAGCAAAAAAGGGTTAAATACACAAAGTATCACATAATAGGTGTTGGGACAATCTGAGTGTTTTGATTAGATCCCAAAACCCCTGATGAATTTGCCTAAGTATAGCTGTTCAGGATAAAATAGTTCAGGATAAGTAGGTTAGAAATTCAGTACAGGAGGACCATGCTGAAGACTGAAGAATATTGGAGTCGACCCAATTTACTGAAGTCTGAAGTGTAAACCATCCTGAAGGAGTCAGTCAGTCTTGCTGAAGATTGTCTGTTCTGAAGCTGAAGATCAAAGCCTGCTGATTCATCCTGAAGTCACTCCTGAAGTACCATTGGCAGATGTTTCTACTGAGTACACTAAGCATACTCAGGACAGAAGTTAGTCAGTGAAGAGTAAGTGTCACCTATCAGGCTGTGCTGAATGCACTTAAGACCTAACTTAGGCCTTGGTTCAGTTCACCTGAATCCTGTAAGTCCAAAGCAAAAAGGTTACACATACTGGGCTGAATAACCCATCAGGCTGTGCTGAATGCACATAGGACCTGACTGAGGCCGTGGTTCAGATCACCAGAATCATGTAAGTCCAAAGCAAAAGGTTATTTATGCTATGGGACAAGAGACAAAGAGAATGTCAGTAAGACTCCATTAAGACACACGTTCAGACTGAGTTATTAACAAGAGACTCAGAGCATTGAATGTACGAGGAAGGACAAATGTCTGAAGGTCAACTAGCCGTTATAACGGAGAGCCAATGATCTTTCGACACACATGCACGGAGTCTGTGCAGCATTTAATGCGGCATTTAATGCGGCATTTAATGCGTCTCAAAAAGTTGCAGGTGATGTGACAACTTGCCAGAATAAGCATGGCGGGTAGGTCAAACAGTACTTCTAGCCTGCAATCTACCTAAAATAGGAAAGATTTGATTTGATCTCCTCCAACGGATCTATTTTGAAACTTGCCTATAAATATGGAGAGCCTTGCACCCATTCAAGGCTAACGGGAAATTTCCAAGAGAAAACTCTCAAGAATCCAAGCATTCAAAGCATACCATAAACAACACTCTGCAATTAAATTTCCCTAGTGTTGTAGTAGGATTCACTCTGTATTTGCTTAGATCGATAGCTCTATTATTTAGCATTGTTTTGTATTGCTAGAGCTATCTTAGTTGGAAACCAGAATACCAAACCACTCAAGGTGTGAGATTGGTTGGTTAGAAGGACTGGGACTTGTAAAACGCCCAGGGGTCAGTTTCTAAGAGAGGAAGTTGGCTATTCGTGTCCCTTGGCACGTAAAACCCAAGCACCTATCCTCAGGGTTTTGAGGATAGCTTCCTGTTAAATCAGGTCGTGGACGTAGGAGTTGGTTATCTCCGAACCACGTTAAAAAGTCCCCTGTGTATTGATTTACTGTTCTGTTCAGGATCATAACTGTCATCATAATAAACTGAACATTCTGCTCGCTTTTCTATTCAAGACTGAATCAATCATCCTGAATCTTAACACTGTGCACTCAGCCTTAACCACCAGTTTACTAAGCAAACTCAGAGAAAATGTTTTCAGAAACTAAAAATGAGTAGAACCTAAGTGCTCACTTTCCGCACCCACTCTGACTCACTGAGATAGTAGTCCAACTGACTTGCTTCCAAGCGGTCAGTAGGTTTATTATCTCTACTGAGCTTCCGAGCACTTTACTCATAATCAGCTTATCTGACTCGTTACTGAACTGTCCCTGCTGCCCCTGTGGACCTTCAGCATACTGAGTACTTCAGGAAATCCTGACTGAGTGTGTTAGAGCATTTTTCTGAGTCTTTCAGAAAAATCTGACATCAGTGTATTCCTCCCCCCATACACTGATTATACTCGTTTCGGGACCAACAATAGGGTCAAATATGAACATAATATCACCAAAAGCATATAGAAATGAATGCTAAAACATGCAATTATGACCCTAATCAAATATTAATTAATAAAAAAATAATACGCATGTTCTTAAAATACATATAATAAAATAAACAGGAACTTAATTTAAAACATGAATTAAACTATCAAATTTTGAAATAAAGCAAAATACATATATGTTTAAATTTTAAAAAGAAACACTAAATTACCATAGCTTATAGACGCTGCTGCAGTCGCTTCCGTCTTAGACTTCCGAATCGGTAGTAGAAAAGTCATGCAAATATATATTTTTTAATAACAATTCAAAATTTTTAGAAATATTTTTTTTTTGCAACTAACGTAAACAACATCCTTATCACACCCTTTTATAACAAAGAAAAAAGTTAAATGACATCATGGAGTATCCAAAAAAAATTAAATGTTTATTTAGAAATTAATGACAAATCACAAAAATATAATAATTAAAAAGAAATATTTACTAAATCAAAATAAATAAATGAGGTGGTTATTATTAATAGTATATAAAAATGCTAAAATGTAAATACACAAAAAATAATAAAAATTAACCGTACTAAAAGTATACATCAAATAAATATTTTCTACCAAATTATAAAACATTGACATATATACATTTTAGAGATAATTACAAAATGAGACCACTTATAACAACCTATTTACAAGGAGGAATACTAAAATTCTCATGTTACCAAGAAAATCATTTTATTTCAAGGAATGTCACTTTTGTAATCATTTTATGGGGCCCATGTGCAGGAATGATGTCATCACATGCACACATTTTTTCTCTCACCTCACTCTCTCTCCTCACTCTTTTTTTTATTAATTTAATTGAATTAATTTCTTAAAAACTGGCAAATTTATTTTTTTAATTTCTTAAATGAAACCGTCAATTTTGAAACCAACATTTAATTTCGGTCAATTTTATTTATTTTAATATTTTATATTTACTTCATTTAATGTATTCACTTTATTTCAAATGGATGCATTGACTCTTTCAATTTTAAATTTAACTAAATTATTTAAAAAGTGACGGTTGTCACTAAATTTTAACACTAATTTGTATGTTTTTTTGTTTAAATTTTTAAATTGAAACCGTCAGTTTTTTTAATTTTTTTCGTTAGTTTGTTTCAGTTTTTAAAAAGCACAGTTTGAATTTTTAAATTTTATTTTAGTTAGTCTTTTTCTTTTTCTTTTTTAATTAATTTGAATTCAAAACTTTGTTTAGCCTAATTTTTCGTTTCTTTTTCCACATTTTTGTCGTAATTAAATTTTGACTTTTTCACATTTTTTATTTTCTGGCAATTTGAATATTTTCTTTTCTATTTTTTTAAAATTTATTCTTATTTATTTTATAATTTCTCTTTTTTTTTGCAGAATTCAATTTTATTACAAATTCACAAATTTTATTATTTTTACTATTTAATTTTTTAATTTCTATTCACTATTAATATGCATATATGCAGATTTTAGTTTTTATTCAGTTTTTCCATTTTGCAGATATATATTTATTCTGCATATTTCTTCATATTCGTAAATTCACCATATACATTCAAAAATTTATTTCTGAATAACATTATTTTTTTCAAAAAAAAATTCAAAAAATAGCAATCAGTGACCAGAAAATCAAAACCCACATTCTGCATTCAAAAATAAAAAAATCAAATCCCACATTCTGCATTCAAAAGAATTAAAATAGAAACCCACAAGTCCAAAAAGCTCATCCATTAAAAAAAAAGCAATCCGTGACCCAAAAATACCATATACTTTAAAAAATTCACAATATACCTCTGTTTCGAAAAAAAAAATCAAAACCCACATTCTGCCAAAGCAAGAAATAGCAACCCGTGACCAAAAAATCAAACCCACATTTCGCCTGCTTCATGACCAAAGTACAGTTGTACATCAGCTTCAGAAGCTCCAGTTTTGGGTGGATTGATTTTTAGCACCCTATTTTCTGCAACCAAATATATCAGCAACAGTGGGTCTTCCAAAAATCAACCTTCAAGTGAATAATTTACGATAAATATTCAAAAATCAAAACCCACATTCCACACACATGTTTCTACCTCTGTGTTTGCCAAAATCGTGTATGATTTCCACGCAAGTGTATGTGGTCGTTGTTGTTGTGGTAAGTTAACCAAGTTAAATATCGAACACAGGGAAACGATGCGATATCAAGAAAGTATTGAATGTCTACAAAGGTTCTAGCTAGTGAAAAGAAGAAAAGGTCATGATTTCTATCTACTTTAACAAAGCAAAGTAAATCTTGCTATCACCTTAAGGAAGTGAGAAAATGTGGTGTGAGTGCATGGAAGTAATCCTACTATGGTTCCTCTAGTGTCCTATCCATCCTAGCATGCAAAAGGTCTCTTGGTGTCTTATGCAAGCCAACTAGTGTCTAGATCTCTCTACAATACAAGATAAGGGCTCTATTTGACGTCTAGATCTCTCTACAACTTCCAACACTCAAATTAAGAGGTCTAAGCTAATATGCAATTCTCATTGGTCATACAAGCAATATATCAAACACTTGGTACGTATAAAGTTCTTATAGCTCAATTCTCATTTCATTGCTAAAACATATAAGCCATATGTTAATGAAATCTCCGCAACGGAAGCGTTTATTTGGCTTTTCAGTGCAATTTCACTAACAACCGATCAAAATCAGCTTAATGGAACTGCAAAGTGTTTGATTATGTGAAGATTTCGGCAGAGCTTCGCTGAGGCTGAGAAAACTTGCATTAAAATGAAAATGGGGGCCTATTTATAGGCATTTATACAAGCAGGTGGTGGAATACACTTTGCCACGCTTCTTCAGAAGCTTACTGTTTAGTCAAAAGGTGTCCACACGAAAGTGTACGTGATCGCTATATCGTCATGGCAAAATTGACCAAGTTTAATATTTATCGAACACAGGGAGATGGGGATTTGTAAGGAAAATTGTTGTTTCAATTGGCTAGCTAACAAAGCAATAAAGGAGAAAGATATCTAATGTCTACTAATGCGTCAAAGAAGTAAACTACCTATCACCTTGGGAAGTGAGCAAATGTGAGAGATTTGTGCTGGTGTACTATCCTATGTTTCATATGGTGAAGTGTCACTTAATCATGCAATGAGGTATTGTATAATCAATTGGCTAACCACTCTTAACATGCAATAGATCTCCCTAGGAACACATTAGAGCCTCTAATTGTTATTCCAATTCACTATAGATAATTCTCACTATCTTAGGAATTTAATCAAACACTTAGCATGCATTGGCATAATAGCAAGAAGATTTAGGAAAATAGCCCTACTCTCATATGAGACTAACTCCCTAATGGCCCTTATGATAAACTACATATGCAAAGCTAATTAGGGTCATAATTGCATGTTTTTGCATCCATTTCTACATGGTTTTGATGTGCTTATGTTCATATTTGACCCTAATTTGGTATAAATTGTGCTATTAAACATTTCGTGGCAAGAACATGTGTTTTGTAGTGAAAACAAGAAAAATTGGCAAGAGACGAGCAAGTTCATAAAAGTCCAGAAATTGTGAGTTGATCCAATGGAGGTAAATGATATACCATGTCGAAGAGTTCGAAGAGAGGGTCGCAACGGAAAAAGAATCTAGTCAATCGGAGATCTAGAACTCAAGATATGATGAAAATGAGGAAGTCGAGGATCGATCGGACAAGTCGAGTCCAGGCTCAAGCGACCACAAGACCAGACTCGTGTGACCACAAGCTCTCACTCGTGCGACACACCTCTTGTTCGGGCGATGAAGGCTCGTACCATTGCTCACACGAGCGTCCACTCGTGCGAGGTGGCTCTGTTTCAAGCGAGATCAAGCCACACGAGTGCTCACACGAGCCAGACTCGTGTGGTCATATGCATAGGCTCGTGTGATGGTTCAGATTAGGAGAATTTCTCACAAAGCTTCAGATTAGGTGATCCATATATGATGTCATCCACATAAATCTGAACCAAGAGTATGTCATCCCCTTCGGATATCCTGAAGAGGGTCCTGTCCACTGTTTATTTCACGAACCCGTGGTCTATCAGGAACTGGAAAAGTGTATCAAACCAAGCCCTGGGGGCTTGTTTCAGGCCATAAAGTGCTTTCTTCAGGTGATATACCTTATCACCAACTTCAAACCCCGGAGGTTGTTCCACATAAACCTCCTCGTTCAGTACACCATTCAGAAAGGCACTCTTTACGTCCATATGATACACCTTGAACTTCTTAAATGTTGCATAAGCCAAGAATAACCTGATTGCTTCCAATCTTGCAACTGGGGATAAAGTCTCATCATAGTCGATCCCTTCGGCCTGAGAGTAACCCTTAGCCACTAGTCTGGCCTTGTTCCTGACAACAACATTCTTTTCATCCCTCTTGTTCTTGAAGACCCACTTGGTGCCTATAACATGTTGACGCCTAGGTCTATCAACTAACTATAAAACCTGATTCCGCTTAAACTGACTGAGCTCATCCTGCATGGCTAGAATCCAGTTGGGGTCAGCAAGAGCTTCTTCTATGCTCTTAGGTTCCTGATCACTCAGGAAACAACAAAACATAGCGCTCTCACCAAAGGACAACCTTGTCCTGACCCCCTCATAGACATCACCAATGATGTCAGCCAATGAGTGATCATCTAGCCACCGCCTCCTGCTGACAGCTGCACTGGGATATGTTGATGTTCCCTCGCCTGAACCTGAAATGTTAGTCTCAACAATAACAGACAAAGAAGCGGAATGAGCAAGAACAGGGGACACTGAGTCATTCGCTGAGGGTTGTACAATATCAGGGATATTGTTTCCCCCTACAGAGTTGGAATCGGTAACTGTCTCAGGGGCAGAAGCATCAGCACCGACAGTACGTACCTCAGGTTGAGTCTATGCCTCCGTCTGAGACTCAACATTCTCCAAGGCTGGGGCTTGTTGAGGGTTGGCCTGATGTCCATCCTGATCCTCATCATCATCCCATCCCTTGGGAGCATTCACGAATTTGACCTTGAACTCAGGATTTTTCAGGCTCAGTCTTGTCACCCTCTTGGTAACCCCCTCAGTGTCAGGACTCGGAACCTATTTTCTACGCACTGATGCAATCTGATCAAACACAACATGAGGTGTTTCCTCCACACAAAGGGTCCGACAGTTATTCACCCTGAAAGCCTTGCTGACTGAGGAGTATCCTAAGAATACTCCCTCATCAGACTTGCTATCAAAGGTTTTAAGCTGGTCTTTCCCATTATTCAGGATGAAACACTTACACAAAAAAATATGGAAATAGGAGATACGAGGTTTCCTTTTGTTCCACGTTTCATAAGGTGTCTGAGCATGTTGTTTGTTCAGCATAGATCGGTTATGAGTGTAGGAAGCAGTGTTGATTGCTTCAGCCCAGTACTTCTTGGGCAGTCCTGACTCAGCCAACATGGTCCTGGCAGCTTCCTTCAGGGTCTGGTTCCTTCTTTCAGCTACCCCATTCTGCTGAGGGGTCCTGGCTGTAGAAGTCTCATGAGCAATACCAAGGTCAGTACAAAAATCAGTTATAATTGAGTTAATAAACTCAGTTCCCCGATCTGATCTGATCCTGACGATGCTCTAACCCTATTCAGTACTCAATTTCTTAAGTAACTCCGATAGCTTGACCTGAGTCTCCTTCTTTTTCAGCAAGAAAATAACCCATGTGTACCTGGAATAATCATCAACAACAACAAGGGTATATTTCCTACCATTCATGCTGACAGGAGTAATCGGACCAAAGAGATCCATGTGCAGAAGCTGAAGCACTCTGTTAGTTTAGAAGACATCTTTCTCTTTGAATGAGGCTTTGGTTTGCTTGCCTACCTGACATGCTCCGCACACGTGGTCTTTGGTAAAAACTTCATTAGGTAGTCCCTCTACAAGAGAAAGTCAAGAGATTTTGTTAATAATCTTGAAGTTTAAGTGACTCAGGCGTTTATGCCAAAGCCAACTGAGCTCAGAAGAGCTCTTATCGACCAAACAAGTTTCAGGAGAGCTGCTCTTAAAGTCAGCAAAATAAACATTGCCTCTCCTGACACCTGTAATCAGAACCTGTAGTGTAGATTTGTCCTTCAAAAGGCATATGTTAGATGTAAACTCTACACTATATCCACGGTCACAAAACTGACTGACCGAAAGCAGGTTATGCCTAAGACCCTCAACAAAGGATATATTAAGCACTTTAACAGAACCAACAACAAGGGTACTGAATCCTCTTGTGAAACCCTTAGAGTTATCACCAAAGGTTACCTGCGGGCCTTCCTGAGCTATGTTGTCCTGAAGGAGATCACGAAATCCGGTCATGTGCCTGAAACATCCTGAGTCCAAGTACCAGTCCTTCTTCAGATCCTCCTTCCTCTTCTTGTAGCCCGCAGCGACCAAAAAAGAATCAGGCCTTAGGTACCCATCTCGTATTGGGTCCTACATTGTCAGCCACACCCTTCGGGATCTAGATTTATTTCACAATTCTGACAGCGTCAGAAGTGTAAACCTGTCTCCCAGAAACATCAACTTACACAGTCCTCTTCTTCCTTTGTGCATGAGAAGTTGAGGGTGTATGGGTGTCAGCCTGAGTCTCAGGAGCCCTGGATTGATTCCTGGGGGCGGGCCTCTTGTTCCTCCTTGGCCTGGGTGCATTGGGCTGATGTCTGCCCTGAGAAAGAGCTGCTCGGGCCTGACCTCTAGGCACTTGAGGTCCGGCCTGAGTGTTATCGGAGTCAGGTCTCCTTTGCCTTTCAGGGGCCACCTGGTTTGTCCTTCTCCTTTGAGGATTAGGACGCTCCTGATGGGTTCTGTGCCTTGCCTAAGGCTTCTGGACCACAGTATTCCTTGGCCTTGCCTGAGGCCTTCCCTGACCAGAATTCCTTCCACCCTGAGCATTTCTAGGCTGAGCCTGAGAAGTACTTGGGGCAGAGTTCTTTCCAGCCTGAGGGTTCCTAGGCTGAGCTTTGGAGTTCCCTTGGTCCTTTGTCCTCGGCTCCTGGTGAGGTACCTTGGCCTTTCCCTTAGGTTGTGGCCTTGGTCCCTCAGTCTTTTGCCTGACAGGTTCAGCAGGCGCTTTCTCCTTCCCTTTGCCCTTATCCTAATGAGCAACACTAGGGCCCTTGTCATCAGTTTGGGCAGGGACAAACTTTTTTTGAGAGTTGCTCCCTGAAGCACCTCTCTTCTTCTTGCCCTTTGGGTCTTAGAGGCATCATAGCCTAACCCAGCTTTAGCACCATCGGTCAGCTGAGAGAAACTTGTTAACTCATCAACCACTTGGGAAGATGTGTGTAACTTCTTCAGCTTTTCCTCAAGATGCCCATTCTGCTTTTTCAGGGCCTCAATCTCAGTGGTGTATTGGAGCACCAGTTTCTGATGAGCATTCTCTTTTGAGATCAGCTCAAGATCCCAAGCAGTTTGCTCAGCACTGAGGCGAGCTTGCCACTCAGTTTCGAACATCTCTCTCAGAGCAATATGCTCAATCATATGTTGTTCCTGGGCAAGGAACTGATCAGTGTCACGAGTCTCAATCAGCAAGCTGATTCCACCATTCAGTCTTTCAACCGCCATTGGAGTCTCATCATGCTTATTCCGGGCATGAAGCAACTCTTCCTGGAGATTTACTAGTCTGAGGGCTTCCTCAGTATCTCTGATTCTGAGAGACTCAGTTAATCGATCATTCTCCCCGCTCAGTTGTGCATTCACATCCACTGTGTGAATATGAGTCTCCTATAGCCTCGAGAAATCAACCATCAATTGCTCTAAGACGAGCTGAAGGTCGAGATCCCTTGCTGAATCTGAGCTAAGCTCAGGTGCGTGATCAGGAGAAGAGGCAGAAGAACATACCTCATCATCTGCTATCAGATAGAGATCATCATACTCCTCATCGGAGAAGAGTTCAGGGGATCGGCGTCCTGGGTCATCTGAATCTGAGGAATCCTCAGCAACCAATGCTCTCCGATCTGATGCCCTGAGGTCTCTCTTTGCTCTCCGATCTTCTCTCTCGCGAGCACTGAGATCTGGACAATCATACTGATAATGTCCGGCCTTTTTGCAATGGTAACACTGATCTACATCAGAAACACCCGGTTTGTCAGTGTACCTCTTATTTGACGACTCCCTCCTGCTCCCTGATGATCGTTCAGGTTTGGAGCTGGATCTTCTGGGCTCAGCGTCGTCTCTTCTTCTGGAGCTGTTCTCATCTCTTCGCCGCTCAGGCTCGTCTCTCCTGGAATCAGAACCCCTTCTCTCTTCCCTCCGGGGGCTCGATCTCCTGGGGCTAGAATACATGCGTTTACGATTGTCAGTATAAAACTTCTTATACCTGCCGAAACGAGAGTTCAACTTCTCGAATCGTCGTGCCATCAGGTTGTACTCCAGGGCTAGCTCATATCCCTCAATGATTTCGAGCCAGATCCAACCTCAGGCTCAGGAGTACCTATAATAGCCACACTCTTTTCCTTCTCAGGTGTCTTCTCCTCACTCACGTCCTCACTGACAACACCCTTCGTCTTCCTCTTATCGAGGTTGAATTCTAGAGCCTTTAGCTCTGAGAAGAGGTGAGAGTAAGGGACGTTAGTGAGATCCTGAGTGTTCTTCAACAAGATCACTCATGTGTCCCATCTTTCAGGGACACAGTTCAGGATTTTAGATGACACCTCCCTCTTGGGAAACTCCTTCCCAAGGGTTGCGAGCTCGTTCATCATCTTAATGATCCAAGCTTCCATCTAATCGATGGTTTCTCCATCAAGCATTCCAAAGGCCTCAAACTTTCTGATAGCCAAATCCCGCTTGTTCTCTTTAATCTTCTCAGAACCCTCACTCATCTCCTTCAGAGCATCCCAGATCTCCTTCGCAGTCTTTAGATGCATGAGCCTGACCAAATTCTCGTGAGAAACAGTAAGGAGTATAATGTTCTTAGCAATATTATTTAGTCAGATGAGCTTAATCTGATCAGCAGTAAGCGCGGACCTCTCCATAGGCTCATCTCCGGCAGCAGGAACAGGGACATTTCCAGCTACAGGCCAGGTGGTCTGAAGATTCCTCATATATCTGATAGGACCATGTTCAATCACCTGGGGCATCTGATCACGGATGGAGTAGAGATTTGCAAGGACCCTGAATTTCCAATAATCATAATTGTCAACAGAGAACTCAGGAAAATTGCCCTCAAGGCGCTTAGAACCGAATGCCATGATATGCAAATTTTCAGAAACAGATCTGTTCAGTTGTCCACCAATAGTTTCTCCTCAGAAACTGTTGGTAAACAAAGTCAGTGATCTTTTGAACCACAACTGTGATACCACTTGTTGGTCCCGAAACGAGTACACATCAGTGTATGGGGGGGAATACACTGATGTTAGATTTTCCCGAAAGACTCAAGAAAATGCTCTTTCATACTTAGTCAGGAAGCTCCTGAAATGTTCTGTTAAACTGATGGTCCTCAGGGGCAGCAGGGACGGATCAGTAACGAACCAAATAGGCTAGGTCAGAAATGTGCTCTCAGAAGCTCAGTAGAGATAACAATCCCACTGACCGCTCGGAAGCTAGTCAGTTGGGCTACTATCTCAGTAAGCTCAGTTTAGTGCGGAATATGAGCCCTTAAGTTTTTACTCGTTTTAGTTCTGAAAACTTATCAGTTTTCTTAGGAAAAACGTGGTTAAGGAAGGTGAATAGTTTTACTGATCAGGGTGAAGTATCAGTCCTGATGTTTTCAAAACAATGCAAGTATGCTTCAATTTAATATATTTGACAATTATGATCCTGAGTAAATAGTAAATCAGCACACAAGGGTCTTTTTAACGTGGTTCGGAGATAACCAACTCCTACGTCCACGACCTGATTTAACAGGAAGCTATCCTCAAAACCCTGAGGATAGGTACATGGGTTTTACATGCCAAGGGACACGAATAGCCAACTTCCTCTCTAAGGAACTGACCCCTGGGCTTTTTACAAGTCCCAGTCCTTCCTACCAACCAACTCACAACCTGAGGGGTTTGGTATTCACATTTTCCAACTATTGTGTATTGATCCCTCTAACAAAACAGTTCTAAGGATGGTATCAATACTCTAAGAAAAATACAGAAAAGATTCCTACTGCAGCACTAGGGAAATTTAAGGTTTCAGAGTGTTGTTCAAAGTATGCTTTGAGTGCTTGGAATCTTGAGAGCTTTCTCTTAGAAATTTCCCGTTAGCCTTGAATGGGAGCAAGGCCTTCTGTATTTATAGGGAGGTTTGAAATAGATCCGTTGGAGGAGATCCGTTTCAAACCTTCCTATTTTAGGTAGGTGCAGGTACTGGTTGTTCTTGTCTGACAGAGACCATACCTAGTATGGCAAAGTTTCTGATCCGCCGCCTGCACCTCTGAGAAGCATTAAATGTGCTCAGTCTCCGTACATACGTGTCGCCTTCTTACTGGTCGCTTGTTCAACGGCTAGTTTGTTGGCATTGACTTTACTGATCTTCGTACAATTACAACTCTGAGTCCCTCGTTCTTTACTCAGCATAAATGTTCATCTTATGTTGGAGACTCTAACATTCTTTCTGCTTCATCTGACTTCACGTGTAACCTTTGGGTCTCAGGACTTACAAGTATCAGGTTAACTGATATTAGGCCCAAGTCAGGACTTAAGAACATTAGTGACACGTTCAGCCTGATCAATGTTACATTGTGCCTTCACTGATAGAGACTTCCCTGAGCATGCTTAGTCTACTCAGTTCTGTCAGGATCAGTGATGTTCTTCAGGATGGCTACTAGGCGTCTTCAGGACTCTTTCTAGGTTTTTCAGGTTGCAGCTTCAGGGTGATCATCTTCAGGACGATCAAGCCTTCAGGGTTGGAAATGTCTCAGACTTCAGACTTGAGGGACGTCACCAACAGTTTTCAATCTTCAACACGTTCCTCCGGAACTGAATACCTGTGAATAGAAGAATCTATTCTAACCTATCTACCCTGAGCCTATCATCCTGATTAACTGTACTTAGGTAAATTCATCAAGGGGTTTTTGGATCTAATCAAAACACTCAGATTGTCCCAACAGTATAGGATCCCGCTCGGTATCCACCTATACGTTCCACGTGATTGCGAACGTGCTGATCGGCCACCACCAGGATGTACTGCACTGAATATCGATATACTTGAAGCCGGATTCCCACTTCCGCTGCATCTGGTTATTGGCCAATTTCTGATGGATATTAACCTAGCAATCACTCAGATTACACCAAATGGATGGAATAATCTGTAAGGTTTCTTGACCGTGATGGGATTGGAGGGATATCCTAATCGATTGACGGCCCTCGAGATCCATTATGCTATGATGATCTCGGTATGCAGCGAAGAAGGATATGACTATTATTATCTGAAAGCCTGGGCGGGAATGAAGGTCGTGGAGTTGCTTCCGAACAAAGTAAAACGATGGAAGGATCAATTCTTTTTCATCGGTGGAGACTGGCGCACCTCCACGTCTTAAACCGGCACTAGTTAAAGAATTAGGACTCCGGAAGAATATGGGGAACTGAGATGTAGGTATCGTTCTTTTTGTGTCTTTCGTTCTGAAATTCACTAATGTAAAGTTTGTTTCTTTACAGGTCCGAGGCTTCCGAAGTGGGCACAAAAAGGAATTCTTGATTTTTTTCTCTACGCGCTTTCCAACGTTTCTTTCCGCCGCGAGCATTTCCGGACAGTGAAACACTTGTCAAGGGAACATTGTAGACTTGTAGCTGGCCTGATCACTAGCCCGCATCATCTTGCAGCTCAAGTTCCGCTTCCAGAAGGTTGATATCATCTACTTGCTATTACTCCTTTGACTTGTTCACTGTTTTGATAGTGTGTTCTTGTGACAGATCAAGGAGTTACGGTCGTGATTCCTCCAGAGTTCCACACTTTTTGCCGACGAGTTCAAGATCTTGAATCCGGATTAAACAGGCACACGATGGATCCCCTAGCTGCATTGATCAGGTTGCGGAAGAACAGGGGAATCAAGCCTCCAGTGTAATGGGCCGTTGTGCCACCTCCTGCTGTTCCTGTCGCCGATCCACTGGCTCGGAAGAGCCCACCTAAGAAGTCCTCCAAACAGTCAAGGAAAGGTGGCAGTTCTTCTGCTGGCAATGAAAAGGATGCCGATCGGCAGAAGAAGAAGAGCAAGACTGCTGCTACTTCTAAATTCAGTCGCCCACTCGCCGACCCTTAATCCAGGGATCTTCGTGACCCGTCTCCGCCTTCTCCTCACGAACCAGGCTTTCACTGAGACGACTCATATCTTGGATGGGAATGAGAGGCTCGGGAATCATAAGTTTCCATCATGTCCGATCATTTTGTATTCGTATTACCTTCTTGGCTTACATAGTTGTTATTCTTTTCAGCTATCATCCAGGAAATCATCCTTTCCGCAATGACATACTCCATCGGACTGCTTGCTCCAGGGTGCCGAGGCACATGGGGGACATCCCTGACACGGTAGTCCAAAGGGCTACCGAGCTAGTTGCCCAGTCCTGAAGCAAAACTCTTGATCGCGCAATCCATCAGCAGACCCTGAGCGACAACCTGTTGATGTGTGGGGTGTTTGCCAGCCACACTGCGATCACAGCTCAACGGGCTCTGGACCAAGCAGTCGAGGTCTGTAAGGCGAGCTGGAAAGCAGAGAAGGAGTGTGAGGAGAAGGAGAAGGCTTTGAAGGCCAAAGAGGACGAGTTGGCCCTAGCACATCTCAAGATCAAAAGCACTCTAGAGTTGGAGAATAATGCTCTTGAGGCAGTCAAGAAACTTCTGTACGACAATCGGAACCTCAACGAGCAAGTGGAGCAAGCTGTTGCAGGTATTGCCCGTCTCAAAGCTGAGAGAGCTGACGAGAATCAGAAGTACAATGACTCCCTGGACCGGGTCCTGCAACTGGAGAAAGAGAAGGCCGCCCTCGAGAATACTGTGGAATGTATGTACACCGAGGAGAACATGTTGGAGCAGTTGGGTGATGCGGCCAACTTCGGATTTCTCTGTTCATATGCTGAAAGCATCCGGATGATCCGTACTACTGTGGGAGAAAAGACAGAGGTGTTTGAGCAGATGAAGAAGAAATTTCTGGACTTCATCCGGGCTAACCCACCGAACAGGTCGCAGGAACTTCCTTTTGCTGATCTTGTGGAGTCGGGTTTCAACTTGGGATTCCTTGGAGAAGGATATACCATTATACCGCCCCGAGTGCCACCTCAATCTACCCCAGATGCTACGCAAACTGCTGTGGTTGGCGAGACTTCTTTCCTTGCTCCAGGAACCGCCGACACCGCCGAGGCTTTTCCTTAAGAGGGTCGTTAGGAGAGAGAGAATGAGATCATCCTATCTTACATCCAGACTCCTCCTAGGAATGATATAACGGTTCCCGAGGTCCCGCCATCTGATGCCGCAGACACCGCTCCTCACACCACCGATTAGGGATGTCTTCTCTGTTTTAGACATCAGTTTTGCCTTTTACCTTCCCATTTTTTGTTGCACTTTCATTTTCTGTCTTTCCCATTCAGAATGTTATTTGAACTTCTTACTTTCTGCTGTACTTCCTTTTCTTCAATGAAGGATGTTTTTCTGATGTACTCGTTTTGTTTGTAATGAACTATAATGAAATGTCATTTATGTCTACTCGTTATATATCGCCTTTCGCATCTTTTGGGTCTTTAATTCGCTTCGTTTCGCCGCTTTCTGGGCCCGAGGTGAATAAGACACTCGCGCGGAAATGGGCCATCAGGAAGCATTCACTTCGTCCTTGGGAGCATATCCGCGTCCCTTTGGTGGACATGAAGCGCTGTCCCGGTATTACCAGGTACATCCACTCTGCTATCCTCTGGAGCATATGTAATGTCCTTCGGAGTTACCTCGGATGCACACTCAAGTCCCTCTATGTGTGGTCTTTCGGTGCTTCATGCTCGGTTCTTATTCGGGAGTAATTAGGCATTTTAAAACCGTAACCTTTTAACCAAAGAAGAGCGTTGGCATGCTTGTACTCTTACTGGTGCAGGACGTACAAGCGTTGTACGATGCCATTTTGTCTCTACACGAGGAGCGTGCTCGACAAGCAGAGCCGGAGCTCCACCCGGAGCGCATTTTGGCCCTCTGTAGCCACTCGTTAGTTAGCGATTTCAATTAGACTGCGACCTTCTAAAAAAAGACCGTCTATAGCATTCATAATCTGTTCTGAAACAAAATTTACATTTACATCCTTTACTGATAAAATTTCTTCAAGTGAGCAGCATTCCACGTGTATGAAGATGGTACCCCATCCAGGTCTTCCAATTCGCATGTCCCATTTGACCAACTTCGTGAAACACGAAACGGTCCTTCCCAACCTGGTCCAAAAGTTCCAGGTGGAGTGGATAGGATTTTCCGCAAGACTAGATCTCCTTCCTGGAAACTTCTGGCCTTGACTCTCGAATTGTAATACCGAGTAGCGTATTGTTTGTATGCTGCATTACGTACTTCTGCCGCCGTCCACTTTTCTTCAAGGAAATCATTTTTGATTGCGACGGCTTCATCATTCCCTTTCTCATCGTACATACAAACTCGCCACGTTGGATTCTGCATTCCACTGGTACCATTGCTTCAACACCGTATGCCATTGCAAATGGAGTTTCGCCCGTAATTGTTCTGAATGACAAGCGGTATGACCACAACACTTCCGAGAGTTCTTCCGACCAACTTTCTTTTTTCTTTTCGTCAGGCGAAGTTTCAACGTCCGCTTGATAATTTTGTTAATAGCTTCGACCTAACCATTGAACTGTGGATGATACGGGGTCGAGTAGTACTTCTTGATTCCCCAAGTATTACAGAACTATCAGACTTTTTTTCCGTCGAATTGTGGCCCATTGTCTGTTATGATTGATCGCAGTATGCCAAATCTGCAGATCAAATTCTTCCGGATAAAATTGATCATTTTCTCTTGGGTGGCTGTCACCAGCGATTCGTCTTTGGCCCATTTGGTGAAGTAATCCACGGCTACCCCTGCGAATCTCACACTTCCCTTCCCAGGTGGGAACGGTCCGATGATGTCGATACCCCACTTGGCGAATGGCCAAGGACCGTAGACTACTTTCATCTCATGTGGAGGAACATGAATGTTCGGAGCGAACACTTGGCACTTGCGACACTTTTTCACAAATGAAAGAACGTCTTCTTTCAGGGTAGGCCAGTAATACCCTTGCCTCATGGTCTTATGCGCCAGTGCTCGTCCTGCGATATGACTTCTGCATATTCCCTCATGGATTTCGTCGAGATTTTCCCATCCCTGCTTTCTTGAAACGCATTTGAGTAGGGGTGATGAAAATCCTCTTTTGTACAAATGGCCATTGATCATTATGTAACGTGCTGCTTGCTTAACCAAACGAACTGCCACCCAAGGATCTTCGTGCCGTTCTCCCGTGGTTAGATACTTTCTTAAATTTGTCCTCCAGTCGTCATCTTCTTCGTCCATCTCCTGCCCCCCATTCAACGTTTGATTTATTTGATAATCAAAAGTTGAAGGATTATCGAGCCGAGTGATGACGACTTCTCTTATCTCCGTTGTCCCCTGACTGGATGCTAATCGGGCTAAGGCATCTGCTTGAGTGTTCTCAAGTCGAGGTATCTGTTCAATGTATGCTTCCTGAAATATTGATATCAGATGAGCCACTATCTTCTGGTATAGAATCATGTGTTCGTCTTTGGCTTCAAATTCTCCTCGGACTTGAGAAACTATGAGTTGTGAGTTGCCGAAAATCTGTACTCTCTTAACCCCAATTGCCAATGTAAGTCTGAGTCCAGTGATCAACGCCTCGTACTCAGCTTTATTGTTGGTTGCCAGGAAAGCAAATCTTATTACCGACGTGAACACCTGTCGGTCAGGGCTTATTAAAACCACTCCTGCCCCCGACGCCAAATTGGTAGATGAACCGTCTACATACAGGTGCCACGAATGTTCAAGATCCCTTGTTAGTTTAGATGGATAAGTTAGCTCTACAATGAAGTCGGCCAGAGCTTGTCCCTTGATCGCCGTTCTTGTTGCATACGTGATGCTAAACTGGCTGATTTCCAGTGACCATTTTAGCAATCTTCCCACGATATCAAGGCGATGCAGAATGTGCCATAGTGGGAACGTCGTAAGTACTTCTACCTGATGATTGTAGAAATACGGCCGTAACTTGCGTGTGCTCATGACCAATGCATATGCCAATTTCTCCGTCGGAGAACACCGGACTTCGGCCTTATGTAGAGTTTGACTGACATAGTATATCGGGGAATGAAACTTACCTTCGGCGCGTACCAGCACCGAACTTATTGCTACCTCTGATGCAGCGAGGTAGAGGTAGAGGTATAGTTTTTCTCCAGGAATTGGTTTGGATAAAATTTGTGTATTGCCCAGATATTCTTTGATCTGCTTGAATGCTATCGGGCAATCTCTTGTCCACATAAAATTATCCTTCTTCTTCTTCTTCATGGCCTCAAAGAATGGCCGACATTTGTCTCCAGAATGCGAGATGAAGCGATTCAATGTAGCTAGACACCCTGTAAGACGTTGAACTTTTCGAATCGAATCAGGAGGCTTCATATCGATTATGGCTTTGACTTTGGTTGGATTCACTTCAATTCTGTGCTAACTGACCAAATGTCCCAGGAACTTTCCCGAATGAATTCTGAAACTGCTTTTCTTCGAGTTAAGCTTCATATTGTAGGCGCGGAGTATCTGGAACGTTTGAGAGAGGTGTTCAAGATGATCTTCCATGTGCAAGATTTTCACGATGATATCGTCCACGTAAACTTTGATCGAGCGGCCGATATGTTCGTTAAACATCTTGTTCACCAATCTCTGGTAGGTAGCTCCAGCGTTGATCAAGCCAAATGGCATCCTATCCCAACAGTAAAGGTTCTTGTTGGTATAGAATGCGGTATGCTCCTGATCGTCAGGATGTAGTGCAATCTGGTGACATCCTACAAAGGCATCCATGAAGGTCATGAGTTCATGCCCTGCAGTGTTATTGACCAAATGATCAATGTGGGGGAGCAGAAAGTTATCTTTCGGACAGACGTCATTCAGATCTGTGAAGTCGATACAGAGTCTTCACGTGCCGTTGGGTTTATGAACAAGAACTGTACAAGGCTTCGTGTATCAACTTATTGTCCAGCAACTTCTTGACCTCAGTTGTCAGTGCTTCATATTTATTTGGCCCAAACTTCCATCTTTTTTGGCGAATCGGTCTGCGTGTTGGATCAATATTGAGTCGATGGCAGGCATGCTCAGTGGGAATGCCTGTCATATCTGAAAGAGACCACGCGAAAACGTCCAGATTATTTTTCAAGAAAGCAATCATTCTCGCTCTGAATGGTTCAGGCAGTTCAGATCCGATGAAGAGTTCTAGATCTTCTTTGTCTAGATAAGCCTGGATAGATGTTAACTCTTCCATCGGTGTGGCACGTTTTCACTTTTCTTTCCACCTCGGATCTAAAATAGGTCCATCCATGTTCAGTTCGTCTTCTATCTCCATCGGTTCACCGTCCAGCCTAGGTTCGAAATCTTGCCTGAATAGGCACTGGTCTGGGCATTCACCCTCGAGATGCCTTTCAGAATCTGATTTCCTTAGGATTTGTACAATAGGATTAGGTACACTCTCTGGTACACAAACTGGATTATCAACCTCCATTGGTTCCGCTTCCACTTGGGAAGCACTCAATTTCTCAGGTTCCAGTTCGGCATATGGGGGAGGACTTTCAATCTTATGTACATAAGTGACCGATGGCGCGTTCTGAATTAAACATTCTCTAGCTTTCTTTTGATCGCCCTTTATTGTGCCAGCTCCATTTGGTGTCGGGAATTTTATACAGTAGTAGTAAGTCGAACAGGCAGCTTTAAATTCATGTAAAAAAAGGTCGACAGAGGAACCCATTATAAGAGGATGGCTGGTCTACAACGAGAAAGTCTACTTACCTCGTCATCCTCCTATTGGGATCGTCGGACGAAATAAGTTCAATAGACAGACATATGGTACCTATAGGAATAGTAACTGCATCCTCGAATCCTATAATCCTATGATTACAATTCTCAATGTAGGATTCGTAGTCCCCTATCTGGTCTAAAGTACTCTTGAACAAAATGTTAGTGTATGCTCCAGTGTCGACCAGCAGTCTGTGAACTCGTGCATTCATGATGTTCGCGCTTATGACCAGGGAATCATTGTGTGGGGTTATGATCCCTTCCAAGTCTTTTTGTGAAAACGTCAGTTCTGCAGTTGGCTTGGTTGAGGGTCCCACCTTAGTTTCTTTAATCTGATCAATGGCGCACAGTTCTGCTTTCTTCTGTCTCTTCGATGGAGGTGGTCTTCCATCTGTATAACTTCCGGCTCGGCCAACCTCAGGTTCCAAAACAAAAACATCCTGCACTGGACCTGGTGGGGGGAGTAGGGCTTGCTGCTCTTACCGGTGTCTCGGACCGGCACCTCCTTCATTCTCGTTCTCGCTGTTCTCCTCATTCGCCCTCTGATCGGGCACACGTGGTCTTTTTCCTGGTGGTCTTTGACAAACTCCGACAACTTTCCTTCCTCGTAAAATCTCCACAATTGTCTCAACAAATCTTGGCATTCACATTTGAAATGCCCCGTTGCCTGATGATAGGCAAAGTATTTATTCCTGTTTGTCCTCTGTGGATCCACTTTGAGCTTTCTGGCTGGTTGCAACTCTCCAGTTCTCTTGACCGCATTGAAAAGCTGGTCAATGGACACGGTCATAACTTGATTTAGTCTTTCCGCCAACTCGGTTCCCTAGAATGATTTCAAATTTCCAGGGGTTCGATATCTTACCCCACTTCTCTTGACTGTGGTTGTTGCCTTTGGTACTTCCTTGCCTTAACCCAGGGATTTCGGTAATGCTTCTTGCATGGCCACACAAACTCTGGTCTTATTCCGAAATTCTGCATAAGTCTTCGGACACGCAAGCTGCATTTCTTTCCATAGATCCGAACCTTTCTTCAATCCTGCCATCGCGGTAATTACCTTGGTATTATCACTGACTGGCTCTCCCTCCAACAAAATCTTGTCGAATCGTTCAAGGAATTGCTGATTAGATTCCTCCGATTCCTGAGCGAGATTCCCCAGTCTGTGATTCTGGGTAACACAGGATGCTGCTCCAGAAAAGTGTAGTAAAAACTCTAAGCTCAATTACATGAAAGAAGTGATCGATGCAGAGGGCATCGCGGTGAACCAACGGTGTGCATGATCCCCAAGTGTGAGAGGAAAGTTTCTGAAGTCCCTTCATACACAGTGGAAGCTGGGAACTGAATCTTCGGCTGAACAGGTGCCGAATGTATTGCTGCTGATAGGGGTGAAACTGGGATCTGTACTGCTGAACTACCCTCCGGATGTAGTAAGGCTTTGGCCTGAAGGTCTTTAATGGCCTTCTTCATTGATTGTGTTGGGACAATCTGAATGTTTTGATTAGATCCCAAAACCCCTGATAAATTTGCCTAAGTACAGTTGTTCAGGATAGTCTAGTTCCGGATAGTCAGTCTAGGGATTTTGTTTAGGGGGAACGTGTTGAAGACTGAAGGAAATTGGAGTCGACCCAATTTACTGAAGTGCAACTCGACCTGAAGAAGGTCAGAGTCAGTCTTGCTGAAGATTGCCTGAACTGAAGCTGAAGACCGAAGTCTGAAGATCCATCCTGAACACCATCCGGAATGCCATTGACTGATGTTTCTACTGAGTACACTAAGCATGCTCAGGACAGAACTTAGTCAGTGAAGAGTAATTGCAATCTATCAGGCTGAGCTGATTGCTCATAAGACCTGAGTTAGGCCTTAAGTCAGTTTATCTGACTCATGTAAGTCCAAAGCAAAAAGATTACACATACTGTGCTGAATAACCTATCAGGCTGTGTTGAATGCACATAAGACCTGACTTAGGCCTTGAGTCAGTTTATCTGACTCATGTAAGTCCAAAGCGAAAAGGTTATTTATGCTATGGGACAAAGAGACAAAGAGAATGTCAGTGAGACTCCAATAAAGACAAACATTCAGGCTGAGTTATTAACAAGAGACTCAGAGTATTGAATGTACGGGGAAGGACAAGTGTCAGATCATTAACTAGCCATTTGTACGGAGAGCCAATGATCTTTAGACACGCATGTACAGAGTCTGCGTAGCATTTAATGCGTCTCAGGTTTGCAGGCGGTGGGACAAATTTGCCAGATTAAGCATGGTGATTAGGTCAATAGTACATCTATCCTGCAACCACCCTAAAATAGAAAAGACTTGGGTAGATCACCTCCAACGGATCTATTTTGAATGTTGCCTATAAATATGGAGAGCCTTGCACCCATTCAAGGCTAACGGGAAATTTCCAAGAGAAAGCTCTCAAGAATCCAAGCACTCAAAGCATACTTTGAACAACACTCTGCAATTAAATTTCCCTAGTGTTGTAGTAGGATTCACTCTGTATTTTGCTTAGATCAATAACTCTAATATTTAGCATTGTTTTGTATTACTAGAGTTATCTTAGTTAGAAACCAAGAATACCAAACCACTCAGGGTGTGAGATTGGTTGGTTAGAAGGACTGGGACTTGTAAAATGCCCAGGGGTTAGTTCCTAAGAGAGGAAGTTGGCTATTCGTGACCCTTGGCACGTAAAATCCAAGTACTTAACCTCAGGGTTTTGAGGACAGCTTCCAGTTAAATCAGGTCATGGACATAGGAGTTGGTTATCTCCGAACCACGTTAAAAAGACCCTTGCGTGCTGATTTACTATTCTGCTCAGGATCATAAACTGTCATCGTATTAAACTGAGCATATTGCATCATTTGAATATTCAGGCTGTGCACCAGCCCTAACCACCATTTACTAAGAAAACTAAGAGAAAATGTTTTCAGAAACTTAAACGAGTAGAATCTAAGGGCTCACATTCTGCACGTACTCTAGCTTACTGAGATAGTAGTCCAACTGACTAGCTTCTGAGAGGTCAGTAGGTTTGTTATCTCTACTGAGCTTCTGAGCACTTTACTCACACTCAGCCTATCTGACTCGTTACTGAACTGTCCCTGCTGCCCATGTGGACCTTCAGTTTACTGAGTAATTCAGGATATCCCTGACTGAGCGTGTTAGAGTATTTTTCAGTATCTTTCGAAAAAATTTGATATCAGTGTATTCCCCCCATACACTGATTTATACTCGTTTTGGGACCAGTAAGTGGTATCAGAGCAGTGGTTCAAAAGACCACTGACTTTGTTTACCAACAGTTTCTGAGGAGTAACTTTTGGTGGTCAACTGAACAGATCTCTTTCTGAAAACTTGCATACATAGCATCCGATTCTAAGCGCCTTGAAGGCAATCTTCCTGAATTCTCTATTGATAATTATGATTATTGGAAATTTAGGGTCCTTGCGCATCTATACTCTATCCATGATCAGATACCCCAGGTGATTGAGCATGGTCCGATCAAATTTATGAGGAATGTTCCTGTTCCAGCCACCGGAGATGAAGAAGTGGAGAGGTCCGCGTTTAATCCTGATCAGATTAAGTAAATCGGACTGGATAATGTTGCTAAGAACATTATACTCCACACCGTTTCGTATGAGAATTCGGTCAGACTCATGCACCTAAGGACAACAAAGGAGATCTGGGATGCTTTGAGGGAGATGAGTGAGGGATCAGTAAAGATCAAGGAGAACAAGAGAGATCTTGCGATCAGGAAGTTTGAGGCCTTCCGGATGTTTGAGGGAAAGTCCATCGATCAGATGGAAGCTCGATTCATTAAGATGATGAACGAGCTATCAACCCTTGGGAAGGATTTTCCCAAGATGGATGTGTCATCTAAAATCCTGAACTGTCTCCCTGAAAGATGGGACACAGGAGTGATCTTGTTGAAGAACACTCAGGATCTCACCAACATTACTCACTATCACCTATTCTCAGAGTTAAAGGCTCCGGAATTTGACCTCGATAAGAGAAAGAAGAAGGGTGTTGTCAGTGAGGACGTTAGTGAGGAGAAGACACCTGAAAAGGAGAAGAGCTTGGCTCTTAAAGCTACTCCTGAGCCTGAGGCTGGATCTGGCTCTAAGTCTCTGAAGGACATGAACAAGGATGAGCTGGCCTTGGAATACAGCCTGATGGAACGACGATTCGAGAAGCTAAACTCTCATTTCGGCAGGTATAAGAAGTTTTATACTAACAGTCGTGATCACAGGTATACCAGCCCCAGGAGATCGAGCCCCCGAAGGGAAGAGAGGAGGGGTTCTGATTCTAGGAGAGATCGTGATGAGGCTGAGCGGCGCAGAGATGAGAAGAGAAGAGACGACGCTGAACCCAGAAGATCCAGCTCCAAACCTGAACGATCATCAGGGAACCGGAGGGAGTCATCAGATAAAAGGTACACTGACAAAAAGTTTGCTTCTGATGTAGATCAGTTCTACCACCGCAAGAAGCTCGGACATTATCAGTATGATTGTCCGGAGCTCAGTGCTCGTGAGCGAGAAGATCGGAGAGACAAGAGAGAGCTCAGGGCATCAGACCGGAGAGCTATGCTTGTTGAGGATTCCTCAGATTCAGATGGCCCAGGACGCTGGTCCCCTGAACTCTTCTCCGATGAGGAGTATGATGACCTCTGCCTGATGGCCGATGATGAGGTATGTTCTTCTGCCTCTTCTCCTGGTCACGCACCTGAGCTTAGCTCAGACTCAGCAGGAGAACTCGACCTTCTGCTCGCTCTAGAGCAATTGATGGTTGACTTCTCAAGGCTGCAGGAGACTCATACTCACACAATATATGTGAATGCACAGCTGAGTGGGGAAAATGATCAGTTAACTGAGTCTCTCAGAATGAGAGATACTGAGGAAGCCCTCAGGTTAGTACATCTTCTGGAAGAGCTGCTTCATGCTCGGAACAAGCATGATGAAGCTCCACTGGAGGTGGAAAGACTGAAAGGTGTAATCAGCTCGCTGATTGAGACTCGTGACACTGATCTATTCCTCGCTCAGGAACAACTGATGATTAGGCGAATCGCTCTGAGAGTGATGTTCGAAACTGAGTGGCAAGCTTGCCTTTGTGCTGAGCAAACTGCTTAGGATCTTGAGCTGATCTCAAAAGACAAAGCTCACGAAGAGTTGGTGCTTCAATACACCACCGAAATTGAGGCCCTGAAAGAAACAAATGGTTGATGAGTTAACAAGTTTCTCTCAGCTGACCGATGGTGCTAAAACTGGGTTAGGCTATGATGCCTCAAAAGACCCAAAGGGCAAGAAAATGAGAGGTGCTTCAGGGAGCAACTCTCAGAAGAAGTTTATCCCTGCCCTAACTGACGACAAGAGCCCAAGTGTTGCTCGTCAAGATAAAGGCAAAGGGAAGGAGAAAGTGCCTAAACCTGTCAGGCAAAGGACTCAGGAATCTAGGCCAAAACCTAAGGGAAAGGCCCAGGCTTCTCATCCTGAGTCGATGAAAAAGGACCAAGGGAACTCCAAGCCTAAGCCAAGGAATTCTCAGGCTGGAAAGAATTCTACTCCGAGCAAGTCTCAGGCTCAGCCTCAGAATGCTCAGGGTAGAAGGAACTCTGGTCAGGGAAGGCCTCAGGCAAGGCCGAGGAATACTGAGGTCCGGACACCTCAGGCAGGGCACATGGCCCATCAGGTGCGTTCCAATCCTCATGGGAGAAGGACAAACCAAATGGCCCCTGAAAGGCAACGGAGACCTGACTCTGGAAACACTCTGGCCAGACCTCAAGTGCCTAGAGGTCAGGCCGAACTGCTCCTTCCCAGGACCAAACTCAGCCCAATGCACCCAGGCCAAGAAGGAACAGCAGGCCCGCCCCCAGGAATCAATCCAGGGCAACTAAACCTCAGGCTGACACCTATACACCCTCAACTTCCCAGGCACAAAGGAAGAAGAGGACTGTGTATGTTGATGTTTCGGGGAGACAGGTTTACACTTCTGATGCCATCAGAATTGTTAAACAAATCTGGATCCTGAAGGGTATGGCTGACACTGTAGGACCCAATACGAGATGGGTACATGAGGCCTGATTCCTTTCCGGTCGCTACGGGCTACAAGAAGAGAAGGGAGGATCAGAAGCTGGATTGGTACTTGGACTCAGGGTGTTCCAGGCACATGACCGGTTCTCGTGATCTCCTTCAGGATTATGTAGCTCAGGATGGCCCGCAGGTAACCTTTGGTTATAACTCTAAGGGTTTCACCAGAGGACTCGGAACCCTTGTTATTGGCTCTGTCCGTGTACTGAATGTATCATATGTTGAGGGACTGAGATATAACTTGCTCTCGGTCAGTCAGTTTTGTGACCGAGGATATAGTGAGGAATTTACATCTAACATGTGTCTTGTGAAGGACAAATCTGCACTGCAGGTTCTGATTACAGGTGTCAGGAGGGGCAATGTCTATTTTGCTGACTTCAAGAGCAGCCCTCCTGAAACTTGTTTGGTCGCTAAGAGCTCTTCTGAGCTAAGTTGGCTCTGGCATAAACGCCTGAGTTACTTAAACTTCAAGATTATTAACAAAATCTTTCGACTTTATCTTGTAAAGGGTCTTCCTAATGAAGTTTTTAGCAAAGACCACGTGTGCGGAGCATGTCAGGAAGGCAAGCAAACCAAAGCTTCATTCAAGGAGAAAGAAGCCTTCTCAAATGACAGAGTGCTTCAGCTCCTGCACATGGATCTCTTTGGTCCGATTACTCGTGTCAGCATGAATGGTAGGAAGTATACCCTTATTGTTGTTGATGATTATTCCAGGTACACATCGGTTATTTTCTTGCTGAACAAGAAGAAGACTCAGGTCAAGCTTCAGGAGTTACTCAAGCAATTGAGTACTGAACAGGGTCAGAGCATAGTCAGGATCCGATCAGATCGAGGAACAGAGTTTATAAACTCTATTATAACTGACTTCTGTACTAACCATGGTATTGCTCATGAGACTTCCACAGCCAGGACCCATCAGCAGAATGGGGTAGCTGAGAGAAGGAATCGGACCCTGAAAGAAGCTGCCAGGACCATGTTGGCTGAGTTAGGACTGCCCAAGAAGTACTGGGCTGAAGCAATCAACACTGCTTGCTACACTCAAAACCGATCTATTCTGAACAAACAACATGCTCAGACACCTTATGAGAGTTGGAACAAAAGGAAACCTCGTATCTCCTATTTCCATATCTTTGGGTGTAAGTGTTTCATCCTGAACAATGGGAAAGACCAGCTGAAAGCCTTTGATAGAAAATCTGATGAGGGAGTGTTCTTAGGATACTCCTCAGCCATTAAAGCTTTTAGGGTGTATAACTGTCGGTCCCTTTGTGTGGAGGAAACACCTCATGTTGTGTTTGATGAGACTGCATCAGTGCGTAGAAAATAGGTTCCGAGTCCTGACACTGAGGGGGTTACCAAGAGGGTGACAAGACTGAGACTGAAGAATCCTTAATTCAAGATCAAACTTGTCAGTGCTCCCAAGGGATGGGATGATGATGAAATGATGATCAGGATGGACCTCAGGCCAACCCTCAGCAAGCCCAAGCCTCGGAGAATGTTGAGTTTCAGACGGAGGGACAGACTCAACCTGAGGTACGTACTGTCGGTGATGATGCTTCTGCACCTGAGACAGTTACTGAGTCCAACACTGTAGGGGGAAACAATGTCTCTGATATTGGCTAATCCTCAGGAAATGACTCAGTATCCCCTATTCTTGCTCGTTCCGCTTCTTTGCCTATTATTGTCGAGGCTAATGTTTCAGGATCAGGCGAGTGGACATCAGCAGCTCCCAGTGCTCCAGTCAGCAGGAGGACATGGCTAGCTGATCACTCATATGCTGACATCATTGGTGATGTCAATGAGGGGGTCAGGACAAGGTTGTCATTTGACTAGAGCGCTATGTTTTGTTGTTTCCTGAGTGATCAGAAACCTAAGAGCATAGAAGAAGCTCTTGCTGACCCCATCTGGATCTTGGCCATGCAGGATGACCTCAATCAGTTTGAACGGAATCAGGTTTGGGAGTTAGTTGAGAGACCTAGGCGTCAACATGTTATTGGCACCAAGTGGGTCTTTAAGAATAAGAGGGATGAGAAGAATGTTGTTGTCAGGAATAAGGCCAAACTAGTGGCAAAGGGTTACTCTCAGGCCGAAGGAATCGACTATGATGACACCTTTGCTCGGATCGTAAGGTTGGTAGCAATCAGGTTGTTTCTGGCATATGCAACATTCAAGAAGTTCAAAGTGTATCAAATGGATGTGAAGAGTGCTTTTCTGAATGGTGTACTGAACGAGGAGGTGCATGTTGAGCAACCTCCAGGATTCGAAGTTGGGAATAAGGTATATCACCTAAAGAAAGTACTTTATGGCCTGAAGCAAGCTCCAAGAGCTTGGTATGATACACTTTTCCAGTTCCTGTTAGACCTCGGGTTCGTGAAAAGAACAGTGGACTGGACCCTCTTCCGGATATCCGAAGGGGAGGACATTCTCTTGGTTCAGATTTATGTGGATGACATAATATTGGATCTCCTAAAATGAAGTTTGTGAGAAATTCTCCAAGCTGATGACTGGGAAATTTGAGATGTCAATGATGGGAGAAATGAACTTCTTTTTGGGTCTCCAAGTCAGGTAGACTGACTCCGGAATTTTCATAAATCAGTCCAAATATGCGAGGGACTTGATTCAGAAATTCAGAGTTCAGTCCAGCAAAGTCTCACGATTCCCATGAACACAAATGAGAAGCTGGATCCTGACAAAGAAGGAGCCTCAGTGAATCAGACTGAATATAGGGCACTTATTGGATCTTTATTGTACCTGATTGCATGTCGTCCTGATATCACTTATGCAGTTGGAGTTTGTGCAAGGTATCAGTCTGATCCGAAGAAGTGTCATCTAGCGAGTGCTAAAAAGATATTGAAATAACTTAGAGGTACAGACAATTTAGGACTTTGGTATCCCTCTGATTACAACTTAGAACTAACTGGCTATTCAGATGCAGATTATGGAGGCTGTAGGCTTGATAGAAAATCAACTACAGGCACATGTCAGTTTCTAGGGAGTAAACTGATCTCTTGGTTTTTTAAGAAGCAAACCAGTGTTGCAACGTCTACTACTGAGGCTGAGTATATGGCGGCAGGCAGCTGTTGTTCCCAAATCCTTTGGTTGAAGCAACAACTGAGAGACTACCAAATAGAGGCCACTGAAGTCCCAATTTATTGTGACAATAATAGTGCCATTGCTATATCCCAAAACCCAGTCTTACACACAAGGTGTAAGTATGTAGACATCAGGCATCACTTCATAAGAGATCATGTTGAGATGAAGGACATCAGGATGGAGAGAGTCCCTACTGATAAACAGAGAGCTGACATTCTGACTAAGGCTTTGCCTGAAACCAGGTTTGTTGAGTTATCAGTAGAGTTTGGACTCCTTGACCCAGGCTTAGTAGATTCAATCTGAATCTCTATTCAGAATGCACAAGGTCAGGGGGAATGACTAACTAGGACTCAGGATGAAGGAATCTCAGAGAGAAAGTGGATGATTGTAGGGGGAACTTTCAGTATGAAAAGGATGATCAGTATAGACTGACTAAGATTCAGGACACTGAATTCTGGGCTTGTCACCCTGATAGGTCACATGTGGTATCAGTCAGAATACAAATCTGACTGACTGGTATGTTTCCTGATCTATTTTTAGTCATCATATCTTGCTTGCATCATCTTTGATACTGTTTGCCGTATTGTCAAATCAAATTAATTTGTCATTTAATCCCAGCCATTCATTTAATATTCAGTTAATATTTTAATGCAAATTATTTGAATTAAATTCGGACATGCTCTGATGCGCATTTAATGCAAAGTGGGAGGGAACTGTTTCCGATAAGATTTTGAATCATTAACTTTGAAAACCGAAGTTTTTGTCATTGCGATCTTTACGCACTCAAACCTTTTCTTGCTATATTTCTCTCTGATATTTGCTTTCCTTCACATCTTCAAAACTTCATCCATGACTTCACCTTCAGTCGACTCGTTCTTTGGAAATCTTTTCCATCTCAGGAACGAAATCCACTGGGAACCATTTGGTGATTTCCCCTCAAATCACCCAGAAGTTGCACTAGTAAAGGAACTATTTGAGAATGCTGAAGGAACTATTTGAGAATGTTGGTCTACTTCTGTTCATCTCCTCCAAACCTCAGAGACTGCTCCCCAGACTTGTTGCTGTATTTTATTTGAAGATGGCGCAGAACAAGACCACTGAGGAGTGGGAATCTTGCATCCCTTTGACCTTCAGCATTAAGGGAAAGACGGTGAAGACAAGATGACCAGGAAGTGGGTCACAATCAACATCAGGGAGAAGATTAGGGAGGTGTTTAATCTTCCCCACTCTGGACGCAGCCCCGTAGAATATGGGATTGGTGATGAGAAGGACTTTATCCAGTCTCTCTGTGATGGAGATGTTGTCCTGAAGTCCGGGTTGAACAAGTCCGTTCTGAGGACTGAGAATCGTCAGTTTTTCGACCTGACTAGTCAGGGAGTGATGGGAATCGCTAGAGGACTGGAGCAGATCTCCAAGCCAAAGTTATACACCATGATGGCAATAAAAGCGCTGCGTCTGAACCTTTCGACTGGGAGGATTACTTTATCAAATTACTGGTGGCTGAGACCAGTTAAATAAAGTATTCGCCGGAGGGTCAGGCGACATTTGAGGTAAAAATGCACTTTGGCACGAAGATTTCTCTGATTTTGGAGACGCTGGCTATCAGAGATATTTATCAAGCTCAGTCTCTTGAGCTCTTTCCGAAGATGGATATTTTCAGGCATTACTCCGGTGATGCTGGTACTCAGAAGAAGAGAGCCAGGACTGGAAAGAAGGGTCAGGCGAGCAAGGCTCAGGCGACCACAGGCACGAGAGCTCAGGCGAGCAGGACTCAAGGAGTCAAGGCTCAGGCGAGCGGGCCTACTGAAATCCAGTCGTCAAAGCCAGCTGAGGACAAGGCCAAATCTTCCAGCCTCAAGCAGCAGACTCTCAAAATCATCTATCCCGGATCAGTAGGATCCAAGAAAGCTGGAGAAGTGAAGCAAACTCAGTCTGAGAATGAGCCATCTCAGCCTGAGTCAGAAATTCAGCACGCAACTCCGGAGGAGGAACTAGCTCAGACTGCCGTTGAGGTTACTCCCATTTATGCTGTTCCGGAGACTGTACCATCTAACCCAGCGCCATTCATCTATGACCAGGATGTGGTGACTGATCAGATTCAGCACGTTGTGACTGAGGTTCAGAATGAAGTTGTCAGATCAGAAGATGGTCAGGGTGAACCCGCTCAGGGGGAACCCATTGCTGAGAAAGAGGATGCAGACGAAGAAGGAGAAGGAGAAGGAGAGAGGTTAGAAGAAGGTGTTGAAAAGGAGACTGAAGTTGTTCAGGCTGATGTCTCATGGCCATTCACCGCGCCTGATGAAAACACATTGCCTAACTTTGAGATAGTGGCAAGGGGAACGGCTGCGGAGATGGTGGATAAGAGGTTTCCTGACCTCTCAGATACTCAGAAGGAGGCGGTTGTGCAACTTCGCACTTACGCTATGATCAGGAATGCCACTTGGCCTGAATTGAGTCAGCTCGGAGAATCGAGAGGATGGGACAGCATGGCTGAATCTGAAGTAGGACTATTTGATCACTTTGAGGTAAACTCTTTACATCATCTGATCAAAATGGCGGATTTTGTCAAAACTGTCCGCCGCACTTATCCTGAGGCACAATCTGCTGAGCCCAAGCAAGAGGTGGAGATACCTCAGGTGAAGGATGTTCAGGAGGAAGAGACGGAGAGGGAAAAGAAAGTCGTTGTGATTGCTGATGATATTAAGCAAGGTGGCACTGAAGGAGTCAGTGCACCGGCTGATGAAGCACTCCTGGGACCCGAGACTGCTGAGGCTTCAGGAGAGGGTCCATCAGGTCTGGTCTGAGTGAAAGGTAGATGGATCACCCGAGAATCCTTATATGTTCAAAACTCCTCACGAGCTCTTGCCAATCTTTACAGAAGGGTAATACTCGTTGAACGAAAGACAAGTCGGGTCGGTTCCAATTCTGACATTCTAAACAAAAAGATGAACAGACTGGACCGAGGTGTGAATGAGATGGGGATGGATATGCACACTGCAATCGATCTCCTCGGTGAAGTTGGGATAAAACACTCAGTAGATCTCACTGTTATTACTGAGCAGGCAAAAGGGGCCATACGGAGTTGCAAGCAAATGGTTTCTGATGCACAAACTCAGCAAGAGAGTAAGCTTGCCACCTTCCTTGATCAACAACTGACTGAGAGGGTTGATCAGTTGGTTGATGGAAAGCTGGCTAAGCTGAAGGCAGATCTAAAAGCTGAACTACTGAAGGAGTTATCCGCTCGCGAGAAGCTGGAGATTGAAGGTGCTATGAATAACCGGTTGGTTAATTTTGAAGCCAGACTGAAGGGCGAGCACAATGCAGCAGTGGATAAGCTCAACGGTGATCTGAGAGGGATGGTTGGGCAGATTGGGCAACTTCAGTGCAAGCACACTGAGATGGACAGTCAGTTCACCTTGTTGGCGGAGTCAGTAAACGAGGTTGTTGGCCGAATCAACGACGATGATGCCAAAAAGGGGGAACAAGGGAAGAAGCAAATTGGTAAAGGTGTAACACCCCGCATAGGCAGCAGCTTTTTAGTCCTTTAATTATTTTTGTTTTAGGCGTGAGATTGAGTGTGAGCAAGGTTTAGTCCTTTAAGTTGCTAAGCTTTAGTATTTCTTAATTAATTGCTTAGTATTAGTTGTCCCAATTAGTATTGATTGGACCACTAAGTATTATTAAGTTTCGAATTTTATTAGAAGTTGAGAATAATATTATTGTTGAGGTTATAGTATTAGTCCTTTAAGAATAGTTTTTCCTTAAGTATTAATTCATTAAGGGCATGTTAGTAATTGAGGAATTAAATTTAGGGATTTGACTTTATGAGGATTTGACCAAGAATAGGATTAAATAATACTTGGGATAGTAATAGCAATATTTTCTAAAATAAGGAGTCTTAGACCTTAAGAAATTTTCGAAAATTAGGAGGTATTAAGACAAGGATTTCTAGTATCTTTATTTATGGAAATAAGTCATATTCTTATGCAAGAGAATAGTACATGCTTGAAGGTTAAGTATTATAAGAATAAAGAGATGGTAAGGATTTGTTAAATAAGGAAATAAGTTGCCAAGTATGGAAATGGAGATACACCAAGATTATGGGCCAATTTCTTACCTCTCTTGCAAGAATTTCAGCCAGCCCCTATTCCCAAGCCCTATACACTTTTTCCAACTCTATAAATAAGTATTGATCAAGTCCCAAAACCCTTAGACACCCCAAGAATTTTCGGCAGCCACTAGCACCAATTTTCGGCCATTGTTTTGAAGTTATAGGACTGATTTTCCAGCAGCTTGTGTGGTTAGGAAGAGAGCAAGTTTCGGCAGCCTTAAGTAAAGAAAGGAGTAGGATTCGAGCACAAGAAATAGTCAAGCCAACGTACAACACTTCTCTTCTTTTCAAGCAATCAAAGGTGGGGGTTTAAACGGTGAAAAGTGGTAACACTAGTTCGATTTTTAAATACTATGTTTGATGTGTTTATGTGTTTATGTGCTAAAGAGGGATGCCCTTATGTGGTGTCAAAGATGAGTACTCTTAAGTGGTACTAAAGAGGGATGCCCTTATGTGGTGTCAAATAGGGATACTCTAATGTTGTATCAAAGAGGGATATCCTTATGTGGTATCAAATATGGATACTCTTATGTGGTATCAAAGATGGACACACTTAAGTCGTGTCAAAGGTTAAGAATGATTGGTATGTTTTCATGTTTACATGTCCATTATATTTAGACTTCGAACTAAACTATCCCCACAGAGTGATTATTTTATAATTGCTCACCCCTTCACCGAATTATATTTTTAGATTTTCAAGAGTAAAGATGACGAGATCGGCGATACGGAAGAAGGTGGATGTGATGCGAGTTAAAGAAGTTAATGGATGAAGATTTTTATTAATAGACCAAGTAGGCTTTTATTTCATGTTTGAAGTATTATTTTCGGCACTTGTGTGTTTGCCACAAGACTAGATGTTTGCATGTTTTACTTCGTTGAGTGCATGGACACGTAGATGTTTGATTTAGGATTTTTTATGGTTTGATGAATTATGGGATTTTATTATGATTTTCCTGAGGTATTTTTATTATGATTATGTGTTAATTTGCATGAGTTTTAGGAGTTAAGTTGAAAAATTATTTTATTAAATAGCAGCTGATGGTTCGAAAATTATATGCATGGTTAAGAGTCAATTTATGTGTTTAATTGTTCTTATGAAATTAATTATTGTCCTTAGTTTGCATGATTAAAAAGTTAAGTTTTATAACTCTAAAAATTATAAAATATTACCAGAATGTTTGACATTATTTATAAAGCATATTGACCAATTTTCATGAGTTTTTACTTAGTAGAAGTCGAGGAACTGATTTTAGTCCTTTATGTGATTCTAGTCATCAAAATTCTTGTTTTAGAAATACCAAAATATATGCCAGTCTATTTTTGAAATTTTGACAGTTTAATAGCCTTAAAATATTAAGTGTTTTGGTCTTAAAACCTGGAAGAAAATCGTTTAAAAGTTTTAGTTTGAAATTAGTCGTACAACTTTATTTTACGAGCTTTTCATGTGTTTTAAAAAGGGATTTTCATGGCAAGTGTTTAATTTATGTCTAATATGATTTAATTGAGTATTTATAGGTCTTATGTTGAATGGCAAGGCAATAGTATTAAAGAAAATGGATTTGGTATCAGTTAGTGGACTATTTTTATACACAACCAGTTTTGATGAATACACCCAGGCTGTTTTCGTGAGATTTATGCCCCAGTGGCTGTACATGATTTGTTTAGGTATTATTGCATGATTTAATTGATGTCTTGGTTGATGTATGAAGTTGGAATGATTTAATTTCCTATGTTAAATATATTAAATTATATTAGATATATTTGAGATGGTATTATTTATTGTTGGGAGAAATCCTAGCAGTCCCTGCCTTGGAGGCGAGCTGCGCTCAAGTCCACTCGTTCGCTCGATTAAAGGCATAGTTGCGTGCCGCCCGTGGCGCTGAAGCTAGATATTGGGTTTAAAGGAATTGATTGTACTACTCATACCAACAAGGTGCATCTTCTTTTCTGGTGCCCATTGTGAAAGAACTCTAAAGTTAAGCGTGCTTGGCTTGGAGTAATTTCATGATGGGTGACCCCCTGGGAAGTTCTCAGGGTGTGTGCGAGTGAGGACATAAGCACGCTAGAAAAGGCTCGTGTTGGTTTGCGAGGATAGTACATCAGTTCTACTCAGCGCTACCGATCCTACATTTATGTTTTCCATGGATGTGTTGAACGAGTTATTTAAATTGAATGTATGATTTATTTGATTTTAGTTTTAAAAAGGGTTTTAAAAAGAGAAGGAATTTTATTACAAGCTTAAGGGTTCACGTTCTAAAGAATGTTTTATTAAATTGTTTATTTAAAATCAAGAATTCCGCTGATTTGAAATGCTTAGAATTTTAGGGCGTGACAGTGTGGTATCAGAGCAGGTCTACGTTCTTCTAGACTTGTAAAAAAATTTATTTTTATGTGCTTTATGTGATTGTATGCAATGTCTTTATGGAATAATTTCATGAAAAAAGTTTAATAAAAAGATAAAAGCTCCATCCATCGCCACCGCCGTAGCCATCTCCGAGTCCTAAAGCAAGTAAGTTTTCAAAAGCTCAAGTATGATGTTTCAAGTGAATGATTTATTCAAGGAATGATTTATGAGGTATGACAAGGTCGTCATGAAGGATTTTTATGAAAAGTTATGAAGGACCACTTTTGGTCAAACGTTTTAAGAAATTCTTTTCAAGATTTTCGAAAAGAAGATGTTTCAAGGAAAAGGTTTTATGAAAAAGGTTTTATGAAATGTTGTGCTTGTACGATGGCTTAGGAAGTTATGATATGAATGCCTAGTAAGGAACGTTTAGAAGTTTTTAAGTACGACGAGTTAGTAGGACCGTTTTTATTTTAAGATCGGCTAAGCAATTTCTTTGTATATCGGGGTCTTTCGTTTTAGATGCCTCCGAGACGTGACCCGATCCATGACCCTAATGAGTCCGATGGACACGCGGATAGGAGGGGTCGCCCTCAAGTTAACCCCGTAGTCCCTAACGTAGCACCTATGCTTAGCACTACCGCGCAAGTAGTTGAACAATTTAGGAGGTACAAGCCTGCTACCTTTAACGGGCGGGACGGAACGGACGCTGTTGAGGAGTGGTTTCTTTCCATGGATAGTATTTTGAGGTTATATCAGAGTAGCGCAGCGGAAGAGTAGTATTTTAAGTAGCGTAGGAAGATTGGTTGTAAGTTAGATGTTAGTGTTAGTCCCTTAGAAGTTAGTATCCCTTCGGGTAAGGCTATTTTTACGAGTAAGGTTTTGTCGAGTGCGAAACTTGAGATTTGTGGGAGAAGTCTTGAGGGAGAGTTACACGTGATCAAGATGGGACAATTCGATGTCATTCTTGGTATGGATTGGCTAGCTAAGTACCACGCCACTATCGATTGCGAGAAGAGGGAAGTGACGCTCAAGTTGCCAAATGGAGAGGAGTTTACGTACTTTGGTTCCAGACCAAGTACACATAATTTGATCGTCACCGCAATGCAAGCCGTCGAGTTACTTCAAGAAGAAGGATATGAAGGATACCTTGTCCATGTAATGGGCACAAACGTGAGGGAGGTGAACATATAAGATATTGCCATTGTTAACGAATTCATTGACGTGTTTCCCGAGGAGTTACCCAGAATTCCACCCGACCGCCAAGTGGAATTTACAATCGACCTAGTGCCGGGAGCTGCCCCAATTTCGAAAGCACCCTATCGTATGGCGCCAAAGGAACTCGAAGAGTTAAAGATGCAATTGCAAGAGTTGTTGGATAAGAAATTCATCCAACCAAGTGTTTCACCATGGGAAGCGCCAGTTTTGTTCGTCAAGAAGAAGGACGGATCGTGGAGGATGTGCATTGACTATCGAGAGCTTAATCGGCTCACGATAAAGAACAAGTACCCGTTGCCAAGGATTGAAGACTTGTTCGATCAACTAAGGGGAGCGAGTGTGTTCTCAAAGATTGACTTGAGATCGGGTTATCACCAATTGAAGATCAAGGAAGGAGATAGAGCGAAGACCGTTTTTCGCACACGCTATGGGCATTACGAGTTCGTAGTGATGCCGTTCGGTTTGAGCAACGCACCAGCTGTCTTCATGGACTTGATGAACCGTGTCTTTCACCCTTTCTTAGATCGGTTCGTCATAGTGTTCATTGATGACATTCTTATCTATTCTCGGAGTAAGGAGCAACATGAGGAGCACTTAAGGAAGATTCTAGAAGTTTTGCGCCAAGAAAGATTGTTTGCAAAGTTTACCAAATGCGAGTTTTGGTTAGACCGAGTGAACTTTTTAGGCCATGTGATCACCGCCCAAGGAGTTGAAGTAGACGCATCCAAGGTTGCAGCCGTGAGTGAGTGGAAGGCTCCAACTAATGTGAACGAGGTTCGTAGCTTTCTTGGTTTGGCGGGATACTATCGGCGATTTATTGAAGGCTTTGCAAAAATAGCCTCACCGATGACCAAGTTAACACGCAAAGGAGATAAGTTTGTGTGGTCCAAGGCATGCGAGAAGAGTTTCCAAGAGTTGAAGGACAAGTTAGTGTCGGCTCCAGTCCTTATTATTCCCGATCCTACGGAAGGTTTCGTTATCTTTAGTGACGCGTCGAAGCAAGGACTAGGATGTGTTTTGATGCAACATGGGAAAGTCGTGGCGTACACATCAAGGCAATTGAAGGTGCACGAGATGAACTATCCTACGCATGATCTTGAGTTAGCGGCTGTTGTTCATGCATTGAAGATATGGAGACATTATCTTTATGGTACTAAGTGCGAGATTTTCACCGATCATAAGAGCCTCAAGTACATTTACACGCAACATGAGACAAAGGCGTTGGCTAGAGTTAGTCAAGGACTACGATTGCACAATCAACTACCATCCGGGCAAGACGAACGTGGTCGCGGATGCACTTAGCCGAAAGGGAGGCGTGTTGTCTTCACTAACGAGCCAAGGCGATTTGGCAAGGGAGTTCGAACGCCTAAGGATAGAAGTTATCGATTCGAACGAAGAGATGGAAGCCATCTTGGCAGCCTTAACGATCAAACCTACTCTCCAAGCTCAGATCGTTGAAGCACAAGGCGAGGATGTTGCACTCGCCAAGTTGAAGAAGCGGATCAAGGGGAAAGGCGTGAAGGGTTTCATGATCGATGAGAATGGAGCCCTCTTGTTCGAGAATAGGGTATGTGTGCCGAACCATGAAGGATTGAAGAAGGAAATAATGGAGGAAGCTCATTGTACACCTTATACGGTTCATCCCAGTGGAACCAAAATGTATAGGGACTTAAGAACTATATTTTGGTGGAGGAACATGAAAGGCGACATTGCCAATTTCGTAGAGAAGTGTTTAACTTGTCAACAAGTTAAGGTGGAACATCAAAGGCCATCCGGATTGTTGAAGCCGTTAGAGATACCTCAATGGAAGTGGGAGCACATTTCCATGGACTTCGTGATGGGACTACCCCGTTCGATTAAAGGGAATCAAGCTACATGGGTTATTGTGGATCGACTAACCAAGTCGGCTCATTTTCTACCTATGACGATGACGTGGAGCATGGATAAACTTGCCCAAGTCTATATCCAAGAAGTTGTGAGATTGCATGGAGTTCCCGTTTCAATCGTGTCGGATAGAGATACACGTTTTACATCACAATTTTGGAGGAGCCTACAAACGGCCATGGGCACTAAGTTAAATCTTAGTACGGCGTATCACCCACAAATGGACGGTCAATCCGAGTGGACGATTCAAACACTTGAAGACATGTTGCGGGCATGTGTCCTAGATTTTGAAGGTAATTGGGAGACGTACTTACCTTTGGTGGAGTTTGCTTACAACAATAGTTATCAAGCGACGATTGGCATGGCTCCATACGAAGCCTTGTATGGACGACGTTGTAGATCTCCCTTGTATTGGGATGAAGTTGGCGAACGACGTATTCTAGGGCCTGAGATAGTAGAGAAAATGGTAAAGGTGGTCGAGAAGATTCGAGAGCGAATACGGGCTGCCCAAGATCATCAAAAGTCTTATGCCGACAAGCGAAGGAAGCCCCTACATTTCGAGAAGGGCGAGGAAGTGGTCTTAAAGGTGTTACCAATCAAAGGAGTTGTTCGTTTTGGATGAAAAGGGAAGTTACAACCGCATTTTATAGGACCTTTTGAGATCCTAGAGAAGGTTGGGAGTTTAGCTTATCGCTTAGCTTTGCCCCCTAACCTTGCATTCGTTCACAACATTTTTCACGTTTCAATGTTGAGGAAATACGTACGCGATCCTAGTCACGTGATAGACTATTCGTCTTTGGAAGTGGACAAGAACTTAGCCTATGAAGAAATACCCGTTGAAGTATTGGATAGAAAGACTCATCGTTTGAGGAATTGAGAAGTTAATCTCATTAAGGTACGTTGGAATCGCCATGGAATTGAAGAGGCGACGTGGGAAAAAGAAGAGGATTTAAAAGCTAAATACCCCGAGCTTGTTTTGCAAGGTAAGTTAGTATTTTTGAGGACGGAATTTTTAAAGGTGGTGAGGTTGTAACACCCTGCATAGGCAGCAACTTTTTAGTACTTTAATTATTTTTGTTTTAGGCGTGAGTTTGAGTGTGAGCAAGGTTTAGTCCTTTAAGTAGCTAAGCTTTATTATTTCTTAATTAATTGCTTAGTATTAGTTGTCCCAATTAGTATTGATTGGACCACTAAGTAGTATTAAGTTTCGAATTTTATTAGAAGTTGAGGAGAATAATATTATTGTTGAGTTTATAGTATTAGTCCTTTAAGAATAGTTTTTCCTTAAGTATTAATTCATTAAGGGCATGTTAGTAATTGAGGAATTAAATTTAGGGATTTGACTTTATGAGGATTTGACCAAGAATAGGATTAAATAATACTTGGGATAGTAATAGCAATATTTTCTAAAATAAGGAGTCTTAGACCTTAAGCAATTTTTGAAAATTAGGAGGTATTAAGACAAGGATTTCTAGTATCTTTATTTATGGAAATAAGTCATATTCTTATGCAAGAGAATAGTACATGCTTGAAGGTTAAGTATTATAAGAATAAAGAGATGGTAAGGATTTGTTAAATAAGGAAATAAGTTGCCAAGTATGGAAATAGAGATACACCAAGATTATGGGCCAATTTCTTACCTCTCTTGCAAGAATTTTGGCCAGCCCCTATTCCCAAGCCCGACACACTTTTTCCAACTCTATAAATAAGTATTGATCAAGTCCCAAAACCCTTAGACACCCCAAGAATTTTCGGCAGCCACTAGCACCAATATCCGGCCATTATTTTGAAGTTATAGGACCGATTTTCCAGCAGCTTGTGAGGTTAGGAAGAGAGCAAGTTTCGGCAGCCTTAAGTAAAGAAAGGAGTAGGATTCGAGCACAAGAAATAGTCAAGCCAACGTACAACACTTCTCTTCTTTTCAAGCAATCAAAGGTGGGGGTTTAAACGGTGAAAAATGGTTACACTATTTTGATTTTTAAATACTATGTTTGATGTGTTTATGTGTTTATGTGCTAAAGAGGGATGCCCTTATGTGGTGTCAAAGATGAGTACTCTTAAGTAGTACTAAAGAGGGATGCCCTTATGTGGTGTCAAAGAGGGATACTCTAATGTAGTATCAAAGAGGGATATCCTTATGTGGTATCAAAGAGGGATACTCTTATGTAGTATCAAAGAGGGACACGCTTAAGTCGTGTCAAAGGTTAAGAATGATTGGTATGTTTTCATGTTTACATGTCCATTATATTTAGACTTCGAACTAAACTATCACTAAACTATCCCCACGGAGTGATTATTTTATAATTGCTCACCCCTTCACCGAATTATATTTTCAGATTTTCAAGAGTAAAGATGACGAGATCGGCGATACGGAGGAAGGTGGATGTGATGCGAGTTAAAGAAGTTAATGGATGAAGATTTTTATTAATAAACCAAGTAGGCTTTTATTTCATGTTTGAAGTATTATTTTCGGCACTTGTGTGTTTGCCACAAGACTAGATGTTTGCATGTTTTACTTCGTTGAGTGCATGGACACGTAGATGTTTGATTTAGGATTTTTTATGGTTTGATGAATTATGGGATTTTATTATGATTTTCATGAGGTATTTTTATTATAATTATGTGTTAATTTGCATGAGTTTTAGGAGTTAAGTTGAAGAATTATTTTATTAAATAGCAGCTGATGGTTCGAAAATTATATGCATGGTTAAGAGTCAATTTATGTGTTTAATTGTTCTTATGAAATTAATTATTGTCCTTAGTTTGCATGATTAAAAACTTAAGTTTTATAACTCTAAAAATTATGAAATATTACCAGAATGTTTGACATGATTTATAATGCATATTGACCAATTTTCATGAGTTTTTACTTAGTAGAAGTCGAGGAACTGATTTTAGTCCTTTATGTGATTCTAGTCGTCAAAATTCTTGTTTTAGAAATACTTTATGCCAGTCTATTTTCGAAATTTTGACAGTTTAATAGCCTTAAAATATTAAGTGTTTTGGTCTTAAAACTTGGAAGAAAATCGTTTAAAAGTTTTAGTTTGAAATTAGTCCTACAACTTTATTTTACGAGCTTTTCATTTGTTTTAAAAAGGGATTTTCGTGGAAAGTGTTTAATTTATGTCTAATATGATTCAATTGAGTATTTATAGGTCTTATGTTGAATGGCAAGGCAATAGTATTAAAGAAACTGGATTTGGTATCAGTTAGTGGACTGTTTTTATACACAACCAGTTTTGATGAATACACACAGGCTGTTTTCGTGAGTTTTATGCCTCAGTGGCTGTACATGATTTGTTTAGGTATTATTGCATGATTTAATTGATGTCTTGGTTGATGTATGAAGTTGGAATGATTTAATTTCCTATGTTAAATATATTAAATTATATTGGATATATTTGAGATGGTATTATTTATGTTTTCCATGGATGTGTTGAACGAGTTATTTAAATTGATTGTATGATTTATTTGATTTTAGTTTTAAAAAGGGTTTTTAAAAGAGAAGGAATTTTATTACAAGCTTAAGGGTTCACGTTCTAAAGAATAGTTTATTAAATTGTTTATTTAAAATCAAGACTTCCGCTGATTTGAAATGCTTAGAATTTTAGGGCGTGACAAAAGGCAAGAAGAAGATCTTCCCCCCAGAACTGAAAGCTGCGGACAAGAAGAGAACAAGGTCCGTCGCTGCCATCGAAGCTGCTGAAGGCTCAGATCCGAAGAGGTTGAGGTCCTCTGAAGATCCTGCCCTGGAGTCCATCTATACTGAGATGGAGGAACAAATGCACCCGGGGACGACCACTTAGAAGAAGATGGTGATGACTGAGGCGGAAAAGTTAGAAAAGATGAAGGAGATCTCGCTACTCAGTCAGATCCAACGTTTGAAAGAGTCCAACGAGTACCTGACTTCGCAGGTTCAGAAGAAGAAATCTGTGCCTTTTGGATCTCGAAAGAAGACTCAGAGGAAAATAGTGGTCAAACCAGGTCAAGGTCCTCCGCCACTTCAGTTTGTGGAAGATTTCATTCCGCTTGAGATGTTGGAAGTATGGATTCCGATCCGGAATAGGTGGGCTTACCTATTCTACGTGGTGGGGTTATGGGACGATCAAACTGAAGATAAAGACGTCATACTCCATCACTGGATGGCGCAGGAGCATCCTAATCTATGGGCTAAGATTATCAGAAATGCAGACAGAGAAGGGGTCGAGATCGCTCCGCCGGAATTCATTACTTATCCTCCTCCACTCTTTGGAAACTCCAAGCAACTGGACCGGAAAGTGATATCTGAAGAAGTCGTCAGGGTAGGACGCGCTGTCGGGGCCGTTGGTGATCGGAACAGAATGAAGCAGATTCTAAGCCGAGTCTTGGAGATGTATGAGATCTCTCTTGCTGAATGGAACAAGGATGAAGATTAGATCAGGGGTTAGTTTATCAGGAAAGATGTAATAGCTTAAGGATACTTGTACCGTCTGATTAATCAATGAAGTTATTTATTTTCCTGAGTACAACTTCTTGTTGACTCCTGAATTTACTTTTCTGTATCCTTATCAAGAACTGTACTAACCCATTCCTTGTTTTCATCTTATAGACTAAGTGTCTAGTTTGTAAGAAGGTACTAAACTTATTTCACTGCCTAGGTCAGTTGATTGTATAGATGAATAGAAATTTGCTTAAGGGTTTTGGCATCATCAAAAAGGGGGAAATTGTTGGGACAATCTGAATGTTTTGTTTAGATCCCAAAACCCCTGATGAATTTGCCTAAGTACAGTTGTTCAGGATAGTCTAGTTCAGGATAGTCAGGCTAGGGATTTAGTACAGGGAGAACGTGTTGAAGACTGAAGGAAATTGGAGTCGACCCAATTTATTGAAGTCTGAAGTGCATCTCGCCCTGAAGAAGGTCAGAGTCAGTCTTGCTGAAGATTGCCTGAACTGAAGCTGAAGAACGAAGTCTGAAGATCCATCCTGAACACCATCCGGAACGCCATTGACTAATGTTTCTACTGAGTACACTAAGCATGCTCAGGACAGAACTTAGTCAGTGAAGAGTAAGTGTAATCTATCAGGCTGAGCTGATTGCTCATAAGACCTGAGTTAGGCCTTGAGTCAGTTTATCTGACTCATGTAAGTCCAAAGCAAAAAGGTTACACATACTGGGCTGAATAACCTATCAGGTTGTGATGAATGCACATAAGACCTTACTTAGGCCTTGAGACAGTTTACCTAACTCATGTAAGTCCAAAGCAAAAAAGTTATTTATGCTATTGGACAAAGAGACAAAGAGAATGTCAGTGCGACTCCGATAAAGACAACCATTCAGGCTGAGTTATTAACAAGAGACTTAGAGTATTGAATGTACGAGGAAGGACAAGTGTCAGATCGTCAACTAGCCATTTGTACGGGGAGCCAATGATCTTTCGCCACGCATGTACGGAGTCTGCGTAGCATTTAATGCGGCATTTAATGCGTCTCTGGTTTGCAGGCGGCGGGACAAAATTGTCAGATTAAGCATGGTAATTAGGTCAATAGTACATCTAGCTTGCAACCACCCTAAAATAGAAAAGATTTGGGTAGATCTCCTCCAACGGATCTATTTTGAATCTTGCCTATAAATATGGAGAGCCTTGCACCCATTCAAGGCTAACGGAAAATTTCCAAGAGAAAGCTCTCAAGAATCCAAGCACTCAAAGCATACTTTGAACAACACTCTGCAATTAAATTTCCCTAGTGTTGTAGTAGGATTCACTCTGTATTTTGCTTAGATCGATAGCTCTAATATTTTGCATTGTTTTGTATTGCTAGAGCTATCTTAGTTGGAAACCAAGAATACCAAACCACTCAGGGTGTGAGATTAGTTGGTTAGAAGGACTGGGACTTGTAAAACGCCCAAGGGTCATTTCCTAAGAGAGGAAGTTGGCTATTCGTGTCCCTTGGCACGTAAAATCCAAGTACCTATCCTCAGGGTTTTGAGGATAGCTTCCTGGTATATCAGATCGTGGACGTAGGAGTTGGTTATCTCCGAACCACGTTAAAAAGACCCTTGCGTGCTGATTTACTATTCTGTTCAGGATCATAAACTGTCGTCATATTAAACTGAGCATATTGCATCATTTGAATATTCAGGCTGAATCAATCATCCTGAGTCTTAATACTGTGCACCAGCCCTAACCACCATTTACTAAGCAAACTCAGAGAAAAAGTTTTCAGAAACTAAAACGAGTAGAATCTAAGGGCTCACATTCCGCACGTACTCTAGCTTACTGAGATAGTAGTCCAACTGACTAGCTTCCGAGCGGTAAGTACGTTTGTTATCTCTACTGAGCTTCTGAGCACTTTACTCACACTCAGCCTATCTGACTCGTTACTGAACTATCTCTACTGCCCCTGTGGACCTTCATTTTACTGAGCAATTCAGGATATCCCTGACTGAGCGTGTTAGAGTATTTTTCTGAGTCTTTCGGAAAAATCTGATATCAGTGTATTCCCCCCATACACTGATTTATACTCGTTTCAGGACCAATAGATTGTAAGATTTCATCCGAAGCCTCTACACCTCGACGGGGTGGCCGTTCCTCTCGCTCTGGGCGAGGGGAGCCAGACACCCGGTCACTCAGGTGTGACCTCGCTGGAATCATACTTGCCTTGTGTATGCCTTCAGGGCCGAGCCTCTTTGCTGCTGGCCAACGTAGTCTTTCTTGGACTGTATGCTGCCTTCTCTGATAACCTCTGGTACTCTACTGGGTCTCCCTTGGTCTACCTCTGGTACTCTGTTTGGTCTCATTTGGTCTGCTTCTGGGGCTCTACTGGGAGGTCGATAGGCCAACAAAGGCTGGCCATGCGACATGTACTACCGTCGTTCAACAGGTCTGCTTTGTAGAGTCCCATGAGTCGATTCATCCATCACGCTTCGTGCTCTTCCTCCTTGCGGACCCAAACGGTCTGCCATTCTTGGCCCCAAATGGTCCATCACCTTTTGCTTTCCACGTTCCTCATGCCTTCTCCTCTGCTCACTATCAGCCTCGGTCTCTGGTGGACGCTGATCGATCTGTTGAAGAACAGGCCTCTGATCAGGTCGTGTACCAGAGGGTCCGGTTGCACCTTACTGCAGTTCTTTCAATACTTTACAGAGGGCCGTCACTCGTGAAATGTCTTCAGGATTTTGCAAGAATGGGAGCAGTTCAGATAATCCTTGCATATAATTCTGTCCCAGTTGAGCTGCCGGAACTCCAGTTGGTTCGGCTTGTTGTCGATTTCCTACAACACCCTGAATTGCAGTTGAGTGTTCAGGTGCTGGGGTCCTTTTATTTGGCTGATCGTTGTTCCTCCCGTGAGATGTCATCCTTGGTTGTGATACCTCCCTCGACATTTTACGTAATGTCAGCTGCTTTAAACAAAGCGGGTTAAACTGTTATTTTGTCAAATAAGTAGCTGTGCGAACAGGTGAAAGTGGCGAACAGGTGCACTGGCGAGCAGGTGAGCGGAGCAGGTGAAAATGGGCGACCAGGTGAGATCAGGCAACCAGGTAAAACAGGCGACCAGGTGAACCAGGCGAACAGGTGGAAAAACAGGCGACCAGGTGGGTTTTCTTCAAGCCTTCAAGCGAACAACTTATGCTACTTGAAACCTTCAAGCGAGCAGGTTGTGTTCCATCAAGTTTTTAAGCGAGCAGGTTGTAAATCTTCATCCAAAATCCAAATTTTGCAGTTTCCACTTCAAAATCCCACAAAATCCAGCTACCGGAGGTTCAGGCCCTCCTTCTAGCGCCAAATTGTTAATGAAATCTCCACAACGGAAGTGTTTATGTGGCTTTTAAGTGCGATTTCACTAACAACCGATCAAAATCAGTTTAATGGAACTGCAAAGTGTTTGATTATGTGAAGATTTCGGCAGAGCTTCGCTGAGGCTGAAAAAACTTGCATTAAAATGAAAATAGAGGCCTATTTATAGGCATTTCTACAAGCAGGTGGTGGCATACACTTTGCCACGCTTCTTCAGAAGCTACAAGTGTCCCTAACCGCTTAAACAAGATAATTATAATGGAAAATTGGCTAAAAATGATGAAAGCAAGGTCTTGGTGGTCATTCCCATAAACAGGCGAGCAGCTCTTTGAGTCTGGCGAGCAGGTGAGCTGCTTGATAGCTCCTTGAGAGTTACGTACCCAAGTGTAGGTTGATTTCAAGTAATAAAATTTCTCGGGAGACCAAGTGTCGAACCACAGGGAGAATTGGAAGAAAAAGATATTATCTAGTTGAGAGGTTTCAATAAAGTAACAAAATACTAGAGCTTCGGGATTCCACTTTAGATAAAAATACTAGAGTTATGATCTTGGTTATCTTTGATAACTCAATCGAAATCTGACAATCAAGTGATTTCAATCGGAAGATATAACTTTGAGCACATATAATACTTTTGAAAAGTACCTTTAGACCTTCGAACAAGTTTATAAAATCAATAGTTGATGTGTAAAACTAAGCATTTGTTGTGCCAATAAGTCTACAACAAATCAAAGTAATGATACATCAAAACCTCTCTTAAAAACTCTTCAAATGACTAAAGGATTGAAACTTTGAAAATCTTTATTGAATAACCAAGAACATTACTAATACTTTACTAAAGCTTCATCTCTAACTCTAGTAAAATATTTAGCTACTCATACTAATACAATAAGAACTCATATTTCTAAGAGAGATACTAGACTAAGATAGAAGGATTACAAGGAAAATGGTATGCCTTCAAGGGTTGCTAAAGGGCTCTTTATATAGGCCTCCAAATAGTGAATCATGGAGACTTTAGCAACCAATTCACGTGGCTAGTAAAGATCAGTAATTTAATTGCCCTTGCCGTCCGAATTTCATATTGACTTCTGAACGAAAGTTGTAGACCGTTGGATTAGCTTTCCAAGTAGTCTAAGATCTCAAAAATAGGATCTCTATATTGTGAGTTATGACAAGAATAGTGAAGTTGGTAAAACTGGATTGTTTTTCTCCGTGAATTTATGGTGGTCTCTTGAAAAGCAGATATCTCAGCTTGCACAAAATCAATGCCTTTAATATTTTTACTGTGTCTTGATGAATTTCTTGGCTAGCCAATGGCTTTGGTCTTGTGTAAATTAGACTTTTGTGTGAATTATGGTGAATTGTTTTCCAACATGTGTACTGAGATGGTGGAATTCTGAAGCCCTTGCATTGATTGTCATTTTGACCATTGAAGCCGGAACTTTTGACACTTGAGCCCTGAAGACAAGTTGTAGAGCAACGAATTAGTGATCAAATAACACTGGTATTGGTTCAATTGGTTTAGTGAGGCTCCATATATTGTGCAAATACAAAAATGTGTTTTGAGTCCAAACATTGGACAGAAATGGAGTCTTCACTTTTGAG
>JAPKLY010000028.1:654530-738720 GCA_026898435.1 Prunella vulgaris
GCCTATATAAAGAGCCCTTTAGCAACCCTTGAAGGCATCCCATTTTCCTTGTAATCCTTCTATCTTAGTCTAGTATCTCTCTTAGAAATATGAGTTCTTATTGTATTAGTATGAGTAGCTAAATATTTTACTAGAGTTAGGGATGAAACTTTAGTAAAGTATTAGTAATGTTCTTGGTTATTCAATAAAGATTTTCAAAGTTTCAATCCTTTAGTCATTTGAAGGGTTTTTAAGAGAGGTTTTGATGTGTCATTACTTTGATTTGTTGTAGACTTATTGGCACAACAAATGCTTAGTTTTACATATCAACTATTGATTTTATAAACTTGTTCGAATTTCTAAAGGTACTTTTCAAAAGTATTATATGTGCTCAAAGTTATATCTTCCGATTGAAATCACTTGATTGTTAGATTTCGATTGAGTTATCAAAGATAACCAAGATCATAACTCTAGTATGTTTATCTAAAGTGGAATCCCGAAGCTCTAGTATTTTGTTACTTTATTGAAACCTCTTAACTAGATAATATCTTTTTCTTCCAAATCTCCCTGTGGTTCGACACTCGGTCTCCCGAGAAATTTATTACTTGAAATCAACCTACACTTGGGTACGTAACTCTCAAGGAGCTATCATTTACCAACAGTTTCTAAGGAGAAATTTTGGTGGTCAACTTAACAGATCTTGTTTCTGAAAACCTGTATATCATGGCATCCGGTTCTACGCGCCTTGAGGGCAATCTTCCTGAATTCTCTATTGACAACTATGATTATTGGAAATTCAGGGTTCTTGCACATCTCTATTCCATCCATGATCAAATGCCCCAGGTGATTGAGCATGGTCCTATCAGATTTATGAGGAATCTTCAGACCACCTGGCCCGTAGCTGGTAATGTCCTTATTCCGACTGCCGGAGATGAGCCAGTGGAGAGGTCCGCGCTTACATCTGATCAGATTAAGCAAATTGGACTGGATAATATTGCGAAGAACATTATACTCCACACCTTTCTTACGAGAATTCGGTCAGGCTCATGCATCTAAAAACCGCAAAGGAGATTTGGGATGCTCTGAAGGAGATGAGTGAGGGTTCTGAGATGACAAAAGAGAACAAGCGGGATTTGGCTATCAGGAAGTTCGAGGCCTTTAGGATGTTAGATGGAGAGTCCATCGATCAGATGGAAGCTCGGTTCATTAAGATGATGAACGAGCTAGCAACCCTTGGGAAGGACATTCCCAAGAGGGAGGTGTCGTCTAAAATCCTGAACTGTCTCCCTGAAAGATGGGTCACAGGAGTGATCTTGTTAAAGAACACTCAGGATCTCACAAACATTCCTTACTCTCACCTATTCTCAGAGTTAAAGGCTCTGGAATTCGACCTCGATAAGAGGAAGAAGAAGGGTGCTGTCAGTGAGGATATGAGTGAGGAGAAGACACCTGAGAAGGAAAAGAGCGTGGCTATTAAAGCTACTCTTGAGCCTGAGGTTGGATCTGACTCGAAATCATTAAGGGATATGAACAAGGATGAGCTAGCCCTGGAGTACAGCCTGATGGCACGACATTTCGAGAAGCTGAACTCTCGATTCGGCAGGTATAAGAAGTTTTATACTGACACCCGTGATCGTAGGTATTCCAGCCCCAGGAGATCGAGCCCCCGGAGGGAATAGAGGAGGGGTTCAGATTCTAGGAGAGAACGAGATAAGCCTGAGCAGCGCAGAGATGAGAAAAGCTCCAGAACGAGAGATGATGCTGATCCCAGAAGATCCAGCTCCAAACCTAAATGATCCTCAGGGAGCAGGAGGGAATCATCTGATAAAAGGTACACTGACAAACCGGGTATTTCTGATGTAGATCAGTGTTACCACTGACAGAAGACCGGACATTATCAGTATGATTGTCCGGAGCTCAGTGCTCGTGAGCGAAAAGATCGAAGAACAAAGAGAGAGCTCAGAGCATCAGATCGGAGAGCTTTGATGGCTGAGGATTCCTTAGATTCAGATGGCCCAGGACCCCGATCCCCTGATCTCTTCTCCGATGAGGAGTATGATGATCTCTGCCTAATGGCAGATGATGAGGTATGTTCTTCTGCCTCTTCTGCTGATCACGCACCTGAGCTTAGCTCAGATTCAGTAAGGGATCTCGACCTTCAGCTCGCCGTAGATCAATTGATGACTAATTTCTCGAGGCTGCAGGAGACTCATATTCACACAGTGGATGTGAATGCACAACTGAGCGGGAAAAATGATCGGTTAATTGAGTCTCTCAGAATGAGAGGTACTTAGGAAGCCCTCAGAATAGTAAATCTCCAGGAAGAGTTACTTCATGCCCGGAATAGGCATGATGAGACTCCAATGGCGGTTGAAAGACTGAATGGTGTAATCAGCTTGCTGATTGAGACTCGTGACACTAATCAGTTCCTTGTTCAGGAACAGCAGATGATTGAGCAAATTGCTCTGAGAGAGATGTTCGAAACTGAGTGGCAAGCTCGCCTTAGTGCTGAGCAAACTGCTTGGGATCTTGAGCTGATCTCAAATGAGAATGCTCAACAGAAACTGGTGCTTCAGTACACCACTGAGATTGAGGCCGTGAAAAAGGAAAATGGGCACCTTGAGGAAAAGCTGAAGAAGTTACACACATCTTCCCAAGTGGTTGATGAGTTAACAAGTTTCTCTCAGTTGACCGATGGTGCTAAAGCTGGGTTAGGCTATGATGCCTCAAAAGACCCAAAGGGCAAAAAGAAGAGAAGTGCTTCAGGGAGCAACTCTCAGAAGAAGTTTTTCCCTGCCCAAACTGACGACAAGAGCCCAAGTGTTGCTCGTCAGGATAAAGGCAAAGGGAAGGAGAAAGTGCCTGAACCTGTCAGGCAAAGGACTGAGGAACCAGGGCCAAAACCTATGGGAAAAGCAAAGGCTCCTCATCCTGAGCCGAGGAAGAAGGACCAAGGGAATTCTAAGGCTGGAAAGAATCCTGCCCCCAGCACTTCTCAGGCTAGACCTCAGAATGCTCAGGGTGGGAGGAACTCTGGTCAGAGGAGGCCTCAGGCTAGGTCAAGGAACACTGAGGTCCGAGAACCTCTGGCAGGGCACAGGGCCCATCAGGAACGTCCTAATCCTCAGAGGAGAAGGACAAACCAAATGGCCCCTGAAAGGCAACGGAGACCTGACTCCGATAACACACAGGCCAGACCTCAAGTGCCTAGAGGTCAAGCACGAGCTGCTCTTTCCCAGGACACACAACAGCCCAATGCACCCAGGCCAAGGGAACAGGAGGCCCGCACCCAAGAACAAATCCAGGGCTCCTGAGACTCAGGCTGACACACATACACCATCGACTTCCCAGGCACAAAGGAAGAAGAGAATGGTGTATGTTGATGTTTCAGGGAGACAGGTTTACACTTCTGATGCCATTAGAATTGTTAAACAAATCTGGATCCCGGAGGATATGGCTGACACTGTAGGACCCAATACTAGATGGGTACCTGAGGCCTGATTCTTTTCAGGTAGCTGCGGGCTACAAGAAGAGGAGGGAGGATTAGAAGATGGACTGGTACTTGGACTCAGGGTGTTCCAGGCACATGACCGGATTTCGTGATCTCATTCAGGATTATGTAGCTTCAGGGTGTATAACTATCGGACCCTTTGTGTGGAGGAAACACCTCATGTTGTGTTTGATGAGACTGCATCAGTGCGTAGAAAATAGGTTCCGAGTCCTGACACTGAGGGGGTTACCAAGAGGGTGACAAGACTGAGCCTGAAACAGAATCCTGAGTTCAAGGTCAAATTTGTGAATGCTCCCAAAGGATGGGATGATGTTGACGATCAGGATGGACCTCAGGCCAACCCTCAGCAAGCCCCAGCCTCGGAGAATGTTGAGTCTCAGACGGAGGTACAGACTCAACCTGAGGTACGTACTGTCAGTGATGATGCTTCTGCACCTGAGACAGTTACTGAGTCCAACTCTGTAGGGGAAACAATGTCCCTGATATTGTGCAACCCTCAGGAAATGACTCAGTGTCCCCTGTTCTTGCTCGTTCCGCTTCTTTACCTGTTATTGTCGAGACTAACATTTCAGGATCAGCTGGGGGAACATCAGCAGCTCCCAGTGCAACCATCAGCAGGAGGCGGTGGCTAGATGATCACTCATTGGCTGATATCATTGGTGATATCAATGAGGGGGTCAGGACAAGGTTGTTCCATGGCTAGAGTGCTATGTTTTGCTACTTCCTGAGTGATCAGGAACCTAAGAACATAGAAGAAGCTCTTGCTGACCCCAACTGGATCCTAGCCATCAAGATGAGCTCAATCAGTTTGAGCGGAATCAGGTTTGGGAGTTAGTTGAGAGACCTAGGCGTCAACACGTTATTGGCACTAAGTGGGTCTTGAAGAACAAGAGGGATGAGAATAATGTTGTTGTCAGGAACAAGGCCAGACTGGTGGCTAAGGGTGACTCTCAGGCCGAAGGAATCTACTATGATGAGACTTTTGCCCCAGTTGCAAGATTAGAGGCAATCAGGTTATTTCTGGCTTATGCAACATTCAAGAAGTTCAAGGTGTATCAGATGGACGTGAATAGTGCTTTTCTGAATAGTGTACTGAACGAGGAGGTTTATGTGGAACAACCTCCAGGGTTCGAAGTCGGTGACAAGGTTTATCACCTGAAGAAAGCTCTTTATGGCCTGAAGCAAGCCCCCAGGGCTTGGTGTGACACACTTTCCCAGTTCCTGATAGACCACGGGTTCGTGAAAGGAATAGTGGACAGGACCCTCTTTAGGATATCCGAAGGGGAGGACATTCTCCTAGTCCAAATTTATGTGAATGACATAATATTTGGATCACCTAACCTGAAGTTTTGTGAGAAATTCTCTAAGCTGATGACTGGGAAGTTTGAGATGTCAATGATGGGAGAAATGAACTTCTTTCTAGGTCTTCAGGTCAGGCAAACTGACTCCGGGATCTTCATAAATCAGTCCAAGTATGCGAGGGACTTGATTCAGAAATTTGGAGTTTAGACTAGCAAAGTCTCACGTATTCCGATGAACACAAATGAGAAGTTGGATCCTGACAAAGAGGGGACCTCAGTGAATCAGACTGATTATAGGGCACTGATTAGATCCCTATTGTACCTGACTACAAGTCGCCCTGACATCACTTATGAAGTCGGAGTTTGTGCAAGGTATCAGTCTGATCCGAAGAAGAGTCATCTAGAGAGTGCCAAAAAGATACTGAAATACCTGAAGGGTACAGCCAACTTAGGACTTTGGTATCCCTCTGATGACAACCTAGAACTGACTGACTATTTTGTTGCTGATTATGGAGGCTGTAGACTTGATAGGAAATCAACTACAGACACATGTCAGTTTCTAGGGAGCAAACTGATCTCTTGGTTTTCCAAGAAACAAACAAGTGTTGCAACGTCTACTACTGAGGCTGAGTATATGGCGGCAGGCAGTTGTTGCTCCCAGATCCTTTGGTTGAAGCAACAACTGAGAGACTACCAAGTTGAGGCCACTGAAGTCCCAATTTATTGTGACAACAATAGTGCCATTGCCATATCCCAAAACCCAGTCTTACACACAAGGTGTAAGAATGTAGACATCAGGCATCACTTTATAAGAGATCATGTTGAGAAGAAGGATATATGGATGGAGAGGATCCCTACTGACAAGCAGAGAGCTGACATCTTGACTAAGGCTTTGCCTGAAACCAGGTTTGTTGAGTTGTCAATGGAGTTAAGACTTCTTAACCCAGGAGTAGATGGCTCAGTATGAACCTCAGTTCAGGATTGAACAAGGTTGTCAGGAGGGATTACTAACTCAGGATCAGGTTGCAGAGATGGATGGCTTTCAGGGGGAACAGACATCAGATTTGGATCTTTAGGATCAGAAAAGAGCTAGGTTCAGGACACAGAGCTCAGGGCTTGTCACCCTGATCAGACTCAGAGGTATCAGCCAGGTTTCTATATCTAACTGACTGGTATGTATTATTGAACCTTTGCTTTAATTATGACTTGCTTGCATCATTTCTGATCGTGTCTAACACCACATCAATCACAGGGTTTTTAACTCTCATCCCAGCTGTTCATTTATTAGTCAGTTTCTATTAAATGCAATTATTGGATTTTAATTCAAACATGCTCTGACAAGCATTTATTGCGAAAGTAGGCGGAAACAGTTTTCTATAAAGTTTTGAATAATTACTCTTGAAAACTGAATTTGGTAAAGTTTTATTTCGGATATACCCCTTCATCTAATCCGTTGAATTTCAAAAGACTCCTAATCAAACTCGTCTATTAAAACTAAAATTTTGGGTATAAAAGGAAGCTTTGTTCTCATTGCAAAATTTGCGCACTCATATCTTTCGTAACCCAATCTCTCTGTAACTTATTTTCTACACTCTCTGCATCAATGGCTTCTTCTGCTGCTCAATCGATTGAAGACACGAAGAGATTCCATGCTGCCATCTCCGAGGTGGAATCGAAGGTGTCCTTTGAATGGTTGGTGGATTTCAGTCATCGATCCACCATCAAAGAACTTCTCCAAGTCTATGGAGCCATCAATCAGGCAAGGCTCCTAGACTTCGTCTCCAAAAAGCCAACGAATACCTGCCCAAATCAGATTATCGCATTTTATTCGAATATGTCATTGAAGGACAATGGTGAGTGTGAATCAGTGATTCCACTCAGGAGGTCCGTGGAGAAGAATGGAAAGAGGGTGGTCCAGCACTTCATAGAGTGAATCAACGTCAGGAGTCTGATTCGGAAGACGTACAAGTTACCCCACTCTACTGGGGAGGATCAATTGGCTGATCTAACTGCTTACAAGGCTCGAGAGGAGCAGTCATGCATGAAGGAATTCTTGATCGCCCCTCAGGAAATCTTCAGTACAATGAACAAGAAACTCCTGAAACCTGCTTACAAGCTATTATTTGAGGTTGTCGTTCAGAGTATTATGGACTTCATGGGAAGGATGGAGCAAATCAGCCTACCCAAGATCAGGGGTTTGGCTGCGGTGGTTGACAATGCTCGGATTGATTGGGAAGAGTACTTCCTTCAAAAACTCGTTCAGGAGTCGAAGAAGGTAAGGATGATGGGTGATAAGATTGTTCTGGAGAAGAATCCCCATTATGGATCGAGTTTGTCAGTGATGCTTCAGAGCCTTCCTGAGGGACGAGACCTCCGATACTGAGTCTGATCAGCCTGCACAGAGGTCAGTATCAGTCGCAAAGCCTATTTTGCCAATCTTCTCTGTGGCACCATCTGAAGTTCCTTCGTCAGAACTAACGGCGGGTTCTGGCACTGAGAAGATGCCTCGTCAGGAGGTGACTCAGGTCGAGGGAGAACACGATGTTCTGGAGGTTAGGGTTGCAGTGACTCCTGATGATGTAGTTATGGACGTTGTCCATGATCTTGAAGTTGGAGAGGATCAGGCGGAGCCAAGTGTAGGAGCTCAGGAGGAGTTGGGTGAAGAGGTGGAGGCCCAGGATGGGCAAAGCAGTAGTGAGTCAGGTGACTCTAAGGAGTCTCAGGATGAAGGGGGTGAGGGTGAAGAAGGACAGGGCGAATCTGCCACTGAGGATGATGTTCATGCAGCCCCTAAGCAAGAAGTGGCTCCCAAGACTTCAAGTTTGACAGCCTTCGAGGTGGATGTCAGGTCTCAGGCAATTAGGTTCGTGTGGCAGCACTTACCTGAGCTAAAGGACCCATTTAGGGAGGAGGCCATCAGACTAAGAATGCTCGTGATCATACACCGATCAACTCTTCCGGAACTGGCGCCCCTGATCGAGGAGAAAGGGGTGGATGTCCTGAGGGATCGGAAGTAAATTATGTGCGATTGATTCTCCATTCGATCATATGCTCAATTCTTTCTCACTGAGGACTTTGTCAGGGTTGTCAGGACACACAATCCGGACGCTGTTCAAGCCCTTGTCCCTGCTGCTACTGAAGGTGCATAACCTGTTGCACTGGCCGATGATGCACTCCCAGGGGCTGGGATTGCTGAGGCTCAAGGAGAGGCCCCAGTTGTGGCTTCAGTGAAGTCCACCAGGATGAGGAAGAAGAAGAGCCGGACCATCTCAGTGGGAGTGTCACTGATGGGCCGGAGCATACTCAGTAAGATCGTCCGTCAGCAAGAGAAGCTAAAGAAGCTGACGGCTGCTTTCGCTAAGGCAAGGAAGGAAGATACTGAACAATTCCTGAGCCTCGAAAGACAGAGATCCACTGAGAGTGCTATTATCTCTGACTAGATTCAAAATGCAATTAACTCAGCTCTAAGTAGCCTGTATGACAGGATCAAGGCACTTATTACTGAAGCATTGAGGGGGCAGGAGGCCCAGGTCAGGGAAGTAGCTCGGAAAGAAGCCCAGGCGGAAGATGCGACTCTCCTGAAAAAGATCAGTGAGAGCATGAAGAACTCTGATGTTGTATTGCGACTCTCCTGAAAAAGATCAGTGAGAGCATGAAGAACTCTGATGTTTTACAGCTCTAATGAATGACTGTTCAAATCAGAAGAATGAGCTAACTGCCATGCAGAAGAAGTTTGATAACCATCTATCCGAGAGCATTGTTAGGGCAGAGAGGACTGACATGCTGGCTTCTGACTTGAAGATGGTGTCTGACCTGGCTGCTTCTCAGGGAATCCTAATTAATGATATCAAAGCCAAACTTGATAAGGACGAGGATGCCCCTGATGCTGCCAAAAAGGGGGAAGGAATGAAGAAAAATCCCAAGTTCAAGACTTCTAAGAAGAGGAAGGCTACTGATCCGCCTGGTCCTGAAGAAGTGCAAGAACTCTTGGATGAATGTGAAGAACAGTTGTATCCTGATGATCCCTTGGTAGTATCTAAGAAGAAGCAGAAGCATATCACTTTGGAAACTGCACTAAAGGTCAAGTCTCATGACACGAAGATTGAAAAACTTCAGGGTCAGCTTGATGCCCTGAAGGAGAAAGAGAAAACTGAGAAGAAGAAGCCTGAGCCTGGTGTAGTGAAGAAGAAGGCTGCTGGTCAGAAGAAGAAAGCTCTCATGGAGCCGTCAGGCCCAATTCCTTTTGGGTACGTAGACAACTTCATCCCTCCTAAACTGAATGAGACCTGGGTCCCGGTCAAGAAGGAGTTCGTGGAGAAATATTACGTCTACGGTAATTGGCTGAAGTGTGAGGGTAATGACAAGAATGTTGTATTCATTTAGTGGATGACCCCGCACTATCCTGACTTGTTCGCCAAAATTGACCAATTTGCTGATAGAGCTGGCGTTCAGATCAAAGCTCCCGAGAACATTTTCTACGTCCCCCCATTGCTCGGAATTAATCATCATCTGAACCGAAGTGTTATCCAAGTTGAAATGAAGATGGTTGCTCAAAACTGTGGAGCACTTGAGGATGTTGATCTTTTCCACACCGTGAAGCTGAGGGTCCTAGCCAAGTGTGGACTCTTACTAGAGAAATGGGATGACGAATACTGAAGAGCAGTAGATCAGGAATAGTGTCTCAGGAACTTCTGTAATAGTTTCAAAAACCCATGTACTTCATCTTTTATATCAATGAAACTTTTACTTTCCTGAGACAACATCTCATTGTCTCCTGATTTATTTTTTTCCTCTTTATCAAGAACTGTACTAACCCTTTCCTGTTTCAATCTTATAGAACGAAGGACCTGATATAGGTTCCTGAACTGAATACTGCTGACATCAGTAAATTGTTTAGATGGTAGGATTTTTCTAAGGGTTTTGGCATCATCAAAAATGGGGAAATTGATTAGATCCCAAAACCCCTTGATGAATTTGCCTAAGTATAGTTCATCAGGATGTTAGTTTCAGGATAGATAGGTTAGAATAGATTTTTCTATTAACAGGTATTCAGTTAAGGGGAACGTACTAAGGAGTGAAGACTGATAGAGACGTCCTTGAAGTTTGAAGTCTGAAGTTTCTCCAACACTGAAGGATTGATCTTCCTGAAGATGATCAACCCGAAGCTGCAACCTGAAAAACCTAGAAAGAGTCCTGAAGCTGCGTGGAAGTCATCCTGAAGAAGACCACTGATCCTGACAGAACTGAGTAGACTAAGCATGCTCAGGGAAGTCTCTATCAGTGAGGGCACAAGTAACCTTGATCAGGTTGAACGTCTTACTGATGTTCATAAGTCCTGACTTGGGCCTAGTATCAGTTAATCTGATACTTGTAAGTCCTGAGACCCAAAGGTTACACGTGCGAATGGAAGTCTGATGAAGCAGAAAGAATGTTAGAGTCTCCAACATAAGACAAACATTTATGATGAGTAAAGAATGAGGGACTCAGAGTTATAAATGTACGAGGATCAGTAAAGCCAATGCCGATAAACTAGCCGTTGAACAAGCGACCAGTAAGAAAGCGACACGTATGTACGGAGACTGAGCACATTTAATGCTTCTCAGAGGTGCAGGCGGCGGATCAGAAACTTTGCCATACTAGGTATGGTCTATGTCAGACAAGGACAACTAGTACCTGCACCTACCTAAAATAGGAGGGTTTGTGACGGATCTCCTCCAACGGATCTCCTCCACCTACCTATAAATACAGAAGGCCTTGCTCCCATTCAAGGTTAACGGGAAATTTCCAAGAGAAAGCTCTCAAGATTCCAAGCACTCAAGCATACTTTGAACAACACTCTGAAACTTTAAATTTCCCTTGTGTTGTTGTAGGAATCTCTTATTTATTTTTCTTAGAGTATTGATCCCATCCTTAGAACTGATTTGTTAGACAGATCAATACACAATAGTTGGAAAACATGAATACCAAACCCCTCAGGTTGTGAGTTGGTTGGTAGGAAGGACTGGGACTTGTAAAACGCCCAGGGGTCAGTTCCTAAGAGAGAAAGTTGGCTACTCGTGTCCCTTGGCACGTAAAAATCCAGTACCTATCCTCAGGGTTTTGAGGATAGCTTCCTGTTCAATCAGGTCGTGGACGTATGAGTTGGTTATCTCCGAACCACGCTAAAAAGACCCTTGTGTGCTGATTTACTATTTGCTCAGGATCATAATTGTCATACATATTAAACTGAAGCATACTTGCATTGTTCTGAAAACATCAGGACTGATTCTTCATCCTGATCAGTAAAACTGTGCACCAGCCTTAACCACGTTTTCACTAAGCAAACTGATAAGTTTTCAGAACTAAAACGAGTAAAAACTTAAGGGCTCACATTCCGCACTAAACTGAGCTTACTGAGATAGTAGTCCAACTGACTAACTTCCGAGCGGTCAGTAGGATTGTTATCTCTACTGAGCTTCTGAGAGCACAACTCTGACTTAGCCTATTTGGTTCATTGCTGATCCGTCCCTGCTGCCCCTGAGGACCATCAGTTTAATTGAATACTTCAGGAGCTTCCTGACTAAGTCTGAAAGAGCATTTTCCTGAAGTTTCAGGAAAATCTGACATCAGTGTATTCCCCCTCATACACTGATTTATACTCGTTTCGGGACCAACAAACCTTATTTTCACATCATTCCATGCATACTTGAATTTCTTTCAACTAAGGCCACCAATTTCTTCATCAAATCACCAATATTCCTTCCTTCTTTTCACTCTACTAATCATAGGGACAAGAGAGTTCCAAAAAGGAAGGAAAATGGCTTAAAGTGTGGTTTGCCAAATGAAAGGTCTATAAGCACAAAGTGGTGAGCAATGGATAGTAATATCAATGGTAGGCTCATAGGGTAAAGTGGCTCAATATTAATCAAAGAAATGCCTCAAATCATATCATGTGAACTCATTATCTAGTGTAGCCTCAAATAAGACTAAAGCCAAGTTCTAGAGTAAAATGTATGTGTGTGGAACTCACATCAAAGAATATATCATCCATTCCAGATTGAAACTGGGCATCATAGGCTCTAAACCTCACGGGTAGTAGGTGATCAAGACTCATATCATATCAAAATGCTCAAATCATCAAACTATCAAGCATCATAAAATCAAAAACAAACTAGACAAGACATGAATCAAGAGATAAATTCACTACATCTAACATGAACTCTCAACACATCCACACAATCATAAACATATCTCATGCCACACTACTCTAAACTAGCAACAATATGGTAAAAATCAACAAGCAAAACAAGTTATATACTAGGCACATGGTCTAAAAATATCATAGAAGCACTATAATCATCCTAAACATAGCATTGCAATGAGATTTGCGAAACGAAGACACCCCCAAACTTTTTTGGACCAAGGGTCTAAAAAGTTTGGCAAAGAGTGAAGAAAAGATCATGCAATGCGCCAACCAAAGCACAATACCACAAGAATCAACACTTAAGCTCAAAATAGCTATCTACAATCAAGTAAACTAACCTAAGAATGGAACAAATAAGAAGAGATAAGTGTCAAGACATACCTTGAGTTGGGATTAAGAATAGGAGGGCAACTTGTCCCTTACATGAGAATTTCCTTCTTGGCCAAGTAGGAAGAGAAATCTCCTCATCACACCTTTCTAAAGCTCACAAATCCCATATTATCATTGCAAATTCTAAATTTGAAGATCGAACACACCCCCCCCCAAACTTTTTCGGATCAAGGATCCTAAAAGATTGGAAAAGAGTGAGGAAAATAGGATTTGCAATGAATCAATGAACAAACAATGCATGTATAAGCTCAACTAAGCCTAAAAATCACCATATATACAAGAGGCAACACCCCCAAACTAGGACAAATCACATGCACCAACCCAAGTAAAAGAATACACTACCCATATGAAGAAATCAAAACAATAAGCTATCTCAACTACAAAGTAAACCTATTTAAGCAAGAAATTTTTTTAGGATGGGTTGCCTCCCATCTAGCGCTTGGATTTAACGTCCCCTAGCCGGACGCACCAATGTTAGCTAAACGGCCAAGGATATATGTCATCCTTCCCATCTAACTCTAATCTCAAAGTTTCGAAATCAAGGAAACATGTAGTATTTCTTCCCTAAACACCTACCTTACATTTCATTTTATATCTATAAGCACATGCAAATACTTCCTCATTTCTTCTCAAAACACCAATCCACACCCATCTCCTACTATCAAAATTGTTCAAGAGGAATCTTAATTCAATTTTATTATCAATCAACTGTAGAGGCAAGACAAATTCACAATGAACAACATTATCAATTAAAGCACAAGTAGAAGAGTGTAAGAGTTTAGAAATGCTCATTTCATCCTTAAGCTCATCTTCTACTTCATCTTGTTGTTCTTCTCCATTTATGCTCATGTCCCGTAGTGGACATTCATCTTTCTCATCTTGCTCATTCTCCTTTCCTTCTCTTGAATCATCTCTTTCCTTCTCCTCCATTTCTTATTCTTTCACTTGATTCCTATCAAATCTAGCAAAAGAAGTAGAATCATAAATGTCCATATTAAGAGATTTAGAATGAATAGTGAAAGAAGAAGGTGTATAAGATCCTTTTTTATTGTAATGCAAGGTTAACTTGAAATCTTCCTCATTCAAAATATTGATTCTCTTCAAGAAATCTATAAATTAGATCATATATGTCTTCTTTTTGTTCATCTTTCTCTTTCTCTTCTTTTTCTACTTCTTCTTCCTTAGACATGTGGGGAGGAGAAGGATATGAATATGGATATGGGTAGGGAGAGGAATAAGGATAGGGATAATGGTATGGGTGGTGGTAGAATTCTTGTGGTGGTGGTTGATATGGCTAAGGTTGATATATGTAGGAATTAGGAGGATATGTGTATTGTGGAGAATTCGAGTAATGGTTGTATTCGCCCATCTTAAATCAAGTGCACTCCTACAAAAATAATCAAGTATCAACACTCACCAAGAATAGTCAAAATCAAACAAGAAAAACAAAGAAAAGAAATGTAAACAAACATCAACTAGCTTGAAAAAGTAACTGTTTCCCTGGTAACGGCGCCAAAAACTTGTTTTGGCGTTGACGGGACTCAAAGATGCTCAAGTAAACAAAAAATAAAAACCAACAACATTCAAAGACATTCAAGTAAACAAATAAATACTAGCTTAACAAAGAGATCGCCTCCCCGGCAACGGCGCTAAAAACTTGTTTGCCAAAATCGTGTATGATTTCCGCGAAAGTGTACGTGGTCGTTGTTGTCGTGGCAAGTTAACCAAGTTAAATATCGAACACAGGGAAACGATGCGATATCAAGCATGTATTGAATGTCTACAAAGGTTCTAGCTAGTGAAAACAAGAAAAGGTCATGATTTCTATCGACTTTAACAAAGCAAAGTAAATCTAGCTATCACCTCAAGGAAGTGAGCAAATGTGGTGTGAGTGCATGGAAGTAATCCTACTATGGTTCCTCTAGTGTCCTATCCATCCTAGCATGCAAAAGGTCTCTTGGTGTCTTAGTCAAGCCAACTAGTGTCTAGATCTCTCTACAACACAAGATAAGGGCTCTATTGGATATCTAGATCTCTCTACAACTTCCAACACTCCAATTAAGAGGTCTAAGCTAATATGCAATTCTCATTGGTCATACAAGCAATACGTCAAACACTTGGTACGCATAAAGTTGTTATAGCTCAATTCTCATTTCATTGCTAAAACATATAAGTCATACAATCCAATTTAACATCCCAAGCATTCATACAAGTCATTAATAAGAGAACTAATCCATCAAGATCACTAATTCATGCATATGATTAACAATACACTAAATTCACCATAGTATTCATACAACCATGCAACAAGGATATTAGCCCATGGCTAATTGGAAAAGGAAATCAACAATTAACATTCTAATCATCATGAATATTATCTAATACATGATAATTAAAGGAAAACTTACCATAGGTAGAGAAATTGAATACAATCTACAAACCTCCAAAATGCTAACTCTTGATCCAAAGCTCAAAATACAAAAATGAACCGTAGGAACGAAGCTCTAATCACTACGAGTATGTAGGAACAAACAAATCTAAAATCCGACGGACGGATCAAAAGTTATGGAAGAAAGAAGATTGAATCTAATTAAGAACCCACTAAGTAACTACCTAATTCTCTATCTAAACTAATCTAAGAACTTGGAATTATGATGGAATATCTTTGAAAATCTGATCTTTGAGGTATTTATAGTGCCCACAATTTTTAGTCCAAAGTGTCCTTCATTAAACGTGCGAAAAGACGAAACTAGCCCTAAAAATTTGGATTTTTGAATTGCTGCCGATCTTGATCGACAGCTTGGTCGTGCGGAAATAACTTTTGCCACGCTCAGGCTTGTTGGTTGCCGATCTTGCTTGACAGCCTGGTCGCGTGGAATGCAAAAGCTGCCGAGCTCCAACGTGCTCTCTGTTGACCACACTCGTGCATCCACGTGCGCGGTGATGGGTATGTCGAGCCAGTAGCTAGGCGCTCGACTTCAAGTCAGGTCCTGCCGAGTTGTGAGGATGTCCTGCCGATTTGAGTTCTTAGCTCGAGTAATGCTCGACTCTCCTTGTTTTTGTCATATCTTGAGTTCTAGAACTCCGATTGACTCGATTCTTCTTTCGTTATGACCCTCTCTTCAAGCTCTTCAACATGAAACATTAATTGCTTCCATTGGCTCAACTCCAGAATTTTGGAATTTCTCAAACTTGCTCGTCTCTTCACCGTTTTGATCATTTTCACCTATAAACACAACTTTCTAGCCAACAAAGAGTTAAATGCACCAATTATATCATTTTAGGGTCAAATATGAACATAAGAACATCAAAACCATATATAAATGGATGCAAAAAGATGCAATTATGACCCTAATCACTCTGTAACTGAAATCAAATCCCACATTCCACACACCTGTTTCTGCCTCTAATCTACAAGGCCTGATCTCACTACTGTGTGCTTTTCAAATGCGTGCCAAAAACCTTTCTTATATTCTGTAAAATCCTCAAAGCAATTGGGCTTTCTCATTAAAAAAAAAGAATTTGGGCCTTACTAATGAAATTAGAACTTGGGCCCAATTTATTTAGCCCTAATTACCATCAAAGGAGGCAGACTAGCAACGGGCAGTGTTGGCATTTAATTTCTGGTACGATTGCCGATGAATAGAGTCGGCAACGCTGTGTTGATGGTCGAAAGATGTGTGGCGGTGAGGCGTAGACGGAGTCAATATCGGATGTGCGTAAACGGTGGCGTCGGGATCTTCAATGCTGAATTTGCATAAACGATGGCGTCGGGATCTTCAATACCGGATTTGCATAAACCGTGGATGGCCGCCATCGTCGTAGATCTGGAAACAGGAGGCGACATCGTCGGTGGCTGAAGCACCGATTTCTGATAGAGTGAGAGAAAGAAGAGAGAGAGAATGGGGGAGGGGGCAACGTGCATCCGGTGTGAGATGGTGGAAGGCCGCCGCCATTGCACGATTTGGAGAGGGGAGGTGGACGGTGGCTGGATCACCAGTTTTCTGAGAGAGAGAATGGGGGTGGGTGGAGAAGTCATTTGATTTTTGAATTATGCAATATCCGGGTGGGTGGGGGTTTTAATTTTCAGATTTAATGGGTGGGTAGGGTAGGGGTAGGTGATAGGATGTGACTTTTAATTGTGATGTGTTAGATGAAAAGTGGAGTGGGTCCTATTTTTTTACCCTCCTTGTAACATGGGGTTTTTGGTTTTCCTCTAGAGAATAACACTATCTTAAATGACCTTATATGTAACTTACCCTAGATTTTATATTTTTTTTAATGAGGTTAACATTACAATATACATCACAAAAGATAAAAAATATATAATTAAAATAGAACATTAAAAAGTTAAGTTTTATGATATGATAGTGATGATATTGGTTCTGTAAAGATCAAATATTATTGATATTAATCCTAAAAATTTTAATTTTTTGATATTCATATAATTTTAAACTTTTTAGGATAACACGTCTACATTTTTGCTCTTTTATGAAAATGTTTGGCAGTACAAAATTTAATTTATAGGACATATATAAAAAAATGGTAATACATATGGACCGAACTCAAAATTTTATGAAACAAAATTATTATATCAGTTTAAATATTAAAAATATATATTTGAAAAAATTAGAAAACATCAATAAAGAGATTATATTGTGATTTTATTATTAATACAGTACAAACTAAATGATCATGGCAAATAATAAACTCTTTAAAATCATAAATTATACAATTGATTTTATATAAAATATTTTAGGTATGTGCAATTATTGTATATTATGAACAAAATTACTATTATAATTATTTAAATATATGAACAATTATTATGCATTGATTTAGAAGATGTCAATTAAAAATAATTATTTCTAACATAAAAATGATTTATTGCTATTTAACATTAATTTGTTAGATTTCTTGACATCAAATCAATTAGGGGGAAACACAACCTAGTCAAAAGCAACAACCAAAATTAAAAGTGAGTGAAAAAAACTTTTATGTATTTCATATAGGTCTAAATGTAAAAGTAACAGTATTATTAATTAACACTAATAAAGTAAAAAAAAAACAACTGAAACACTCAATGCCTATTCCTGGAACTACTCTAGTCTATGGAGTAATAGAAATCCGTTCATTGTGTAAAAGGTTAAACCAGTATATAACAAATACAAGAGCCTAATTTCAAAATTAGGGCTTTCCTGAAGCGAGGAGAAACAGAGAGAATCGGCATTGCAAGGGTCAACATTCACCGAGAGTACGCTGACGTCGTGAAGCTTCACAGCCTACCGTCGTCGCTAATACCGATCGGACATTCCTCCTACCCGTCGCACAGCCGGATTTCGATCCCCTGGCCATCGCAAGCACTCAACACTGTCAATTGAAGCTGCTATGCCCGAAAATCCTCCACTAGACTGAAGCCTACTCTGCCTATTACCGCAAACCGTCACATCGCCTACAGCACAGTCCATTCCACCGCCTTCGCTCGCTCCCAGCGTGTAGCAAATAGCACCACACGCCGGAGTTAACCCAATCGAAGACCGCTGTTACTGACCACACTCAAATCTGCAATTGAAACCGCCGACGAGTTCATCGGAATTAACTCACCACAGCCAAGGATTTACGCCTCTGTTGCAGGTAATTGGGAAAGAACCTATGAGTTTCCTTTTTTTTAATGTAAACTATTTGACGAAGGGTTTAGTGTTTTTTAATTAGACACCATACATGACGATTAAGTCGACAGTGTCAGAAACACAGAAGAAAATCGATTGTGGACATTGTTGGTTAGGGTTTTTTTTATGAATAATCAGCCGTGTTTTTTTAGTCCGGGTAATGCAATACAAGGATTAAGAGCAATGGGTAGGTGTTTTGTGTGTTGATCCTTTCCGTCTTTTTTTGGAATGGGCGATGTGCTAAAGTGGATAAGAATCAATGGGGAGTGAGTATGCGCTAGTTGGGGTTTTATTTACAACCGATGATTTACTACGGTCAAGTTCTTTCCTTTAACATGTTAGACTTCCAGTGTAGTTCCTGTGGTGACATATTTATTTAATGTGTAGGTGTATTTCGTGGTGAGAGAGCTTCAAACAAGTGGGCATTGACTGATGCAGCGGAGGGAGACGAGGCCGATTCTGGGGGCGTGCCCGCAGCAGCTTGCATGTACTGTGGACTGCAGTGTGATAGTTTGCCATATGATGGAGAAGGAATTTGATCTGCATGAAAATCGAAAGAGTGTGTTTTCATCAGATTATGAAGGAAAATATAGGAAGAAAATAGTGGAGTGGTTTGTAGATGGGGACACAGCTGGTCATATCACATATAACTGAATGATTCGCACGTTTTTTGGGAGCAACTAATTATTTTGTTGTGCTTTTGATGCATATTTTGGAATGTTGCCTGATACTCTAAGTTGGTAGTCCCTTTATGTTGTTTTGCACATGGCTTATACATGTAATTGCTTGATGATGAGTTCATGTGGTAGGGTAATAGTCAGGGACTATTGACTATTTTGATTGTGTATAAGCAACACAATTGTTGAGATCATTGTAGTGATGTTGTGTGGGAGTTCTGTAATGTTATGTAATAGCTGGGACATGCCTAAATGGACAAATGTTATGGTATTTTAGCAATTGTGACAGGTTTGCTGCATTTTATTACTTGGTATAATGACCATAAATATAGTATAAGTAACTTTACTTAATTACTATGATAGGTCTATTATACTATATAGAGGCAATCCGTATGTAGTAACCCTTTCAAGCATACCTGAAGTTGTACCAAGTATTCAGGAATGCACACTGTTATGACTATAAATGGCATTTTTATTAACATAGAGTGTACTCCTATTATATCTGTTGCGATAAAATCCGTTGCATTACCCAGCTTAGCATTCTTCATATATCCTATTTGTGCAACGCATGTCATTAAAAGAAATCACAACATTCATTTAACAAAGGGCATTACATTCAAGAGTCAAAAGATAATACATCCATCATACAAAAGCCACGACATCATTTCAACAAAAAAAGCACCACAAATATGCCCATAATATGATGTGGGGACTAGAATTTCTCATCACCATTTTGACAACTAAGACAGTACACTATTTTAACATGCTTCCACCACCTATTCCTCTACAGCTGGTAATCCGAATTTAGGATTGCATTGATAAGCAGCCACAATGGTATTTTCCTAAGCCCGGTCAAGTGCTTCTCATTCAGTCGCAGACTCTTCAATTCTCTGACCGCTAAATTAGTGTACTTAATAAATAATAGTCTTGCGAAGAATAGACAACACACAAATATCACTTTTTTCTTCACAAGTAAGAACAGACAACACTACGAATAGTACACAACATAAGATGTTATACCTTGTAAGAATGGAGAGAGGGAGAGAGTTTGCATCACAAAATTGAGATAGAAACTGTTAGGATTTAGGATACAGACATGCGAAAGCAGTGCCTTTCATCAATAAGCAACATATAATGGAAATAAAACATACACATAAATATATGAAATATATCAAATGTTAACACATATACGGAGATTGTCAGTTAATATTAGTTTTTAGTTTATGTTATCATACCAAAATATGTGTTCATGCCACTCCTCACTCGCTGTTCCCCATATACACCTTATGGTATAATACACTATTGTTAGTATATTCCATAGTGTGATATGCTATTCTCCCTTTTTGTATACTATTTCGAAAATTCCATCAACTCATATGCAACCCATTTTAGCATGCCCCTCTCCTACTACAAATCATGGATATCAGACCACCCTTCATTGCCTCTTCACCATATCTTATCCAACATCACAAATAGCAGCTATATTTACGATAACATCAGTGTATTCTAATTGCAATATATATTTATTCCACTCAAAGAAGAAACACTACATGTTCGCAATATACATTTTAATCCATATAGTTCATCACCCAAATGCCCCCATAAGGTCTATTCTCCATCCATTTCTCATATCAAATAATCAGGTGCCCACATAACATACATTTTAACCCATATTGATGTTTCTTTACCTACAGAAGTCAAATGTCCATATGGGCTTACCGAAACAGTTTTGGGGCACTCTCTCATCGCAGCTCCAGTCGGATGTCGACACGTCGAGGAGCTCATCAACTGCTGCCTTGGATTTGCCCCGTTCAACAGTATTTTCTTCACATCTTTGCAGCCCTGCGCCTTTGTTATTGTGCTGCCCACTGCGCATACCGTCCCATCTATCTGGAGATCACGAATCCATACAGGCATTAGTTAGTATAATTCTCTACTAATCTATCTAGAGATCACAAATCCATACACAACACCAAACAGATGAGAAGATTTTTTCATATGAATGCCAAAATTACCAACTCTATATCTATGTCCCAAGAATCGATCAGAAAGAGTTGAAAAGCTTAAAGCTCAATTGGGATGAGTGGATTTGAAATTCAAGAATTTCAGAAACAAAAAACCACATTCTCCAAGTTAATGAATTTACAAACACTTAGATTTGAGCCATGTTTTCTATGGAGGAATTTTAATTCCTCATCAAAACCATGTCATTTAAAATCTCTATTTTCTACCCCCTTCCATCTTTCTTTCTCCTTTGTTTTTTCCCTTCTCTCCCATCTCTTTACAATTCATGATCTAAAATATATGTCTTCTTAAATTTATTATTTTTTAAACCTATTCATTTTTAAATCCATCCATCTAAATGGAGCCTAAATGTATAAAAAAGAAATCACCACTATATTCCATAGATTTTGCAAGAACGAGCATGATTATCAATAAAAATTAATTAAAACTATGTGAAGCTAGAGAAGCATTACCTTTGAAACTAACCCAACAACATAAGCCTTGGACATTACCACTTCAGACATATCTGCCCTATCAAACTTGGCATCACATTAGAGCTGCAGCCAAAGACTTCTCCTTGAGGTTGGATTTCTCATTCGTGTAATCACAAAATTGAAGATCGAGTAGCTTATCATATACCCCATTTGCTTGACCAGTTGTGTTACCAACAAATGCACGTTCAAACCTACCTGGATCATTCGACAATGGTGGAAGCCTCTAAAGTACAAACCTCAACAAAAGTTTAACCACCAATTATTATCAAATGAAAACAATTAATTTTGTTCAAACAAAGGATTTTGATACGATGAAGTAAAATAAATGGATTAAAATAAGCTCAAACTAAAGAGGATTCATTGTACATAACTAAGAGAGATCAGTGAATTTCAAATCCATATAAATTAGACACAATATTGAATATTTTTTATCTTCAATCTAAAGACAACATAAAGTCTCTCAGTAAACAACATGGGAGAGAGTTAAATAACACGGAACAAGCTCTGGCAAGATCATTAAAACCATTCTGCAACTATTTTAAACAAAAGAAGATTATGGAACAAAGAGTCATTACAATTCGACCCGATTATCAGACACTACAATTGCTTCTTTTAGTTTATGAGCATCTGAAAATGCGATTAATCAACTACCATGGAAAGTGGACATTAAATTGGCATAAAAACTACCTCAGGGAATCTGCAATGACCAACATATTTTTATAGCTTGACGATAGAATTTCTTTAGAAACAAGAAACACATACATCAACGAAAAAACAAAAAGGGTTGTTAAATCTTGACCTGACTTGCAGTAATAACAGGTGAAACAGTAGAAACAGCCCAAACAGCAAGAATCCCACAAGCTACATTCCTAAGTTCCTTAAACCGAGACAAATTTTTTACGAATCCATTCCTAATAATTGCTGCATCTACACATAATGCTACAAGTATTACCTTGACCTTCATCCTACACATTGCTTGTTGACGCCCTGGATTGTTTTCCTGCAAAAAATATGTGCATCAGCCATACATTATGCCGGTCAATTTCCACTAACATTGGAAATAAATTAATTTGCTATAGAATTTTATGAGGTGTCTGAAAATTAATAGAATGTGAAAAAAAACCATGTCATCTATAAGTCAAGAGCAGCAAGCTTAATTGACAACAAAGAAACGAGCCAAGCATTAAAATTCGAGATTTGCAATACCTCACACAACGAAAATAAGATTCCCTTATTGAACGCTGCTGGTTTATATACAACCTTTTTTCAAAGATTGGTACAAGGTAAAATGTAGTCTCTTATTCTTTCTAATATCTTCTCACACATGAGGCATCAAGACGTACTTGTAGAAGCGCTCAACCTTTTTGACACTCAGATTAGAAGCAAAGATTCTGGTTGCTTGGTAAACCACATTCGGTGATCACTTCTCAGGTTCAGTCAAATATAAGACTTCCTCCCAGAATTGCAAAGCAGGTATGTGCTTCAAGGCTTTTGGCATCTTTCCAGCGGTGTATTTGCTCAGCAGTTTACCAACCCTGCATGATTCCGTCAATAGAAGAAGAAAAGAATGTGAACATAAAAAATGATGCTTTAATCTGAACAATTAAAGGCTAAAGACTATAAACATACCCCTTGCACAACTCGATAATTGAATCATCCAATTTTGGGGTTGGTTGTGCACCTGTAAAAGGACATGTCAAACTAAAATATGTAAAACTAAAATGAAAAAATTTCTCACGTAATAAGACTGCCATAGTTTCACAAATAAAATGTCAATACCTGATCAATCTAAAAGTGAAATAAAATCCTACAAGCATATATAATGCAAATGATGCAAAATATATTTCGAAATATGCTGAATGTCGCTCAACATAAAATTCACAATTAAGATTATTTGGATAATGATAATAAGGACTACAGAGGCAACAATTATGGAAATCAGTCTCTCAGACCTGAAGAAACTTGTGCATCTTTCTCCTTGATTTTCTCCACAATGATGTCAGCCAATGTGCGCTGAGGCCGATCATCTTTTGATAAGATGGCATCCAGCAACTTCTCATCTTCCTCATCTATCTTATCCTGTTTAATCAGCAAAAGAGAACAGAAAATGGCACAACATAAATCTTCCATGAAGTATATAAATTTGTCGTGCTTGACTCCTACAAAAACGTTTATATTAAATATTTTTCAATCAAATGCACAACATAAATCTTTCATGAGAAAACATAAAAATAGAAGAAATAAGTCCAACTTTCGCAGGGCTCCATTCTAAATTTCAATCTACAAGGAGGAAAAATCTGCAATAGAAGAAATTGTAGAATAAACTAGCCACAAATTGTACAAGAAACAGAGAAGATAAATATGTCCCCTTTTTTATGTTTATCCCACTGTCCTATTCCCTCACCAGCGCCGGAACCTCAACCTTCGCCGCCCCTCGTCGCCTTCTCCCCTTGTTGGACGGAAAATAAAAAATAAACAAACATCCCTTCAAAAATGAAAAACAAACAAAACCCTAAATCTTACCGCCGCTGTGTCGCCGTCGCCCCCACCCCTGCACCGCGACCCCAGATCCGCCCCAAAAAATGGCAGACTCCGGTGACTTTTTCACCAATCTCTTGCTTTTGCTATTTTGTGTAGCAATAATTTTAGGATAGAAATATAAAGTTGTGAAACTACATTCTGTGGAATCCCCAGTTTGACAGTTTTGGCAAAATTCACTTGATTTGAGTTAATTGTCTTACCTTGTGACTACCTTTTTTTAAACATTGTTTTAATTATTCTTTATGTTTTTATGTTGATGAGAACCAGAGAAATTAAATTTCTTGGAATTTTTCTTTTATTTGTTGATCGATAATTTTTGTTTTATTCTTTTTAGGTGATAAACCTCTTGTTATATATCATCGATTTTTATGATGTATGTGTAGCTCAATTGAATTCTTGAAGGTTATTTATTTTCTTCTAATTAAATGGCTTATTTTCGAGCCACTGATGGATATATCAATAATTATTTTAGTTAATTTAGAGAAAATCTGTTGAATTAAGGTTTTATATCTGTTACTTGGTATTTTGGGGTCTGCACATATGCTTTTGTGATAAGCTACAACCTACAATTGTTTTGTGTGAGTTTTTGTTCTTTTTCACTATTTTTGTTCACTCTCATTATTAGTAACTTGTACGCTTGTATTCCATGAAATTTTATATTGTAGCAATCTGTTTTAATATTATATGTTGTTGATCAGTGGTTGCACTTATGGCCATGATTTATGCCGGTTCTGATTGAACTATATGGTTGAAGAAAATATCACATTGGAACTCTGAATTAGCAATTTTAAAATTTTGCCTACAACTTCATAAGGTAATTTGCATTTACTTCAATTTCATCTTCTTTGATTTTAATTTGTTGTCCCTTAAATTTTATCTTCTTTGAATATAATTTGCTATCCCTTCAAGTTTAATTTGGAAACTAAAGGAGTAGGTAAATTTCATGGTCATATATAGGGCTTGTAATTAACAATAGGAACTCTTAAGTTTATTTGTAAGGTAACAAACTAATTGATCATTATCAAATTATCAACTAGTGTAGAATTTGGATGAGCTCCATAACATTTTATGTACAATTTAATAGTTGTATGATTCTGTTTTTAGATATGCCACTGTTTGCCTATTCGGTGTCTACGTGCAAGTGTACACGATCGTTATTGTAATGGCAAGCTTAACCAAGTTCATTTTATATCGAACACAGAGAGAGAGGTATTTGTAAGGTAAGATTATCGTTCCGAATTCAAAAACACAAAGCAAGTAAAGGGGATATGGTATCTATGTCTATAAGTGCTTCAAACGAGTAAACTACCTATCACCTTGATTCACAAAGTGAGCAAGTTGTGTGAGAAGTGTATTAGTGTACTATTCTATGTTTCATGTGGTGAAGTATCACTTACTCATGCATTGAGGTATTGTACAATCAATAGGCAAGCCACTCTAACATGCAAAGGTCTCCCTAGATGAACATAAGAGCCTCTAATTGTCTTACCAATTCTCTAAGGTAATTCTCACTATCTTAGGAATTTTACCAAACACTTAGTATGCAATGGCCTAATAACAAGAATGTTTAGGTAAATAGCCCAACTCTCGTATGAGACTAAGTTCTAATGGCCCATACAATCAATTATGCATATAAGCATTCATACAAACCATCAAAATAGAGAATTGATCATACAACATCTCAAACATTCATAAGATCAACATAAACACCACACTAATCCGTAGGAATCATACACCAACACACAAAGGAATTAGCCCATGGCTAATTTAGTAAACAAAAGATAAATTGAAGTAACTACAATCATCATTATGCAGGAATTATCAAGAGTATACAAGAATTTACCTATTTTAAGGAAATTGAAAAGATATAAGATTACCTCTAGAAGATAAAAATCGATCCGACAATAGAAATTGAAAACCGAACAGTAGAAATGTAGCTTGAGCTATGCTAAGAATGCTGGAGAAGACGTATTGAAGATCCGTACGGTAGATCGAAAGTAATCACAGAAATCATAAATGGAAATCTAAGAACACCCAATTGGAAACTACCTCTAACTTCTCCTAATCTAGTGAGAGAATATATGATGTAAGTGAATCTAAGAAAATGATAAAAGTCCCTTTGAAAATCTGAGATGGAAGTATATATAGTGCCCTTGGATCATTGACTAAGATGCCCTTCATTAAACGTGAAAAAATACGAAAATAACCCTGAAATTTTGGACTTTTTGCACTTCTGTCGCCCAAGAACTGAAGGACTGTCGACCGCTTAGTCGACAGCTTGACATTTTATCGCGCAAGACTTGGCTGTTTGCCGTCTGAGTTGGTCAACAGCTAACTCGCTCCATGCTTGTCTTTCGAGGTAGCTTGGTCGCGCGGAGGCTGCCTTCTGCTGAAGGGGTCTTGTTGACCGAGGCCTTAGTCGTGGTCGATGTACAACTTTCTCGTTTTTATCATATCTTGAGCTCTAGAACTCCGATCGACTCGATTCTTCTTTCGTTGTGACCCTCTCTTCAAGCTCTTGAAAATGGAATATTAATTTCTCCATTTTTCTCAACTCCAAAATTCAGACTTTTCTCGATCTTGCTCATTTCTTCCTCATTTTGCTCGTTTTCACCTACAATCACAATTTTCTAGCCAAAAATGGTTAAATACACAAAGTATCGCATAATAGGGTCAAATATGAACATAATATCACCAAAAGCATATAGAAATGAGTGCTAAAAACATGCAATTATGACCCTAATCTGCCATCATCTAATTCGGTGAACATCTCTTAAGTTTGAGAGTCATAAATGGCACAGTTTTTCTTACCAGTGTTCTTCCTCTTTTCCCATGTCTTTCTGCTAACTAGGGAACCCATCAATGGTTGTTCATCACAGGACGAGTCTTCCATTTCCAGCGCACGGCTTTTCCCCCTTCCCATACCTTCTTTCAACAAAAGCCCTAATTTCAAGGTCGAACTGAAATTAAATTTCATCACCCGCATGGGAAATCGATGTATATGTTTTAGAAATTAGGGCTCATAAGACAAACCATGATAAATTCGACATTTCTCCTTTCTAAATATCGTACAAAATATACCTTTACGTCGTGCCTCTAATTAACCAGATGAATAATCGATTCCACCTAGAAACCCATGGGAGCGATTTTTTGATCGGAGGTGTTTGGTGAGTGTAGGTTTTTTCTAGATGCTCTCGAAATGACGATTCAAATTCTCTAATATGTATATATTAGATGATCTTGGGTGAGTTTTCCATTGACAAGAACCCATATCACCTTTTAGTATTTTCAGACGCTAGGGGCATGCATAGGCTTCTATTTGCTATCTACATATACAGTAAGTTACCTTTATTTATTTGCTGGTAATAATGTTAGTAATTTGGTCCTCTCTGTAAATCAAAAAGTATATTGCCTCTATCTTTAATTTAGGTTGTAAAAGTGGTCTTATGTAAATGTATTACACATATTAAATACAATTTTTTTTTAAATTTTGGGTTGTATTCCTAATGGAAGTTGAGAATAATTCTATAAAATTCTTCTCTATACTAATTGATTAGGGTCATAATTGCATGTTTTTGCATCCATTTCAACATGGCTTTGATGTGTTTATGTTCATATTTGACCCTAATTTGGTATAAATTGTGCTATTAACCATTTTGTGGCAAGAAAAAGTGTTTTGTAGTGAAAACGAGCAAAAATCGGCAAAAGACGAGCAAGTTTGTAAAAGTTCAGAAAATGTGAGTTGATCCAATGGAGGAAAATGATAGACCATGTCAAAGATTTCGAAGAGAAGGTCGCAACGGAAAAAGAATCGAGTCAATTGGAGCTCTAGAACTCAAGATATGAAGAAAACGAGGAAGTCGAGGATCGATCGCACAAGCCGAAGCTGGACTCGAGCGACCACAAGGCCAGACTTGAGCGACCACAAGCATGCACTCGTGCGAGGAGGCTCTGGTTTGTGTGATGAAGACTCACACGAATGCTCACACGAATGCCACTGTTGTCCACTCGTGTGATGCCCCGGACTGCACATTTTTGAAGGGTTGTTTCGTCTTTTCGCGCGTTTAATGAAGGGCATATTGGACCAAACATTATGGGCACTATAAATACTTCAAGGATCAGATTTCCAAACATTAGATCATCATTATTCCAAGTTCTTAGATTAGTTTAGAGAGAGAATTAGGTAGTTACTTAGTGGGTTCTTAGTTAGATTCAATCTTCTTTCTTCCATAACTTTTGATCCGTCCATCGGATTTTAGATCCGTTTGTTCCTACATACTCGTAGTGATTAGAGCATTATTCCTACAGTTCAATTTTGTATTTTGAGCTTTGGATCAAGACTTAGCAAATTGGAGGTTTGTAGCTTGTATTTCAATTCATCCACTTATGGTAAGATTTCCTTTAATTCTCTTGTATTAGTTAATATTCATGATGTTTACATTGTTCATTGTTGATTTTCATTTCCAATTAGCCATGGGCAAATATCCTTGTTGCATGGTTGTATGAATACTATGGTGAATTTAGTCTCTTGTTAATCCTATGCATGAATTAGTGATCTTGTTGGATTAGTTCTCTTATTAATGACTTGTATGAATGCTTGGGATGTTTAATTGGAATGTATGGCTTATATGGTTAGCTATGAAATGAGAATTGAGCTATAAGAACCTTATGCATATCAAGTGTTTGATATATTGCTTGTATGACCAATGAGAATTGCATATTAGCCTAAGACCTCTTAATTAGAGTGTTAGGAGTTGTACAGAGATCTAGACACCTAATAGAGCTTTACCTTGTGTTGTAGAGAGATCTAGACACTAGTTGGCTTGACTAATACATCAAGAGACCTTTTGCATGCTATGATGGATAGGATTCTAAAGGAACCATAGTAGGATTACTTCCATGTACACTTCACACTTGCTCACTTCTTTGAGGTGATAGTTAGGATTTACTTTGCTTTGCCATAGTAGATAGAATCCTTGATGGTTTTCTTGCTTTCCTAGCTATTAGCCTTTTGTAGACATTCAATGCTTGCTTGATATCGCATAGTTTCCCTGTGTTCGATATTTAACTTGGTTAACTTGCCGCGACAACAACGACCACGTTCACTTGCGTGGAAATCATACACGATTTTGGCAAACACTAATTGATGGTTTTCTTTGCTTATGTTGCTTTTTTTTGCATTTTAATTGTTTGTTAAATCTTTATGCGTTTATTGTCACATGTTTTGTCATTGCAAAGTCAATATATATGTATATGTGACCATTAATAAATTTAGTAAGTAGTATTTTGCGTATATATATTTATGTACACGTAGAAAATATATATATTTTAAAAAATAGTAGCGTTGGTCCCGAAACGAGTATAATCAGTGTATGGGGCGGAATACACTGATGTCAAATTTTCCCGAATTCTCAGGAAAATGCTCTTTCAGACTTATTCAGGGAGCTCCTGAACTGTTCCGTCTACTGAAGGTCCTCAGGGGCAGCAGAGACGTATCAGCAATGAACCAAATAAGCTAAGTCAGAGTTGTGCTCTCAGAAGCTCAGTAGAGATAACAATCCTACTGACCGCTAGGAAGCTAGTTAGTTGGGCTACTATCTCAGTAAGCTCAGTTTAGTGCGGAATGTGAGCCCTTAAGTGTTTACTCGTTTTAGTTCTAAAAACTTATCAGTTTACTTAGTGAAAACGTGGTTAAGGCTGTTGCACAGTTTACTGATCAGGATGATAAGTCAGTCCTGATGGTTTTTCAGAAACAATGCAAGTATGCTTCTGTTTAATATGAATGACAGTTTATGATCCTGAGCAAAAAGTAAATCAGCACACAAGGGTGTTTTTAACGTGGTTCGGAGATAAACAACTCCTACGTCCACGACCTGATTGAACAGGAAGCTATCCTCAAAACCCTGAGGATAGGTACTTGATTTTTACGTGCCAAGGGACACGAGTAGCCAACTTCCTATCTTAGGAACTGACCCCTGGGTGGTTTTACAAGTCCCAGTCCTTCTAACCAACCAACTCACAGACTGAGGGGTTTGGTATTCACGTTTTCCAACTATTGTGTATTGATCCCTCTAACAAATCAGAGCTGAAGATGGGATCAATACTCTAAGCAAAGATACAGAGGAGATTCCTACTACAACACTATGGAAATTTAAAGTTTCAGAGTGTTGTTTCAAATGATCTTTGAGCGCTTGGAATCTTGAGAGTTTCTCTTTGAAATTTCCCGTTAGTTTTGAATGAGAGCAAAACTCTCTGTATTTATAGGGAGGTTTGAATAGATCCGTTGGAATTGATCCGTTTCAAACCTTCCTATTTAGGGTAGGTGCAGAAGTTGAGTGTCCTTGTCTGACATGGACCATACCTAGTATGGTAAAGTTTCTGATCTGCTGTCTCCACCTCTGATAAACATTAAATGCGCTTCAGTCTCCGTACATACGTGTCACCTTCTAACTGGTCGCTTTGTCAACGGCTAGTTTGTCGGCACTGACTTTACTGAACCTAGTACATTTATAACTCTGAGTTTCTCGTTCTTTACTCAGCATAAATGTTTGTCTTATGTTGGAGACTCTGACATTCTTTCTGCTTCATCAGACTTCCATATGCACGTGTAACCTTTAGGTCTCAGGACTTACAAGTATCAGGTTAACTGATACTAGGCCCAAGTCAAGACTTATGAACATCAGGAGGACGTTCAGCCTAATCAAGGTTATAATGTGCCTTCACTGACAAAGACTTCCCTGAGCATGCTTAGTTTACTCAGTTCTGTCAGGATCAGTGGTCTTCTTCAGGATGTCTTTTAGGCATCTTTAGAATTCTTTATAGGTTTTTCAGGTTCAGCTTCAGGTTGATCAGCTTTAGTGTGATCAAGACCTTCAGGGTTGGATTAGCTTCTGACTTCTGAGACGTCTCTCCATCAGTCTTCAGTCTTTAACAACTTCCCCCTGAACTGAATACCTGTGAATAGAAAATCTATTCTAACCGATCTATCCTAAAATAAACATCCTGATAAACTATACTTAGGCAAATTCATCAAGGGGTTTTGAGATCTAATCAAAATACTTTATGATTGTCCCAACAAGTAGTATAATTATAATTCTAACTATGTATATTAATTTTAATTTAATAATAAATTAAATAATAAATTAAATAATAATATTTATGTTTAAAATATTAAAATGATAATTTATTAGTTATGTATCAATTACAATAAGCATACAAATTTACTATGAAATACTTACGAAAACCCACATATTTTTATATAAAAAAGTTAAGATTTTAGTAAATGGTGAAATGAATAAATTTCAGAATTAAATAAGGGTGAATTATATTATTAGTAAAGGTTCGAACACACTATTGATTTGTCATTATGAAAATATGTGGTCAAACTTTCAAAATTACAGGATTTCTTCGAAAATTAAAGTTTGACCACATATATAGTAAGGATGTGACCACATACGTTTACATATCAATATAAAACCAACATATTTTCCTTTTTCACCAATTTAAGAAAGTTTAAAAATTAAATGACTTTTAATGATTAAATAATTAATTGAGAAAAATACAATCTGGTGTATTCCTATCAATCAAAACGTAATCTAGTCATGGTGAAAATACACCTCACATCCAGGTCAAATTTCTATCTAATAAAGGTATCTTTTTATGTTTAGCGCCGATAAACCCAATTAATTATCACATAACAAAGTATGTCTAGTATCAAATATATGGCTATATTATAATAGGGATTGTGTGCGTCAATTACCAGGCTGAGGCTAGTTATCCGCCGGATAATACAAACTCAGGTGTGAGGATGCAGAACACATTAAATGCACAATTTCAAAAATTCAAATTCCAATCGAGAGTTGTGTTCTACCTTCTATTAATCAATGCATTTGGGCAAAGGTCTTATCGACGTTATCGGTGCAATCATTTTCTGGTGACTTACGTTCCTCCGCGCAATGAGTGGTGGGCGATTTGAAGCATGGGTAAGATGAAGCAAACATGAATTGATCTTGACAATTCAAACATTGCAAGCTGTTTATTGTCATAATGATTATAAAGCCACATGCGCAACATTTCATGCACAAGGTCACAATGGTGTGTCATAAGGATTAGTTGATTCACTATTGTGAGCAGCACATTTTTTGTGACTAACTACACAACAAATTGGAAACAAACGGTGATAGAATAATAATGTGGTGTAATTATAATTACATATTGATTCATGGGTTGTGAACCATGTGTTCAGAAATTGACAGAGGTCGTGAACTGGCCAAACGTATTGAGAATCACGTAAAGGTATGTGGAAATCATAAGAGAATGAGCATTAAAATTGTGTATTTTGATATTTCATGCCATAACTTATTAACAGTGGACTAATTAGTTAGCTGTTGCACATACCTTTTAGATAATGGATGATATCTTTCAAATTAGATCAGCACAAAAATAACACTTGGTTTTATTGCTTTGTACTGTCAATAGACTAATAATAATCCATGTATTAATTGGCACAAGTAATGGTTAATTGACATAGGAAAAACAGCCGTCTGTAGCATAAAAGAAACATGTGATGAAGGTTAGTTCATTACCTTTAAGTACAATACGCTACTAAAAATTTTCCTATTGATTACAGTAGTGTGTCAATGTAAGTACGATATTTTACCTAATTATGTGTTTTGCGTGCTATAAAATTCCAGCACATGACACACAATGAGTAGTTCAAAGAAAACATAGGAGGGGAGATGATAATGTGCGCAAAGGTGAATCACTGTCTGAGAGTGGAAACGCGATGCGGAGGAAAGGTGTGGTTGATGAGATCCTAGAGGCATCCACATCTGAATGGAGCAGTGAGGATAGAGTACCATAGAATTGTTTCGGTAAGACAATACGTACTATACGTAGATTTTAATATACTAACCTTGTGGTAATTTTATGTGACATAGTACATACTTCTACATATGCTATAATGAATATGGTGCTAACAGGTGGTGTTACTCACTTTAGGAGCAATCTTGTGACAACTGTGAGAGAGATGAAGAGTCTTAGGCATAGCGAGAGACAATTAGGCAGCGTAAAGAAGACCCTTTTCTTATTACTGGTAAGTGCGCTACTGAGGTGTGATTTCAATGTACAGAGGAGACACTGGTGGAAATTCGAAGAAGACCTATGCAATGTGATGTCAGCTTCGACGCGCCAAGTGGTACATTCATCATAGGAGGACACCAGATCCAGCTAACAACCATGGATGTCAGCCTGATATTTGGGGTTATGGGCGGAGTGAATCCAGTGCCGTTGAGAAAGACAGAGTACGAATTACCACCGTGGGTGCATAGATGCTTTTCACATGAGTTAGGTGACACTGAGACAGGTTATGTACTATTCAAAAAGAATGTTTTTGCAAAACTTTTTGGAGTTGCGAAAATGTCGTATACGGAGTGTGATGCAGACGTTGGAAGATTGACGCACTTGTACCTGATGATGTCAGTATTGTGTCCTGGCCGTAAATCTTCTGTCCCCTGGCAATACATCATTTACTTTGAGAATGTAGATGAAATTTGGGAATATGACTGGTGTACTGTAATAGTGGAACTGTTGCTTGGTCTGCTGAAAAAGAGTGAAAACTTAAAGGTGGCAGGGTGTGTTATGATACTCCCAGTATGTCTTCTATATAATTTTAATAATGTAGATTTAAGCGGGTATCCTACGTAGCAAAATTATTAATGATTTTTTTTAATCACATTAAATAGTTGTTATTGTTGTTTTAGCATTTTGACATCGTCGAGTCAGCAGACAATGATGCCTTTCTAAGAATTTTGAAGTGGGACCTGAAAAGGCTGAATAAGAAGCTTCATCGTTTGAAGCTGCACAAGTTACAAATACCGATGGTATGAGTTGTGCTTAGACATGTAGTGTACAAGATGTTGTGTGAAAGTAAAATAATTTATTAGCATGGACTATAAGTAATCATTTTGTGTTTGAATGTTGGTACGTTCCTAGAGTGAACCTGCGCCCAAAATCATATGAGAAGGACAAAGTCAGATCAATGATATCTTTGTGGAAGAGTCTTAAAGCAGCAGTTGATAATGCAGGAATTGGGGGCAAGGATAAGGTAGTGGAAGGAAGCGAAAGCAATATGGATATGACTGGTGATGCCGTATTGAATACCACAGCAGACATTTGCATTGAATCAGCAAAATGTGAAACATGACGGCATCAAGTAGAGCGTCCAGTTCAGGCTACCACTGATAATCTGAGCGCTGAAGGCCCTGAAGATGCTGTGCTGTTGGAAGGTACTGATCGGAGTGGTGATCATGATGAGACAGATGCAACTGCATGTAATTAGATGTTGGTGGAAGGTTTGGATGATATCGATACAATAGGGCATGATACCTTTGAAGAACTGAACTCAGGACAGAGATTGAGAGAATCAGCTGTGTGTGGAAAGGAACCAGTACAGTGCAGTGGTCCCCCTAAAACCAATGATAAGGGCAAGGAAGGTGTGAGACGTAAAGATGCTGGAAAAGATTCAGCAGTTTATACAACATCGGGTGAGGTTGATCCTATGGATGGAGAAGATGGAGAATACGTAGTGGAAAGTATCGAGGTTGGAAGGTTGAGGAAGGAGATCGTAAGATGTGGATTGACAATTGCGGATCAGGATGCTATGATTAAGAGGCTGACTGGGGAGTTCAACAGTAAATTGGCAAAAATGGCTGAGATCCACAATAGTGCACTGAAGGAACGGGATGCAGAAATAGGAAGATTAAATTGCGAGGTCAAGAGGTTGACGGATCAGATTGAAGATTTGGTTGATCCATCTATTACACAGATTTTGGAGAATGAGGAAAATCTGGATAAGATTGAAATGGCTGAGCAGTTGTGTATTTCAGAGACTAAAGTGAAGAAGCTCACGACAGAGAATGACAGCCTAGCCAATACAATTAAATTCATAAATTGTATGACTGCGTAGATGAAGAAGGTGGCTAGACAACGCTGGAGCAAAAAAAGACCAGGAAAAGGTCTGTCGTGGAGCCGAGTACATTGACACGCAAAGTGAAGACACGCACACAAAACCAAAGTAGAAAGGCCATAGAACTGACACCACAACTGAAAACTGCAGAGCTTGTTGCTGCCCATGAAGGGAGCAAAGTACAGCAGAAAGTTAGGTGGGATTCGCAGTTGGATTTGCGGTGTTCTGCTATTCGTAAAACTTTGGATGCTACAAAGGCTTTGATCGAGGAGTTGTGGAATGAAATGAAAGAAGGAGATGAGTAAGTAATAATTCTCTCACTTTCAGTGTGTCTAATATTTCAGTATCTGTAATAATTCTCTCATATTCGGTACTGTTAGATAAACTTTGTTATTGCAGTAATTAATTTCTAAAAATATTTGTCTTTATTTTTTGAAGCCCCAATGTACGCGTGATTTGGGGAGCCCAAGTTGCTATGAGTGTCGTGTAAATGAAGGACATAATGGCAATCCTAAACCATGAATGCATTTCAACAGGGGTAAGTTTCTAACCCATTAAATACGTATTATTTGCAGGAAACACTCACAAAAACCACGTTTATGTAAATGTTCATGTTATTTTGTGGAAGGTGGTTGATGCATGGGGGGTGAAGTTATAACAGTATTATAAGAACGAAGATGCATCCCGTGTGGTCATCTTTTCAGCCGCTAGTTGTGTATGTCATTCCTAGCTAAAATAATTGTTTGAATTGTTATTTTATAATGGAAATTTAGTGTATAATGGTTATTATGTGTAACAAAAAGTGATGCATAAGTGTGGGTTTTGTAGGAATTGATTGAAAAGGAGAATGTTGGACCAAGCAGGAATCTTGAGAAGCTGGTGATAGCATGTCTACATAGGGTTGGAGAGCGGATATTCTATTTTTTCCACTACTAACAGAAGGACACTGGACGTTGGTGAGGATGGATCTGTAGACCTGCAAATGGGAGCACTACAACTCGCTCCGTCCAAGAAGGGCTGGTGGTAAAGACATACATGTCGAGAGAGCAAACCGTATAGTAAGTACATGTGTGTATTAAGAAATATACATAACCTGTGATATTCTTCCAATTGAATCAACTACTGTGTGTGTGTATAGGTTGAGTATGTGGTGAAGATTCTAAAGACTGTGAGCCACATATACACCAGTGGGCACCAATTGCTGGTGGTGAATGACGCTAAAGTGAGCCTAGGGGTTTGTCCACAACAAGTGTTTGCCAAAATCGTGTATGATTTCCACACAAGTGTACGTGGTCGTTGTTGTCGTAGCAAGTTAACCAAGTTAAATATCAAACACAGGGAAACGATGCGATATCAAGCAAGCATTGAACGTCTACGAAAGGCTAATAGCTAGGAAAGCAAGAAAACAATCATGGTTTCTATCTACTTTAACAAAGCAAAGTAAATCTAGCTATCACCTCAAGGAAGTGAGCAAAAGTGGTGTGTGTGCTTTGGAAGTAATCCTACTATGGTTCATCTAGTGTCCTATCCATCCTAGCATGCAAAAGTTCTCTTGGTGTCTTAGTCAAGCCAACTAGTGTCTAGATCTCTCTACAACACAAGCTAAGGGCTCTATTGGATGTCTAGATATCTCTACAACTTCCAACACTCCAATTAAGAGGTCTTGGCTAATATGCAATTCTCGTTGGTCATACTGCCAAACATCAAACACTTGGTATGCATAAAGTTCTTATAGTTCAATTCTCATTTCATTGCTAAAACATATAAGTCATTCAATCCAATTAAATATAACAAGCATTCATACAAGTCATTAATAAGAGAACTAATCCAACAAGATCACTAATTCATGCATAGGATTAACAAGACACTAAATTCACCATAGTAATCATACAACCATGCAACAAGGAATTAGCTCATGGCTAATTAGAATTGAAAATCAACAATTAACATTCTAAACATCATGATTATGAATTAGAACAAGAGAATTAAAGGAAAACTTACCATAGGTAGAGAAATTGGATACAATCTACACACCTCCAAAATGCTAAGTCTTGATCCAAAACTCAAAATACAAAAATGAACTGCAGGAATAAAGCTCTAATCACTATGAGTATGTAGGAACAAACGGATCTAAAATCCAACGGACGGATCAAAAGTTATGGAAGAAAGAAGATTGAATCTAATTAAGAACCCACTAAGTAACTATCTAATTCTCTTTCTAAATTAATCTAAGAACTTGGAATTATGATCAAGATCCCTTGAGAATCTGATCCTTGAGGTATTTATAGTGCCCACAATGTTTAGTCCAAAGTTCCCTTCATTAAACGTGCGAAAATACGAAAATAACCCTGAAAATCTGAATTTCAGCAGCGCTGCCTATTTGTGCCTTGCTACCTGCCTACCTAGGTCGGCACCCAGGTCGAGCGGATGCCATCGCTGCCGATTTGTGCCTTGGTGCCTGCCGATCTTGGTCGTTACTCAACGCGTGTGGTCCTTGAGCTGCCGATCCAGGTGCTAGGCGTGCGAGCGAGGGGGTCTTGCTGCCGATTTGAGGGTCCTTGCTGCCGATCAAGACACTCAGTGTCGTTCGATGCGCGACTTCCTCATTTTTATAATATCTTGAGTTCTAGAACTCCGATTGACTCGATTCTTCTTCCGTTGCGACACTCTCTTCAATCTCTTAAACCTCATTCATTATTTTCTTCCATTGGCTCAATTCTATAATTTAGGACTTTTCTCAATCTTGCTCGTTTCTTCCTCGTTTTACTCGTTTTCACCTATAAACACAACTTTCTTGTCAAAAAGGGTTAAATGCATAAAGTATATCATTTTAGGGTCAAATATGAACATAAGCACATCAAAATCATAAAGAAATTGATGTAAAAAGATGCAATTATGACCCTAATCAGCAAGGCAAGAGCTCGGTTGATTGTGGAGTCGTAATTTGTTATATGATGGAGAAGGAGTTCAGGAAATCAAATGCAGTGAAGAGAGTTTTTAGTATAAATGATTCCGGTGAATATCGAAAAAAGCTGGTAGAGTGGATCACAGATCCGATTACACTTGACTTTGGTGGTAATTAGTAAGTTAAGGTTGCATGTGTTTGCAGGCAAGGAAGTTTTGATTCAGGGGAATGTTTTGTTGGTGGCCAGTGAAGTTTTTGTAAATGCAGTAATATGGGAAAGTAGTTAGACTTTTGTAATGGGCATCCAAGCAGGGATTTATTTTTTTACTAAACTAACACTGATGTAATGCAACAATGAAACTAATGTTTTCAATGGCTATGGCCAGTACCATGAAATGATCAGTGGTTTAATGAACCAGTAAATATTTTCGCAATAGTTTAATATACCAAGGGTATGAATTTGGCGTATAGTATAACGAACTATACAGTAAAAGTGGCATGGTTTAATATACTATAGTAGTATCAGTTAAAAATGAATCAATATATGCGTGGAATTTGGCTATTATTTCGTCAAATCTTTAAAGGTCTTGTTGACATAATAAAATGAAATTGCCTAGCATGAAAAAAGGGATTGGGATATCCGTCATAGCTGTATGACCTTGCAGTACGTATTAGGCCAAGCAATTATTTGAGTACAATCATACAACATGGCTGGATAATTATATATAATTGTATAATACATAATGTAAAATGTAAATGAGTAAAAAGCATGCAACTTTAAAAAAAATGCTTGTAAAAGTAGTATAACAAAATAGATACAAACCACATGTTATACTTCACTTTATGAAAAGTGAGGTACAACATCATAGTTCATACACAAAATTATAGTTCCACAAGCTAAACATTATACATGCAACAAAAGGTAGTAGATGTTACACATATCAAACCCAGAGCCAAAAGCAAAAAAGAAGATATCAGAGAAGCATACTAAGGTTTATAGTTATCCTTCCAGGTTTGACCAAATATAACTAATTACTAACTAATCTTCAAGCAAAAGATAAGGGGAGACCAGTGACTACATGAATGGAAACACCGTGCACAATTCTTCCTCCAAATTTGGTGCAAGCACAATGACATAGGTTTGATCAATGATATCATACTCAACAAATTTGCCCCAAGGTTCAACACAAAATATTATTACACGGTCATCGCTCTTGAGGATACGCATGGGTTGTATGCCCAAAATCATTTCCTCGCGAGAAAATGGGTAACCCGGTGAAAACTTCAAATGAATCTATGAGGTTGGATCGTTGTATTCTTCGAGAATCCACAGTTCGAAGCATTCAAATGACACACATATGTTAGAGTATGTGCATAGCTTCTCATCATCAAGACACCCAATCACCCCAAAGGTTTGAAGCCCAGCAGCCTCACTAGGAAGAGAGATAGTTGAATAGGATTCATCCCTGCAACAGAAAGAAATAATGCTCTTTGCAAGAAATTCTGAGACACGAGCTAGTTGAGCCGTCCACAAACAAATACACCTGGGCATGAAACTGGATTATCAAATGGGAAGTCCCCCACCTTTATCCAAATCTTTGTATTCGTCGAGAAGCAGCGCACTTCAGACTGAAGCTCAAGAGTGTTGAAGATTGAGATGCGTATGACCTTGTACTCGTTCCGCCCAGTGACACGGCCCATGCCATAGAAAACATTAGCATATGTGGCTTCGTGGGGGAAATGGATATGAGCATGAGGTATAGCACACACCTCGACAGTGGTGGGATTGCAGAGATAGTAGTCATCGTCTACAGTGCACATGAGGACGAGACTATCACAACAAGTAAGGACGTACTCCCTAGAATCGTCTGCACCAGTGACTCTGCAGTTCCTAGAATCTCTGACATTCGGTGCTGATTAGTGTCTTAATTGCACATTTTTGCATCCTTTTCTCTATGGTTTTGATGTGCTTATGTTCATATTTAACCCTATGATTAGTAGAGTGAAAATAAGGAAGAAAGATTGGTGATATGATGAAGAACATGGTGGCCTAAAGTGGAAGATATGAAGAATTTTATGCATGGATTGAAATTTTTTGAAAAAAGCCAAGTGCTAGCAAAGCATGAGAAAAAGTTGACTTTTGTTGAGAATATGGTCAAGTTGACCTTTGTTGTGAGTTTGGCTAAAAGTTGCAAAGAAAGGAAGAATGATCTTGAAAGTGTGATTTTGAAGAGCATGAAGAATGTGCACAATTGCATGAAGATGTGAATGACTATTACTTGATTCCTTCTATGCTTTACTAATCATACTTAGTCACTCTAATCCATATCTATCCTTCCCTACCAAAGAGCCAACATTACAACCTTATGAAAGTCCTCATTGATGTGAGAATGATTTGTCATTTCAAGTGGTGGAGAATTTGAGACTTGAGCCAAGCTTATGGTAGTATTTGTATCATTGTGTGAAGATTGAGAGAACCTCAAACACTTGAGAGATGAGTTATACACTTCTATGTGAGGATCATGACTTGTTGATTTGACAATTTGTTCATTGATTCGATTTTGATTGTTGATTTGATGAAATTGTATTTTAGACTTGTTTGATATTGAGCTATGATTCTATGGCATTTGATCTTGTGTTTGATGCTTCATATATACAACTATTCCCCTATCTTATCGCTTCGTTCCTCGAGGACGAGCAACAATCTAGTTTGGGGTTGTGATTAGGGTCTTAATTGCATGTTTTTGCATCCATTTCTCTATGGTTTTGATGTGCTTATGTTCATATTTGACCCTTATTTGGTATAAATTGTGCTATTAACCATTTTGTGGCAAGAAAATGTGTTTTGTAGTGAAAACAAGCAAAAATCGGCAAAAGACGAACAAGTTTGTAAAAGTCCAGAAATTTTTAGTTGATCTAATGGAGGAAAATGATAGACCATGTCGAAGATTTCGAAGAGAGGGTCGCAACGGAAAAAGAATCGAGTCAATCGGAGCTCTAGAACTCAAGTTATGAAGAAAATGAGGAAGTCGAGGATCGATCGCACAAGCCGAAGCTAGACTCGAGCGACCATTGCCTTACACTCGTGCGAGGATGCTCTGGTTCGTGTGATGAAGGCTCACACGAATGCTCACACGAATGCCACTGTTGTCCACTCGTGTGACGCCCCAGACTGCACATTTTTGAAGGGTTGTTTCGTCTTTTCGCGTGTTTAATGAAGGGCATATTGGACCAAACATTGTGGGCACTATAAATACTTCAAGGATCAAATTTCCAATAATTAGATAATCAAAATTCCAAGTTCTTAGATTAGTTTAGAGAGAGAATTAGGTAGTTACTTAGTGGGTTCTTAGTTAGATTCAATCTTCTTTCTTCCATAACTTTTGATCCGTCTGTCGGATTTTAGATCTGTTTGTTCCTACATACTCGTAGTGATTAGAGCTTTATTCCTGCGGTTCAATTTTGTATTTTAAGCTTTGGATCAAGACTTAGCAAATTGGAGGTTTGTAGCTTGTATTTCAATTCATCCACTTATGGTAAGATTTCCTTTAATTCTCTTGTATTAGTTAATATTCATGATGATTATATTGTTCATTGTTGATTTTCATTTCCAATTACCCATGAGCTAATTCCTTGTTGCATGGTTGTATGAATACTATGGTGAATTTAGTCTCTTGTTAATCCTATGCATGAATTAGTGATCTTGTTGGATTAGTTCTCTTATTAATGACTTGTATGAATGCTTGGGATGTTAAATTTGATTGTATTGCTTATATGTTTTAGCAATGAAATGAGAATTGAGCTATAAGAACTTTATGCATGCCAAGTGTTTGATATATTGCTAGTATGACCAATGAGAATTGCATATTAGCCTAAGACCTCTTAATTGGAGTGTTAGGAGTTGTAGAGAGATCTAGACACCTAATAGAGCTTTACCTTGTGTTGTAGAGAGATCTAGACACTAGTTGGCTTGATTAATACACCAAGAGACCTTTTGCATGCTAGGATGGATAGGATTCTAAAGGAACCATAGTAGGATTACTTCAATGTATACTTCACACTTGCTCACTTCTTTGAGGTGATAGTTAGGATTTACTTTGCTTTGCCATAGTAGATAGATTCCTTGATGGTTTTTTTTCATTCCTAGCTATTAGCCTTTTGTAGACATTCAATGCTTGCTTGATATCGCATCGTTTCCCTGTGTTCGATATTTAACTTGGTTAACTTTCCACGACAACAACGACCATGTTCACTTGCGTGGAAATCATACACGATTTTGGCAAACAGGTGCTTTGTACGCCAAGTTATAAAACCCATACTAACTCTGCAGAATGAAACCGGAGACATTTTGTTTCTTCATATGTTCTTGGTGTACATCTATAACAAAGAAGTCACTCTGAAGAAGGGACAACCAACCCCTGTTAACCAGTGTGTGTCTGGCCAACACCTTGGGAGCTATCCTGGAGACCATACAACTATATATGAGGTAGATATCATGCTTCCAATAAACAAAAAAAACTAAAAACATGAGTCAAAAATCTTTTTTTTTTTGTAGTATACTATGTGAAGATGTTTAGTTCCAAAATATAGGTGAGATGAAAACCTTGTATTATGTCATATGGAATGTAAAATGCAAAAAAAAGAAAGGAGGATGTCGTTGGAAACCTGGAGAGGATTTCAGTCATTATCTCCAACGGGAAGACTGTTCCTCCGACATCTTGAGATGGAGGAAGCACCGGGCGTTTCATTCAGAGGGATGAAACAGATGAAATCTAATTTTTTTTTTAGTAAGTTGATGCGAATGAAGGAAGGGATGGGTCTACATATATGTTGACATGCCAACAACGACGTACGATGGGAGGCGCCTCTCAATGCATTGGTAGGAAAAAATGTACATGACAAATTCTCAATTAGAGTATGGTTCCCAATACAAAATGGGAGGTGTCGTTCCCTGATTGGATGAGGATTTAATAATGGACATGATTAAGTTACCAAACACGCCGCCTAATATGGGTTATAAAGGCAAGTTATCATTTTGACTGAAAAGTAAGATCTAAGGGGTGAATTTAGAGTAATATCCATAGGTAATATCCTGTATTTTGGTATATGTGTGAGTGAAGTATGGGTAATTGAGTGTACAACTGTAATAGTGCAATTTAACTTAAAGTTTTATTGATATTTATAAATAAAAGGAAATTCATGTGGAATGTGTTAATCTGAGTTAAACATATTGTTGGGACAATCTGAGTATTTTGATGATGCCAAAACCCTTAAGCAAATTCCTATTCATCTATACAATCAACTGACTTAGTCAGTGAAAATAACTCAGTACCACCTGATGAACTAGGTACTTAGTCTATAAGATGAAAACAAGGAATGGGTTAGTACAGTTCTTGATAAGGATTCAGAAAAGTAAATTCAGGAGTCAACAAGAAGTTGTACTCAGGAAAAATAAATAACTTCATTGATTGATAAGAAAATACAAGTATCCTGAAGCTATTACAAAATTCCTGAACAACTAACTCCTGATCTAGTCTTCATCCTTATTCCAAGCAGTCAGTGGAATCTCGTACATCTCCAGTACTCGATTCAGGACCTGCTTCATCCTGTTCCGATCAGCAACGGCCCCGGCAGCTCGTCCTACTCTGACGACTTCTTCAGAAATTGTTTTCCGGTCCAGCTGCTTAGAATTCCTAAAGAGTGGAGGAGGGTACTTGATGAATTCCGGAGGAGCGATCTCAACACCTTCAGTGTCAGCATGTCTGATGATTTCAGCCCATAGATCAGGATGCTCCTGTGCCATCCAGTGATGGAGTATGACGTCTTTTTCTTCAGTTTGATCGTCCCATAACCCCACCACACAGAATAGGTATGCCCACCTATTCCGGATCGGAATCCAAACCTCCAGCATCTCAATCGGAATGAAGTCTTCAACAAACTTCGATGGAGGATGACTTTGATCTGGTCTGACCACAATCTTCCTCTGAGTCTTTATCCGAGATCCAGATGATACAGATTTCTTCTTCTGGACCTGAGAAGTCAGATACTCATTAGATTCTTTTAGGCGCTGGATCTGACTGAGCATCGAAATTTATTTCATTTTTGCTATCTTTTCAGCATCAGTCACCACCAATTTCTTCTGAGTGGTCAGCCCAGATGGCATTATTTGTTCCTCCATCTCCTTATATAATGGCTCAAGAGCCGATTCTTCAGAGGGTCTCAACTTCTTCGGATCTGAGCCTTCAGCAGTTTCGATGGCAGCTACGGATCTAGTCCTCTTTCTATCCGCAGCCTTCAGTTCCAGGGGAAAGTTCTTCTTCTTAGCTTTGCCAGTAGTGGCAATTTGCTTCTTCCCTTCTTCCCCCATTTTGGCATCATCGTCATTAATACGTTTGACAACCTCATCCACTGACTCCGCCAAAAGATTGAACTGATTATCCATCTCAGTCTGCTTCACCTGCAATTGCCCAATCTGCCCTACCATTCCTCTCAGGCCGATACTGAGCTGATCAATGGCTGAATTGTGTGTAGCCTTCAGTCGACCCTCGAAGTTTTCCATCCTTGAGTCTAGGGCAGATGCAATTTTCTCCTTCTCCTGAGCAGACAACTCCCTCAGCAGGTCCTCCTTCAGTTCAGTTCTTAACTTGACCAACTTCTCATCAACCAGTTGATCAACCTTTTCAGATAGTTGTTGATCCAGAAAGTTGGCAAGTTTAGTCTCCTGCTGAGTCTGCACATCTGAAACCATCTGATTGCAGTTCTGAATAGCATCCTTGGCTAGCTCTGTAATGACAGTGAGTTCTACATTGATTTCAGACCGAGCTTCCCCTAGGAGATCAATTGCTGCATGCATATCAGTGGCCATATCATTCAGGTCCCAGTCCAGTCTCTTCACTTTCTTGTTCAACAATTCAGAACTTGAATTAACCCTCTTAGAGTTTCGCTCAACGAGGATCACTCTCCTGTGCAGATTGCCAAGAGCTCGTGAGGAATTGTTAAGATAAAGTGCTTCGGGTGTAATCCAATTACCTCAGACTCGGACCAAGCCTGGTGGACCCTTTCTTGAAGCCTCCGCAATCCCAAGTCCCTGGATTGCTTCATCGGCCGGTGCACTGACTCCCTCAGTGCCACCTGGCTGATCGTCATCAGCAATTATTACCACTTCCTTTCCAGCCTCTTTCTCTTCTCCCCTCTCTTCAGCTTCCTGAGTCTCAGGCTCAGGATACGTTTTGCGGACTGTTCTGATAAAATCCACCATTTTGATCAGATGATGTAGAGAGTTTACATCAAAATGATCAAAGAGGGTGGCCTCTAGATCTGCAATGCAGTCCCATCCTCTGGACTCTCCTAGCTGGCTGAGCTCAGACCAAGTAGCATTTCTGATCATGGCAAAAGTGCGGAGTTGCACAACTGCCTCCTTCTGAGCCTCAGTAAGATCAGGGAATCTCCTCTCCACCATCTCAGTTGCCTCTCCCCTTGCAACTATCTCAAAATCTGATAGACTGTTCACATCGGGCGCAGGGAAAGGCCATGGTGCTTCATGCTGAACTGATTCAGCAGCCTCTTGCTCAACTCCTCCTTCCTGAGCAGGCTCTTCCTGACCCAAACTCTGATAGGTTTCAGCAATATTAAGGATTAGCTGGTTGGGATCAGGGGATGCAATCGGAGCAAATTCAGGAACAGCCTGTGCCTGAGCTGGTTCCTTCTCAACAGCTTCAGCAGCATCCTGCGCCTGAGCTGATTCCTTCTCAACAGCTTCAGCAGCTTGCACTTCCATAAGCTTCTTCTCTCACTCAGCTGACCCAGAGTAGAGAAATTTCAGCTTTTGTTGCTTGGGTCTGGAAGTCTTAGATTTATCCTCCGCTGGCTTTGCTGTATCAGACTCTGAAGACTTGCCTGCCTGAGCCTGGACTTTTCCAGTCATGCTCGCCTGGGCCTTCTTCTTCTGAGTCCGAGGCCTTCTCCTTGTGCCAGCATCATCGGAATAAGCTCTGAAGAGATGGATTTTCGCTGGGATCTCGAGTGATTGGGCCTGATCCACATCACCGAGATTCAGAGTCTCCAAGAGCATTGAGATCTTGGTGCCAAAATGCATCTTGGCCTCAAAAGTCGCCTGCCCCTCTGGCGAGTACTTGATTTTGCTGGTCTCAGCCACCAGCATTTGGAGGAAGTAACCCTCCCAGTCAAAATTGTGCAGAGAGGCGTCGGAAATAGCCATCATTGTGAACAGCTTCGGCCTGGAGATCTGCTCCAATCCTCCAGCAATTCCCATCACTCCCTGACTTGTCAGGTCGAAGAAGTGACGATTTTCAATCCTCAAGACTGATTTATTTAGGCCGGATTTCAGCACGACATCTCCATCACACAGGGACTGGAGAAAATCCCTCTCATTCCCAAACCCATAATCCACTGGGCTTCGTCCTCTGTTGGGAAGATTAAAAACATCCTTAATCTTCTCCCGAATGTTGAAGGTGACCCACCTCCTGACCATCTCCTCCTCACCATCCTTTCCCTTCTCACAGGTGGTCAAGGGAATACAAGTTTCCCAGTCCTGGGAGTCCTTGTTTTGCGCCATCTTCAGGTAGAAGACAACAATGAGTCTGGGGTGGAGCCTCTGTGGCTTTGCAGTGATGAACTGCAGAAGACCTGCATTATTAAAAAGGTCTCGCACAGGCATAATATCAGGGTTATTAGAAGAAAAATCCCCATAGGGCTCGTAGTGTATTTCGTTCCTTAAATGGAAAAGGTTTCCAAAAAAGGTATCGGCAGAAGGTGAAGCCATGAAGATTTTAAGAGATTTGAAGAGAATCGGTTTTTAGAGAAGGTAAGTTAAGAAAATATTGGGTGCATAAAGGTTTTAACAACACGATCTTCTCTTATTTATAGAAAAATTCGGTTTTAATCGGACGGTTAAGAAAATAGTGACCTATGGGATTCAATGGACAAGATTGAGCAGTAAAAAGCATTTACCTTTTCGGTTCTTCAAAGGTAATTGGTCAAAATTTTATCGATAACTGTTCCCGCCCACAGTGCATTAAATGCACATTAGAGCATGTCCGAATTTGATTCAAATAAATTGAATTAAATAATAACCGAATATTAAAGCGAACGGCTGGGATCATTTGGCAAATTAAATTAATTTGACAATGCAGCAAACAGTAAAAGGATAATGCACGCAATATCAGATTACTAGACAAAAATCAGGAAACATACCAGTCAGTCAGATATGTATTCTGACAGATACCACTTATTGCCCTATCAGGGTGACAAGCCCTGAGTTCAGTGTCCTGAATCTTAGTCAGTCTATACTGATCATCCATTTTATACTGAATGTTCCCCCTACAACCATTCACATTCTCTCTGAGTTCCCTTCATCCTGAGTCCATATGAGTTATTTCCCCTGACCTTGTGCATTCTTATCAGAGATTCACACTGAATCACCTAAGCCTGGGTCAAGGAGTCCTAACTCTACTGATAGCTCAACAAACCTGGTTTCAGGCAAAGCCTTTGTGAGGATGTCAACTCTCTGTTTTTCAGTAGGGACTCTCTCCATCCTGATGTCCTTCTTCTCCACATGATCTCTGATAAAGTGATGCCTGATGTCTACATGCTTACACCTTGTATGTAAGACTGGGTTTTGGGATATGGCAATGGCACTATTATTGTCACAATAAATTGGGACTTCAGTGGCCTCAACTTGGTAGTCTCTCAGTTGTTGTTTCAGCCAAAGAATCTGAGAGCAACAACTGCCTGCCGCCATATACTCAGCCTCAGTAGTTGACGTTGCAACACTGGTTTGCTTTTTAGAAAACCAAGAGATCAGTTTACTCCCTAGAAACTGACATGTGCCTGTAGTTGATTTCCTATCAAGTCTACAGCCTCCATAATCAGCGTCTGAATAGCCAGTCAGCTCTAGATTGTCATCAGAGGGATACCAAAGTCCTAAGTTGACTGTACCTCTCAGGTATTTCAGAATCTTTTTGGCACTCTCTAGATGACTCTTCTTTGGATCAGACTGATACCTTGCACAAACTCCAACTGCATAAGTGATGTCAGGACGACTAGCAGTCAGATATAATAAAGATCCTATCAGTGCCCTATATTCAGTCTGATTTACTGAGGCTCCTTCTTTGTCAGGATCCAGCTTCTCATTTGTGTTCATGGGAATGCGTGAGACTCTGCTGGACTGAACTCCAAATTTCTGAATCAAGTCCCTCGCATACTTGGACTGATTGATGAAAATTCCGGAGTCAGTTTGCCTGACTTGGAGACCCAGAAAGAAATTCATTTCTCCCATCATTGACATCTCAAATTTCCCAGTCATCAGCTTGGAAAATTTCTCAAAAAGCTTCAGATTAGGAGATCCAAATATTATGTCATCCACATAAATCTGAACCAAGAGAATGTCTTCCCCTTCGGTGATCCGGAAGAGGGTCCTGTCCACTGTTCCTTTCACGAACCCGTGGTCTATCAGGAATTGGGATAATGTATCATACCAAGCTCTCGGAGCTTGCTTCAGGCCATAAAGGGCTTTCTTCAGGTGGTATACTTTATTACAGACTTCGAATCCAGGAGGTTGCTCAACATACACCTCTTCATTCAGTACACCATTCAGAAAAGCACTCTTTACGTCCATCTGATACACTTTGAATTTCTTGAATGTTGCATAAGCCAGAAACAACCTGATTGCTTCTAATCTTGCGACTGGAGCAAAGGTGTCATCATAGTCGATACCTTCGGCTTGAGAGCAACCTTTTACTACTAGCCTGGCCTTATTTCTGACAACAACATTCTTCTCATCCGTCTTGTTCTTGAAAACCCATTTGGTGCCAATAACATGTTGACGCCTAGGTCTATCCACTAACTCCCAAACCTGATTCCGCTCAAACTGATTGAGCTCATCCTGCATGGCTAGGATCCAGTTGGGATCAGCTAGAGCTTCTTCTATGCTTGTAGGTTCCTGATCACTCAGGAAGCAACAAAACATAGCGCTTTCACCAACGGACAACCTCGTCCTGACCCCCTCATTGATATCTCCAATGATATCAGCCAATGAGTGATCATCTAGCCATCGCCTCCTGCTGACTGGAGCACTGGGAGCTGCTGATGTTCCATTGCCTGATCCTGAAACATTAGTCTCAATAATAATAGGCAAAGAAGCGGAACGAGAAAGAACAGGGGATACTGAGTCATTTCCTGAGGATTGACCAATATCAGAGAAATTGTTTCCCCCTACAGTGTTGGACTCAGTAACTGTCTCAGGTGCAGAAGCATCATCACCGACAGTACGTACCTCAGGTTGAGTCTGTCCTTCCGTCTGAGACTCAACATTTTCCGAGGCAGGGGCTTGCTGAGGGTTGGTCTGAAGTCCATCCTGATCTTCATCATCATCATCCCATCCCTTGGGAGCACTGACAAGTTTGATCTTGAATTCAGGATTCTTCAGACTTAGCCTTGTTACCCTTTTGGTAATTCCCTCAGTATCAGGACTTGGAACCTGTTTCCTATGCACTGATGCAGTCTCATCAAACACAACATGAGGTGTTTCCTCCACACAAAGGGTCCGACAGTTATACACCCTGAAAGCTTTACTGACTGAGGAGTATCCTAAGAAAACTCCCTCATCAGATTTGCTATCAAAGGCTTTCAGCTGGTCTTTCCCATTGTTCAGGATGAAACACTTACACCCAAAAATATGGAAATAAGAGATGCGAGGTTTCCTCTTGTTCCAAGTCTCAAGTGGTGTCAGAGCAGTGGTTCAAAAGATCACTGACTTTGTTTACCAACAGTTTCTGAGGAGAAACTTTTGGTGGTCTACTGAACTGATCTTGTTTTTGAAAAACTGCATATCATGGCATCCGGTTCTAAACGCCTCGAGGGCAATCTTCCTGAATTCTCTATTGACAATTATGATTATTGGAAATTCAGGGTACTCGCACATCTCTATTCAATCCATGATCAGATGCCTCAGGTGATTGAACATGGCCCAATCAGATTTATGAGAAATCTTCAGACGACTTGGCCTGTTGCTGGCAATGTCCCTGTTCCAGCCGCTGGAGATGAAGAAGTGGAGAGGTCCGAGCTTAATTCTGATCAGATTAAGCAAATCAGACTGGATAATATTGCCAAGAACATTATACTCCACACCGTTTCTTACGAGAACTCGGTCAGGCTGATGCATCTGAGGATAGCTAAGCAGATCTGGGATACCCTGAGGGAGATGAGCGAAGGATCTGAAAAGATCAAGGAAAATAAGAGAGATCTCGCTATCAGGAAGTTTGAGGCCTTCAAGATGCTAGAGAGAGAGTCCATCGATCAGATGGAAGCTCGGTTCATTAAGATGATGAATGAGCTAGCAACCCTTGGGAAGGAGTTTCCCAAGAGGGAGGTGTCTTCTAAGATCCTGAACTGTCTCCCTGAAAGATGGGACACAGGAGTAATTTTGTTGAAAAACACTCAGGACCTTACAAACATCACTCACTCACACCTATTCTCCGAGTTAAAGGCTCTAGAATTTGACCTCGATAAGAGGAAGAAGATGGGTGTTGTCAGTGAGGAAGTTAGTGAGGAGAAGACATCTGAAAAGGAAAAGAGCGTGGCTCTTAAAGCTACTCCTGAGCCTGAGGCTGGATCTGGCTCCAAGTCTCTAAAAGACATGAACAAAGATGAGCTAGCCTTGGAGTACAGCCTGATGGCACGGCGATTCGAGAAACTGAACTCTCGTTTCGGCAGGTATAAGAAATTTTATACTGACACCCGTGATCGCAGGTACTCCAGCCCTAAGTATAGTGTTCAGGATAAAATAGTTCAGGATAGTTAGGTTAGAGATTCAGTACAGGAGGACCATGCTGAAGACTGAAGAATATTGGAGTCGACCCAATTTACTGAAGTCTGAAGTGTAAACCATCCTGAAGGAGTCAGTCAGTCTCGCTGAAGATTGTCTGTTCTGAAGCTGAAGATCGAAGCCTGCTGATTCATCCTGAAGTCAATCCTGAAGTACCATTGGCTGATGTTTCTACTGAGTACACTAAGCATACTCAGGACAGAAGTCAGTCAGTGAAGAGTAAGTGTCACCTATCAGGCTGTGTTGAATGCACATAGGACCTGACTTAGGCCTTGGTTCAGTTCACCTGAATCCTGTAAGTCCGAAGCAAAAAGGTAACACATACTGAGCTGAATAACCTATCAGGCTATGCTGAAAGCACGTAGGACCTGACTCAGGCTTTGGTTCAGATCACCTGAATCATGTCAGTCCAAAGCAAAAAGTTATTTATGCTATGGGACAAGAGACAAAAAGAATGTCAGTAAGACTCCATTAAGACACGTTCAGACTGAGTTATTAACAAGAGACTCAGAGCATTGAATGTACGAGGAAGGATAAATGTCTGAAGGTCAACTAGCCGTTATAGCGGAGAGCCAATGATCTTTCGACACGTATGCATGGAGTCTGCGCAGCATTTAATGCGGCATTTAATGCGTCTCAAAAAAGGTTGCAGGTGATGTGACAACTTGCCAGAATAAGCATGGCGGGTAGGTCGAACAGTATTTCTAGCCTGCAATCTACCTAAAATAGGAAAGATTTGATTTGATCTCCTCCAACGGATCTATTTTGAATCTCGCCTATAAATATGGAGAACCTTGCACCCATTCAAGGTTAACGGGAAATTTCCAAGAGAAAACTCTCAAGAATCCAAGAACACAAAGCATATCATAAACAACACTCTGCAATTAAATTTCCCTAGTGTTGTAGTAGGATTCACTCTGTATTTGCTTAGATCGATAGCTCTATTATTTAGCATTGATTTGTATTGCTAGAGCTATCTTAGTTGGAAACCAGAATACCAAACCTCTCAAAGTGTGAGATAGGTTGGATAGAAGGACTGTGACTTGTAAAACGCCCAGGGATCAGTTCCTAAGAGAGGAAGTTGGCTACTCGTGTCCCTTGGCACGTAAAACCCAAGTACATATCCTCAGGGTTTTGAGGATAGCTTCCTGTTAAATCAGGTCGTGGACGTAGGAGTTGGTTATCTCCGAACCACGTTAAAAAGTCCCCTGTGTGCTGATTTTACTGTTTTGTTCAGGATCATAAATGTCATCATATTAAACTGAACATACTGCATTGGTTTTAACTTCAGGACTGAATCAATCATCCTGAATCTGAATACTGTGCACTCAGCCTTAATCACCAATTTACTAAGCAACTCAGAGAAAACGATTTCAGAAACTAAAACGAGTAGAATCTAAGGGCTCACTTTCCGCACGTATTCTGACTCACTGAGATAGTAGTCCAACTGACTCGCTTCCGAGCAGTCAGTAGGTTTGTTATCTCTACTGAGCCTCCGAGCACTTTACTCACACTCAGTTTATCTGACTCATTACTGAATCGTCCCTGCTGCCCCTGTGGACCTTCAGCATACTGAGTACTTCAGGGAATCCTGACTGAGTGCGTTAGAGCATTTTTCTGAGTTTTTCAGAAAAATCTGACATCAGTGTATTCCCCCCCCCCATACACTGATTTAACTCGTTTCGGGACCAACACATATTGAATTAAAGTACAATTAAATTTGGTGGACAGTGTAATAGAGTTTTATAAAGTGTAGGGTAAATATAGGAAATAAGGGAAAATGTTCAGAATTTCTATATTACTATGAGAACTGTTGCCTTGAGATACAATTCCTTTACTAATTAAGTACGGATTTTGTTAAATGAATATGTAGGGAATATCATAAGAAACATAAATTTTATTCCAAAATTCATGAATTATGGTGTATTATATGTAAGAAATAATTGTAAGAAATTACAAGCCCAATGTATAAATGAATTAAGGAATAATATTATATATGGATTAAGGAATAAATTATATTATAGGAAATGAATAAGGAATAATATTATATAAAATTGTAATAAATTACAATCCCAGAATATTAGATGTACGGATATATTGGGAAGCCCAGAATATTACAATATTATATATGGAATAAGGAATAAATTATATTATATAAAATCAATATAAATTACAAGCCCAGAATAAATTACAAGCCCAAAATAAATTACAAGCCTAGTATATAAATTATAATCCCAGTGGGTTTTATGATAATGCAGTAAAAGAGTTTAACAACAGAGTGTATAACCCCATGAATATCAAATACATTTGTGTAGAAGACATCTAAAAAACAATACATATACTATGGTATATATACATCACATGTGGTTGAATACACTAAAGAAATACCCTCACAAAAAATAAAAACAACACATATAGTCGTTGATACACATGTACATGCTAAACCTATGACACTTACATATGACCTTTGCTAGAACGAGATAGAATATATCCATTGCATACCACATAATAACTATGCTATTATTAGGTTGATCCATGGAAATAATGTAATTACCACATCAGAGAGCTTGTACATGCAGTTTAGCTAAGGAATGCCTTCATCAAGCACCAGCACATCTAGTCATGCCTATCCAAGGTACTCAAAGGCAGCGTGTCGGAAATCCGATCGCGTAACATACATCTACCTTAGTGAAACAAGCAACAATCCGGGGAGACTATACTATCATTGCCTGATTCATGGCTTCTCGCATTGGTGCTTGCCCCTCGACTGGGGTGCTATCGAAGACGGAGAAGAACAATACCATACGAATGACCTTCAAGGCTTCCGAAGATTGGGAGCAACCTTTCATGGCAGTACGACATCATAAATAAAGCTGCAAACTTTGATCATAGGAAATCTACGAACAATCTTTTCAGTGGTTATGGTGCTATACCTTGCAATGGTGATGTATATGTGGTAGTGATGATTGGTATTCATACCATGTGGCCAAGTAATATCCGTTATGTTGTATAAGTTGAATGTGATAAACATGTAGCAATTATCTTTCAATGTATGCAGAATCGCATATATTATCATTACCCTATGTTAAACCATAGAAAATACTAAAATAATAATTTTTCAAATCACAAATTCAATTCCTATACAATACTTTCAGATACTGTAAGTGTGTGAAAGGGTTATTGACATAAACAAACAACCTAGTAACACTAATAGAGGGTGTTTGATATTAGATAACCTGACATAAGACATGTACAACCAGTAGTTGTGATGGTTCAACAAAAAGCACAACATCTATACAATATAATAGAGCAAAATATAATGTTAACACAACATACTTCTAAAAGCAAACTTCTACATACAATAATAGTCAGGGGTCCATACGTCGTGCATAAAAATCATCACGTCAGGTGCATAAAAAAACTTCAAATCAACCACTTCTAGACTTTTTTTTGGTGAATTCTCCATATGATTTCACACAGACTTTCTTAGGGCGACCGGGCCGTATTTTGAAGATAGGGGCAGTACCTTGCTATTAGACAACGCATGCGGACCAGCTGCACAAAATTTTTCAGTCTCGGGAATGGGTTCTATGTTGTGCATGTAACATTTTCGATATGTTATTGTGAGGTAGAATTTGTCCACGTAGTCAAAGACACTAGTCCCATGCTTCAATATCACAACTGTGGCATGGATACAAGGGAATCCATTGGTCTGCCATCTTGAGCAGGAACATGTCCTTTTAATCAAGTCAACAACAATGGACGGGCATGAATCAACTTCAAACTTACAGTCGGATCTTTGATGGACCTTCAAACCATGGAATTTTTCCGTATGCTATATCCAAAGCTTTTCTTTTGTGGGGCATAAAATCGAATTCCACTTACTGCTTTCTTCCCTTCGTTCAAAATGCCATCGACTAACCTCTATAACAAACAATATAGCGTATTAAATGTCATGGCGTTATATAGTAGAAAATAATTAAATGTACGTACAGTGAATAAAAATATGGATGCTATTGCCCATTACCGGATCGAATATAATCAATCATGTGTGTGATAGGCAAGCCCCTGCCATCTTTGATCCACATGTTGAATGATTCAGCTGCATTAGATGTCATTTCACCGTACCTAGGTATGTGAGCCGAATGAGCAACGACCCACTTCTCATAGGGAAGATCTGCAAGACACTCATCAGCCACACGACCACCAATTTCTCTAAAAAGCTTAATCTTTTTGTCAAATGTGGAAATGCATGGCGCGCATGCACACTCCCTAAAGAGATCTGTCATTCTGTGCCTTTTAAATTTGTCAAAACGGCCAGCAAAGCATCTCCTTAAATTTCCTAATAAATGAACGAGACAGAAAAAGTGCACGGGTCTTTCATAAACAATCTGCAAGGCTGCCATTAGGCCAAGATTACGATCAGAAATATAGATCAGCTCCTTCTCGTGATACACTACATCACGAATCCTTTGTAAAAACCAACACTAGTTGTTTGTGTTTTCGGCCGAAACAACTGCGAATGTGACAGGATACAAACCTGATGACAAAATATACAGATCAAAACCTTGAGTGACAGCTTGTCTGATACACGTTGTGTGCTATTGATAAAAAAGAACTCACCGCTGTCACCGTCTTTTGCTGTTGCAGACAGCAGCACTCCCCTAGCACGACCCAGCATAAAAGTGCCATCCAAGAAAAGTATTGGATGACAGCTTTTAAACCCCTCCAAGCAAGCTTTAAAGGCAATGAATATGCGATCAAATACTTGTGTTTGATTGTTAGTTTTCAGGTGTACAACGCTGCCTACATAGACCATCATATTACATTAATTCAAACCTGTATAAAGTGTTACACAACATTGCCTCTAAAGCGACAATACAATTTCCAATCGCAAAATAATTGACACGCTACTATGCCTTGTAGGCAGTAAGGGTAAAATCCAGAAAGTATAAATTTAATAAAGTCTAAACCCACTTGTGTTTCTATAGTGCAGTAAGTGACATATGTCTTTAGATATATACATATTATACCAACAATTACTAAGAAAGTTAACCAAACAAATTCAAAGTGGAGACTATAAAAATGGCAGTAACTAATAGTGTAAATATGTATACATACCTGGATTGGTACAGATGATAGCGTCCGAGTACCAGCGTAGATGATCATACGACTCCTGATAGGTCCCAAACAACTTGTTCTTCACCTTATCAAATGTGTGCCATCCATGGTAGTAGGGTATTTCAATGCCATAATTTAACCTTACCATCTCAACAATCTCTGCGCCACCCATTGACGGCTTACATTTTATAACATTGTTAACTAGCTGCCCAATTATCTTAGGACCAAAACATTTTTATAATGGAAAATTGGACGTCGTAGGCATTTATGCGCAAGGGGACCTTTATAGATTTCTAAGAATAGGGACACCTTGTTACATTTTTCCTTGATGAACCATCCACAATTACTAGACAACTTTTCAAGGCACATAACATGTATATTGTTGGTCCCGAAACGAGTATAATCAGAGTATGGGGGGAATACACTGATGTCAGATTTTCCTGAAAACTCAGGAAAATTCTCTTCCAGACTTAGTCAGGAAGCTCCTGAACTGTTCAGTCTACTGTTGGTCCTTAGGGGCAGCAGGGACGGATCAGTGAAGAACCAAATAGGCTAAGTCAGAGTTGTGCTCTCAGAAGCTCAGTAGAGATAACAATCCTACTGACCGCTTGGAAGCTAGTCAGTTAGGCTACTATCTCAGTAAGCTCATATTAATGCGAAATGTGAGCCCTTAAGTGTTTACTCGTTTTAGTTCTGAAAACTTTATCAGTTTGCTTAGTGGAAACGTGGTTAAGGCTAGTGCACAGTTTACTGATCAGGATGACAAGTCAGTCCTGATGGTTTTATAAAACAATGCAAGGATGCTCAGTTTAATATGTATGACAATTATGATCCTGAACAAATAGTAAATCAGCACGCAAGGGTCTTTTTAACGTGGTTCGGAGATAACCAACTCCTACGTCCACGACCTGATTAAACAGGAAGCTATCCTCAAAACCCTAAGGATAGGTACTTGGGTTTTACGGGCCAAGGGACACGAGTAGCCAACTTCCTCTCTTAGCAACTGACCCCTGGGTGGTTTTACAAGTCCAAGTCCTTACTACCAACCAACTCACAACCTGAGAGGTTTGGTATACACGTTTTCCAACTATTTTGTATTGATCCCTCTAACAAATCAAAGCTAAGGATGGGATCAATACTCTAAGCAAATAATACAGAGGAGATTCCTACTACAACACTAGGGAAATTTAAGTTTCAGAGTGTTGTTTCAAATCAACTTTGAGTGCTTGGAATCTTGAGAGTTTCTCTTTGAAATTTCCCGTTAGCCTTGAATGGGTGCAAGGCTCTCTGTATTTATAGGGAGGTTTGAAATAGATCAGTTGGAATTGATCCGTTTCAAACCTTCCTATTTAGGGTAGGTGCAGTCTTTGGTTGTCCTTGTCTGACATGGACCATACCAAGTATGGTAAAGTTTCTGATCCACCGCCTGCACCTCTGAGAAGCATTAAATGCGTTTCAGTCTCCGTACATACATGTCGCCTTCTTACTGGTCGTTAGTCCAACAACTAGTTTGTCAGCATTGACTTTACTGAACCTCGTACATTTATAACACTGAGTTTCTCGTTCTTTACTCAACATAAATGTTTGTCTTATGTTGGAGACTCTGACATTCTTTCTGCTTCATCAGACTTCCATTCGCACGTGTAACCTTTGGGTCTCAGGACTTACAAGTATCAGGTTAACTGATACTAGGCCCAAGTCAGGACTTATGAATATCGGAACGACATTAAGCCTGATCAAGGTTACTTGTGCCCTCACTGATAGAGACTTCCCTGAGCATGCTTAGTTTACTCAGTTCCATCAGGATCAGTGCTCTTCTTCAGGATGGCTCTACGCAGCTTCAGGACTCTTCCTAGGTTTTTCAGGTGTGATCAAGCCTTCAGGGTTGGACTGGCTTCGGACTTCTGAGACGTCTCTCCATCAGTCTTTAGTCTTCAACACGTTCCCCCTGAACAGAATACCTGTGAATAGAAAAATCTATTCTAACCTATCTATCCTGAACTATCATCCTGACCAACTATACTTAGACAAATTCATCAAGGGGTTTTGGGATCTAATCAAAACACTCCTGATTGTCCCAACAATTTCCCCCTTTTTGATGATGCTAAAACCCTTAGAAAAATCCTACCATCTAAACAATTAACTGATATCAATCAGTATTCATTTCAGAAACCTATATCAGGTCCTTAGTTCTATAAGATGGAATCAGGAAAGGGTTAGTACAGTTCTTGATAAAGAGCAGAAAAGTAAGTCAAAAGTCAACGAGATGTTGTCTCAGGAATATAAAATAGTTTCATAGATAAATATTCTAAGTATAGAGTATGCTGAAACTATTACAAAATAATATCCCTGAAACACTGATCCTGACATACTAAACTTCAATCTTCATCATCCCACCTAGCCAAAGAGATCCCATATTTCTTCATGACTCTCAGCTTGACAGCATGGTACTAATCAGCATTCTTCAGAGCTCCAGTTCTTGATGCAATCATAGCAATCTCTTTTCAGATCAGTTCCGTGTTCAGGTGGTTATTGATGCCGAGGGTTGGAGGTGGGTAAGTGATGTGCTCAGGTGCCCTGATCTGAACTCCTGCTCTGTCAGCATGATGGATAATGTTTCCCCGGAGTTCGTTATGATGCAGGTACATCCACTCAGCAAATATGGTGTTCTTATCTTTGCCTTCGGATGTTTTCAGCCAGTTCCCAACGACATAGTACTGATCGACAAACTCCTTCTTGATCGGAACCCAAGTCTCGTTCATGTCAGGAGGAACAAAATTGTCGACGTACTCATATACAAACTCCTTTTTCTTAGTCACAGCAATTGACTTCTTTTTCTTGGCATCGAGGTCAGGCTTCTTGGGATCAGTCTTCTCCTTCAGTACTGCCATCTGACCCTTCAGCTTCTCAATCTGAGTAGCCTGACTCTTGACCTGCATTACTGTCTCTAGAGTTAGTTGCTTTCACTTCTTCCTTCCCTCGACAATGGGATCACTAGGGTAAAGTTGCTCCTCACACTCCTCCATCAGCTCATCAGTGGAAACATCAGTTTTCCTCTTCTGAGCAGTAGACTTAGGATTTTTCAGAGCGGCTTTCTTCCCTTCCCCCTTTTTGGCAGCATCAAAAAGGTCATTGTCCTCCTCGATCTGTTTCTGAATATCTTTAATCAGGATCCCTTGAGATGCCTGCTGATCAGCCACCACCTTCAGCTCCTTCGCAACCTGAGCACTAGCCTCAGCTCTCAGTAGGCTTTCCATCAGATGACTGTCAAGCTCCTTCCGCATTGCACCAAGTTCCTCCTTCCTTGCTATATTTTCAGTCAGCATCGTGTTCAGAGACTTGTGCAATGCATCATCAGAAGCTCGTTGACCCTTCTTCCATCTGGTCATCAGATCATGATCAGCCTTGACTGCTTCCTCCCTAACTATTGTCCTGACCTTGGCCTCCTGCCCTTCCAGTGCTTCAGCGATCAGTGCCTTGATCCTGTCATCAAGGCTACTGAGGGAATTATCGATTATGCCCTGCACTTGGTCAGTAGTAACTCCAGCGGACTGACATTGCTCAAGGCTCAGGATTCGTTTTCCTGAATCCGTCTTTGCCCTGTTCAACGCGGCAGTGAGAGCTTTGATTTTTGCTCACTGACGCTCAAGCTTGCCCAGAATTGTCCTCCCCATCAGTGACACTCCCACTGAAAAGGTTCGGATCTTCTTCTTTGCGGACTTGGCCTTGGTGGCAACCTTCTTCGGGACCTCTCCTGAAGCCTCAGCAGTTCCGGTCCCTGGGAGTGTGCCATCGGCCGGTGCACCTTCTCCCAAGGTCGCACCTTCAGTGGGGACCAAGGCAAGGTCTTGAGATTTGGCATTTGGGTCGTTTGCCCTGACCACCCTGATGAAGTCTCCTTTGTTCACGACTTGGGCATAGGAACGAAGCCCAAATCCATCCAGAATAATCTGCTCCTGATCCCGGAGTGCCTCTTCACCAATCGCCTTTATCAAGGCTGCAACTTCAAGCACAGAAACCTTCCTCATCATTATCAGCACCCTCAACCTGATAACCTCCTCACCATAAGACTCGACCAAATCAGGAAAGTTCTGCGGAACGAATCTGATCGCCTGACACCTGGAATCCATCTCAAATGGAGTTATCTTAGGTGATGAAGACTCCTCCTGAATTTCTTCCTCAGCTTTGTCCTGTTGATCAGACTTGGACTCAGCTTCATCAGAGACAGTCCACTTCCTGCCTCTGTTTTCCTCCACATTTTCATCCTGGAGCTCCTCCTCCTGAGTCTCCAATCCCTTCCCCTCCTTTTCTTCTTCATCCTCTCCTCCATCAGAACTACCACGCCCCTCCTGGGCAACCATTTCCTCAGCACCTTCACTTGGCTCCGCCTGAGCCTCCTCTTCACCTATTGTATGGACCACGTCCATCACAATAACATCGGGATCCACAATCACCCTGAGCTCTTCTTCAGCAGCTGGTTACCCCTGGCTCTGAGTCACCTCTTCCTGAGGCGTCTTCTCAGTGCCTGAAGCGGCTATTGGTTCAGTAGATGGAGGATCCACTAGTGCTACTGAAGTCATTGGGGTAGCAGCAGTGGTGACACGAGCAGACCTGAGTTCTGGCTGGTCAGACTCGGTGTCAGAAGGCTCATCCCTGAGCAAAGATACCTTTCCAGTCGGCTCAGAGATGACGATCCCCTTCACTTTCACCTTTGTAGGGGCTTTCTTCACTTGCTCCTCCTGAGCCTTCGAACTAGCTGTCTTTCCCTTGCCTCTTGATACCTTCTTGATCTCGGTATCAAGCATCCTCTTCACTGTCTCAGCTGATTTCTGAAACAGGATGTGCTTGTCCTTGAAAGGTTCACACCCTTCCTGATCAACATCTCCAAGCAGGTCCTGAAGCAGCACTGACATCCTCGAGCCAAAATGAGGATTCTTTTCTAGCACTATCCGGTCACCATCCATCCTGACCTTCTTGGATTCAGCCACTAACTTCTGAATGAAGAACTCCTCCCAGTCAACTTTGGCGTTGTCAACTATGGCAGCCAAAACCCTGATCTTGGGCTGACTGATTTGCTCCATGCCTCCCATGAAGCCCATGATATTCTGGACAACCACTTCGAACAAAAGCTTGTAGGCAGGCTTCAAGAGCTTTTTGTTCATCGAGCTGAAAATCTTCTGAGGGGTGATCAGGAACTCGTTCATACAAGCCTGTTCCTCCCCAGCCATTTATGACACTGGATCACTCAACTGTTCATCGTCAGTGGAATGGGGCAGTTTGAATATCTTCCTGATCAAATCGCTAAGATTGATCCTCTCAGTGTAGTGCTGGACAACCTTTTTGCCATTCTTCTCCACGGAGCACCTAAGTGGAATCACTGATTCCCACTCATCGTCCTCGTTCATCTTCAGGTTGGTATAGAAGGCAATAATCTGATGAGGGCAAACACGAACTGGTTTCTGCGAGACAAATATGAGTGCCCAGCATTGTTTAAGGCTCCATAAACCTGTCCAAGCTCTTTAATGGTGGCATGATGTGTGAAATCGACCAACCATTCATAGGAAACTCTCGATTCCACCTCAGAAATGGCCTTGTGGAATCTCTTCATGTCTTCAATGGATTGAGCAGCAGATGAAGCCATGGATGTAAGAAGGAGAGAGAAAAGGTTGCAAGAGATATGGGTTAAGAAAATATGAGTGCGTAAATTATGAAATGTGCACAATACTTCCTTTTATACCCAAAGATTCAGTTTTAATGAACGGATTTGATGGAAAGCCTTTTGGAATTCAACGGATTAGATGAAGGAGTATATCCGGAATAAAACTTTGCCAAATTCAGTTTTTTAAGGGTAATAATTTAAACCTTTTTAGAAAACTGTTCCCGCCCACTTTCGCATTAAATGCTTGTCAGAGCATGTTTGAAATTAATACCAATTATTGCATTTAATAAAAACTAAATAATAAATGAATGGCTGGGATGCATTTTAAAGTCATGTGATTGATGTGGTGTCAGACATGATCAGAGATGATGCAACAAGTCATGATTAAAGCAAAGGTTCAATAATACATACCAGTCAGTCAGATATAGAAACCTGATTGATACCTCTAAGACCGATCGGGTGGCAAGCCCTGAGATCTGTGTCCTGAACCTAAACTATCATGATCATGAAAATCCTCAAACTGATGTCTGTTCCCCCTGGAAGCCATCCATCTATCAGCAACCTGATCCTGAGTTAGTCATCCCTCCTGACCACCTTGTTCAATCCTGAACTGAGATTCAAACTGAATCTTTTAAGCCTGGGTCAAGAAGTCCTAACTCTACTGACAACTCCACAAACCTGGTTTCAGGCAAAGCCTTAGTCAGGATGTCAGCTCTTTGCTTGTCAGTAGGGATCCTCTCCATCCTGATGTCCTTCTTCTCCACATGATCTCTGATAAAGTGATGCCTGATATCTACATGCTTACAACTTGTGTGTAAGACTGTGTTTTTGGATATGGCTATGGCACTATTATTGTCACAATAAATTGGGACATCATTGGCCTCTATTTGGTAGTCTCTCAGTTGTTGCTTCAGCCAAAGGATCTGGGAACAACAACTGCCTGCCGCCATATACTCAGCCTCAGTAGTAAATGTTGCAACACTTGTTTGTTTCTTTGAAAACCAAGAGATCAGCTTGCACCCTAGAAACTGACATGTGTCTGTGGTTGATTTCCTATCAATCCGACAGCCTCCATAATCAGAATCAGAATACCCTGTCAATTCTAGGTTGTCATCTGAGGGATACCAAAGTCCTAAATTGACAGTACCTCTAAGGTATTTCAGTATCTTTTTGGCACTCTCAAGATGACTCTTCTTCGGATCAGACTGATACCTTGCACAAACTCCGACTGCATAAGTGATGTCAGGACGACTAGCAGTCAGGTACAACAAAGATCCAATCAGTGCCCTATATTCAGTCTGATTCACTGAGGTCCCCTCCTTGTCAGGATCCATCTTCTCATTTTTGTTCATGGAAATACGTGAGACTTTGCTGGACTGAACTCTAAATTTCTGAATCAAGTCCCTCGCATACTTGGACTGAATTATGAAAATTCCGGAGTCAGTTTGCCTGAACTAGAGACCTAGAAAGAAGTTCATCTCTCCCATCATTGACATCTCAAATTTTCCAGTCATCAACTTGGAGAATTTCTCACAACGCTTCAGGTTGGAAGATCTAAATATTATGTCATCCACATAAATCTGAACAAAGAGTATGTCTTCCCCTTCGGTAATCCTGAAGAGGGTCCTGTCCACTGATCCTTTTACGAATCCGTAGTCTATCAGGAACTGGGAGAGTGTATCATACCAAGCCCTGGGGGCTTACTTCAGGCCATAAAGACCTTTCTTCAGGTGATAGACCTTATCACCAACTTCGAACCCTGGAGGTTGTTCCACATAAACCTCCTTGTTCAGTACACCATTCAGAAAGGCACTCTTCACATCCATCTAATACACCTTGAACTTTTTGAATGTTGCATAAGCCAAGAATAACCTGATTACTTCCAATCTTGCAACTGGGGCAAAGGTCTCGTCGTAGTCGATCCCTTCGGCCTGAGAGTAACCCTTGGCCACCAGTCTGGCCTTGTTCCTGACAACAACATTCTTCTCATCCCTCTTGTTCTTGAAGACCCACTTGGTGCCAATAACATGTTGACGCCTAGGTTTTTCCACTAACTCCCAAACCTGATTCCGCTCAAAATGATTGAGCTCATCCTGCATGGCTAGGATCCAGTTGGGGTCAGCAAGAGCTTCTTCAATGTTCTTAGGCTCCTGATCACTCAGGAAGCAGCAGAAAAAAGCGCTCTCACCAAAGGATAACCTCGTCCTGACCCCCTCATTGACATCGCCAATGATGTCAGCCAATGAGTGATCATCTAGCCACCGCCTCCTGCTGACGGCTGCGATGGGAGCTGCTGATGTTCCCTCGCCTGATCCTGAAACATTAGTCTCAACAATAACAGGCAAAGAGGAAGAACGAGCAAGAACAGGGGATACTGAGTCATTTCCTGAGGGTTGGCCAATATCAGATACATTGTTTGCCCCTACAGTGTTGGACTCAGTAACTGTCTCAGGTGCAGAAGAATCATCACCGACAGTACGTACCTCAGGTTGAGTCTGTCCCTCCGTCTGAGACTCAACATTCTCCGAGGCTGAGGCTTGCTGAGGGTTGACCTGAGTTCCATCCTGATCTTCATCATCATCATCCCATCCCTTGGGAGCACTGACTAGTTTGATCTTTAATTCAGGATTCTTCAGGCTCAGTCTCGTCACCCTCTTGGTAACCCCCTCAGTGTAAGGACTTGGAACCTGTTTTCTACGCACTGATGCAGTTTCATCAAACACAACATGAGGTGTTTTCTCCACACAAAGAGTCTGACAGTTATACACCCTAAAAGCTTTACCGACTGAAGAGTATCCTAAGAACACTCCCTCATCAGATTTGCTATCAAAGACTTTCAACTGGTCTTTCCCATTGTTCAGGATGAAACACTTACACCCAAAGATATGGAAATAGGAGATACGAGGCTTCCTTTTGTTCCAAGTCTCATAAGGTGTCTGAGCATGTTGTTTGTTCAGCATAGATCGGTTCTGAGTGTAGCAAGCAGTGTTGATTGCTTCAGCCCAGTACTTCTTGGGCAGTCCTGATTCAGCCAACATGGTCCTGGCAGCTTCCTTCAGGGTCTGGTTCCTTCTTTCAGCTACCCCATTCTGTTGAGGGGTCCTGGCAGCAGAAGTCTCATGAGCAATACCATGGTTAGTACAAAAGTCAGTTATAATAGAGTTGATAAACTCTGCTCCTCGATCTGATCGGATCCTGACTATGCTCTGACCCTGTTCAGTACTTAATTGCTTGAGTAACTCTGGAAGCTTGACCTGAGTCTCCTTCTTGTTCAGCAAGAAAATAACCCATGTGTACCTAGAATAATCATCAACAACAACAGGGGTATATTTCCTACCATTCATGCTGACAGGAGTAATTAGACCAAAGAGATCCATGTGCAGGAGCTGAAGCACTCTGTCAGTTGAGAAGGCTTCTTTCTCCTTGAATGAAGCTTTGGTTTGCTTGCCTTCCTGACATGCTCCGCACACGTGGTCATTGCTAAAAACTTCATTAGGTAGACCCTCTACAAGAGAAAGTCGATAGATTTTGTTAATAATCTTGAAGTTTAAGTGACTCAGGCGTTTATGCCAGAGCCAACTGAACTCAGATGAGCTCTTAGCGACCAAACAAGTTTCAGGAGGGCTGCTCTTGAAGTCAGCAAAATAAACATTGCCCCTCCTGACACCTGTAATCAGAACATGCAGTGTAGATTTGTCCTTCACAAGACACATTGTAGATGTAAATTATACACTATAACCTCGGTCACAAAACTGACTGACCGAGAGCAAGTTATGTCTCAGTCCCTCAACATATGATACATTCAGCACACGGACAGAGCCAATAACAAGGGTTCTGAATCCCCTGGTGAAACCCTTAGAGTTATCACCAAAGGTTACCTGCGGGCCATCCTGAGCTTTATAGTCCTGAAGGAGATCACGAGAGCCGGTCTTGTGCCTGGATTGATTCCTGGGGGCGGACCTCCTGTTCCTCCTTGGCCTGGGTGCATTGGGCTGAGTTTAGTCCTGGGAAGGAGCAGCTCGGGCCTGACCTCTTGGCACTTGAGGTCTGGCCTGAGTGTTATCGGAGTCAGGTCTCCATTGCCCTTCAGAGGTCACCCGGTTTGTCCTTCTCCTCTGAGGATTAGAACGCTCCTGATGGGCTCTGTGCCCTGCCTGAGGTGTCTGGGCCTCAGTAGTCCTTGGCCTTGCCTGAGGCCTCCCCTGACCAGAATTCCTCCTACCCTGAGTATTTCTAGGCTGAGCCTGAGAAGTACTTGGGGCAGAATTCTTTCCAGCCTGAGGATTCCTAGGATGAGCCTTGGAGTTCCCTTGGTCTGCCTTCCTCGACTCAGGATGAGGAGCCTTAGCCTTTCCCTTAGGTTTTGGCCTTGGTTCCTCAGTTCTTTGCCTGACAGATTCAACAGGCATTTTCTCCTTCCCTTTGCCTTTATCCTGACGAGCAACACTTGGGCTCTTGTCGTCAATTTGGGAAGGGACAAACTTCTTTTGAGAGTTGCTCCCTGAAGCACCTCTCTCCTTCTTGCCCTTTAGGTCTTTTGAGGCATCATAGCCTAACCCAGCTTTAGCACCATCGGTCAGCTGAGAGAAACTTGTTAACTCATAAACCACTTGGGTAGATGTGTGTAACTTCTTCAGCTTATCCTCATGGTGCCCATTCTTTTCTTTCAGGGCCTCAATCCCAGTGGTGTATTGAAGCACCATGTTCTGATGAGCATTCTCTTTTGAGATCAACTCAAGATCCCAAGCAGTTTGCTCAGCACAGAGGCGAGCTTGCCACTCAGTTTCGAACATCACTCTCAGAGCAATTCGTTCAATCATCAACTATTCCTGAGCGAGGAACAGATCAGTGTCACGAGTCTCAATCAGCGAGCTGATTACACCTTTCAGTCTTTCAACCTCCAGTGGAGCTCCATCATGCTTATTCCGAGCATGAAGCAACTCTTCCTGAAGGTTTACTAATCTGAGGGCTTCCTCAGTATCTCTCGTTCTGAGAGACTCAGTTAACCGATCATTCTCCCCACTCAGTTGTGCATTCACATCCACTGTGTGAGTATGAGTCTCTTGCAGCCTTGAGAAGTCAACCATCAATTGCTCTAGAGCGAGCTGAAGGTAGAGTTCTCCTACTGAGTCTGAGCTAAGCTCAGGTGCGTGATCAGAAGAAGAGGCAGAAGAACATACCTCATCATCTGCCATCAGGCAGAGGTCATCATACTCCTCATCGGAAAAGAGTTCAGGGGATCGGCGTCCTGGGCCATCAGAATCTGAGGAATCCTCAGCAAGCATAGCTCTCCGGTCTGATGCCCTGAGCTCTCTCTTGGCTCTCCGATCTTCTCGCTCACGAGCACTGAGCTCCGGACAATCATACTGATAATGTCCGGTTTTCTTGCAGTGGTAGCACTGATCTACATCAGAAGCAAACTTCTTGTTAGTGTACCTTTTATCTGATGACTCCCTCCAGCTCCCTGATGATCGTTCAGGTTTGGAGCTGGATCTTCTGGGCTCATCACGATCTCTCCTGGAATCAGAACCCCTCCCCTCTTCCCTCCGGTGGCTCGATCTCCTGGGGCTGGAGTACATGCGATCACGGGAGTCAGTATAAAACTTCTTATACCTACCAAAATGAGAGTTCAGCTTCTCGAATCTCCGTGCCATCACGCTGTATTCCAAGGCCAGCTCATCCTTGTTCATGTCCTTCAGAGACTTAGAGCCAGATCCAGCCTCAGGCTCAGGAGTAGCTTTAAGAGCCACGCTCTTCTCCTTTGCAGGTGTCTTCTCCTCACTAACTTCGTCAATGACAACACCCATCTTCTTCTTCTTATCGAGGTCGAATTCCAGAGCCTTTAACTCTGAGAATAGGTGAGAGTGAGTAATGTTGGTGAGATCCTGAGTGTTCTTCAACAAGATCACTCCTGTGTCCCATCTTTCAGGGAGACAGTTCAGGATTTTAGATGACACCTCCCTCTTGGGAAACTCCTTCCCAAGGGTTGCTAGCTCGTTCATCATCTTAATGAATCAAGCTTCCATCTGATCGATGGACTCTCCCTCTAACATCCGGAAGGCCTCAAACTTCCTGATTGCAAAATCTCTCTTGTTCTCCTTGATCTTTTCTGATCCCTCACTCATCTCCCTCAAAGCATCCCAGATCTCCTTTACCGTCCTCAGGTGCATGAGCCTGGCCGAATTCTCATAAGAAACGGTGTGGAGTATAATGTTCTTGGCAACATTATCCAGTCTGATTTGCTTAATCTGATCAGGATTAAGCGCGAACCTCTCCACTTCTTCATCTCCGGCGGCTGGAACAGGAACATTGCCAGCAACGGGCCAGGTTGTCTGATGATTCCTCATAAACTTGATCGGACCATGCTCAATCACCTGGGGCATCTGATCATGGATGGAGTATAGATGTGCAAGGACCCTGAATTTCTAATAATCATAATTATCAATAGAGAATTCAGGAAGACTGCCTTCAAGGCGTTTAGAACCGGATGCCATGTATGCAAGTTTTCAGAAACAGATCTATTCAGTAGACCACCAAAAGTTTCTCCTTAGAAACTATTGGTAAACAAAGTCAGTGGTCTTTTGAACCACTGCTCTGATACCACTTGTTGGTCCCGAAATGAGTATAATCAGTGTATGGGAGAGGAATACACTGATGTCAGATTTTCTTGAAATCTCAGGAAAATTCTCTTCCAGACTTAGTCAGGAAGCTCCTGAACTGTTCAGTCTACTGATGGTCCTCAGGGGCAGCAGGGACGGATCAGTGAAGAACCAAATAGGCTAAGTCAGAGTTGTGTTCTCAGAAGCTCAGTAGAGATAACAATCCTACTGACCGCTCGAAAGCTAGTCAGTTGGGCTACTATCTCAGTAAGCTCAGATTAGTGCGGAAAGTGAGCCCTTAAGTGTTTACTCGTTTTAGTTCTGAAAACTTTATCAGTTTGCTTAGTGGAAATGTGGTTAAGGCTGGTGCACAGTTTACTGACCAGGATGACAAGTCAGTCCTGATGGTTTTATAAAACAATGCAAGGATGCTCAGTTTAATATGTATGACAATTATGATCCTGAACAAAGAGTAAATCAGCACGCAAGGGTCTTTTTAACGTGGTTCGGAGATAACCAAGGGACACGAGTAGCCAACTTCCTCTCTTAGGAACTGACCCCTGGGTGGTTTTACAAGTCCCAGTCCTTACTACCAACCAACTCACAACCTGAGGGGTTTGGTATACACGTTTTCCAACTATTTTGTATTGATCCCTCTAACAAATCAAAGCTGAGGATGGGATCAATACTCTAAGCAAATAATACAGAGGAGATTCCTACTACAACACTAGGGAAATTTAAGTTTCAGAGTTTTATTTCAAATCAACTTTGAGTGCTTGGAATCTTGAGAGTTTCTCTTGGAAATTTCCCGTTAGCCTTGAATGGGTGCAAGGCTCTCTGTATTTATAGGGAGGTTTGAAATAGATCCGTTTCAAACCTTCCTATTTAGGGTAGGTGCAGTCTTTGGTTGTCCTTGTCTGACATGGACCATACCTAGTATGGTAAAGTTTCTGATCTGCCGCCTGCACCTCTGAGAAGCATTAAATACGTTTTAGTCTCCGTACATACGTGTCGCCTTCTTACTGGTCGTTAGTCCAACAACTAGTTTTTCAGCATTGACTTTACTGAACCTCGTACATTTATAACACTGAGTTTCTCGTTCTTTACTCAGCATAAATATTTGTCTTATGTTGGAGACTCTGACATTCTTTCTGCTTCATCAGACTTCCATTCGCAAGTGTAACCTTTGGGTCTCAGGACTTACAAGTATCAGGTTAATTGATACTAGGCCCAAGTCAGGACTTATGAATATCGGAACGACATTCAGCCTGATCAAGGTTACTTGTGCCCTCACTGATAGAGACTTCCCTGAGCATGCTTAGTTTACTCAGTTCCATCTGGATCAGTGGTCTTCTTCAGGATGGCTCTACGCAGCTTCAGGACTCTTCCTAGGTTTTTCAGGTGTGATCAAGCTTTCAGGGTTGGACTGGCTTCTGACTTCTGACTTCTGAGACGTCTCTCCATCAGTCTTCAACACGTTCCCCCTGAACTGAATACCTCTGAATAGAAGAATCTATTCTAACCTATCTATCCTGAACTATCATCCTGACCAACTATACTTAGACAAATTCATCAAGGGGTTTTGGGATCTAATCAAAACACTTCTGATTGTCCCAACATATATATTCAGGGTTATTTTGCAGGAACTTATAACTAAACCCATTAACAGTTGCATACTTAATCAAGCTTGCCCTAAAGTCAGCTGCACCACCCTCAATAACAGTCCCAATCCCACCGTCCATAATGTATTTCCAGGAATCCGATAGTAGGACTTTAGCTTCTACAGCAGGGCATATATCAAAGTTGGGCAAACTACCCTGCCCATTAAACTCTTGGTTTGGACAATTCACGTTCATTTTCTTAACGGATTTGAAAGGGATTTTTTATTGTATCGATCAAACAGTTAACCCTACAGCTCATGATGGAGATTGGCATAAATTAGGGGGGTGATGGGATACTAGCTACTGCAACACCAGAATTTGACACAAAAGAGCAATTACTATAAATGTTGTGGCATGGGTGGACGGGAACAACAGTGTGATTGCATTTACAATGGGTATGTTCCAGCAAATTCATATCATCAATGGGGGCAAGAGACATCTGAGCATCGTTTGATGTGATAATTTCAACAGATACAAGGTATTGCGATGATAGCTTGCATATGTATAACATATTACAAAAATCAGATTCACAATCCATAACGCAGTTCTTAACACTACCGACGGAGTATGTGAAAGAAATCGATTGATTAAACAAGCCATCCCACAAGCTAACAACTTTGGATGCAAAATTTGAGAAATTAGAAGCACCGTCGACATTGATGACTTGATTAGGATCATAATTGCATCTCTTTGCATCCATTTCTATATGGTTTTGATGTCCTTATATTCATATTTGACCCTAAAATAGTATACTTTGTGCATTTGACCCTTTGTTAGCTAGAAAGTTGTATTTATAGGTGAAAACGGGCAAAATGGTGAAGAGACGAGCAAGTTTGACAAAGTTCAGATTTCTTGAGTTGATCCAATGGGTGTAAATGATAAACCACGTTGAAGAGCTCGAAGAGAGGGTCGCAAAAAAAAGAATCGAGTCAATCAGAGCTCTAGAACTCAAGATATGAAGAAAACGAGAAAGTCGAGGATCGACCGACACAGACCATTCTTGATCGTGTGCCCTGCATGTGAGCTCGCGCTTTTGACTCCGAGTCCGGGTGAAAATTGTGCGCGCGACCACGAGCTCGCGCGTCCACCTGACCATGCTCGCGCGCCAAATGTAAAATCTCAGATTTCAGGGCTATTTCGTCTTTTTCTGCGTTTTAATGAAGGGTATTGTGGTCAATGCATGGAGAGTACTATATATACTTCAAGCTCAGATTTCCAAGGACAATTCCACTCACTTTAATTAATTTTCTTAGATTAGAGAGGTTAATGGAAGTTAACAAATGGGTTTATTAGTTTTTCCAACTTTCAATCTTTGATTACTTTTGATCTGTCTATTAGATTTTTGATCCGTTTGTTCCTACGTTCTTATCTCGATTTAAGCTATGTTTCTACGGTTCAATTTTGTATTTCGCATTCCAGATTAGAAGATAGCATTAAGAGGTTTGTAGCTTGTATTCCAGTACTTCTACTATTGGTAAGTTTTCATTGATTTCTTTTGTAATAGTAATTAGAAATGATGTTAAGAATGTTAATTGTAGTTTTACATTTCCAATTAGCCATGGGCTAATTATCTTATGCATTGGTGTAAGAATTCTATGAAGTAATTTGGTGATTTTGTTAATCCTATGATTGTTATGTGATATTGGATGATTGTTTCTAATTGATGCTTTGAATGAATGCTTGGTATTGCCAATTGTATCTTAGGGACCTTAGTGAACTAGCAACATATGAGAATTGAGCTCTTTCATGATAGTTCTTAATAGAAGGTTGTTCATGCTAAGTGTTTGATGAAATTCCCTTCGGACAATGAGAATTGCCTAACTGTTTAGTCACCCAATTAGAGTGTTAAGTGTTGTTAGGGAGACCTAGGCACATTAATAAGGCATTGCCTAATTGATCATCCTATTGAACTTGCATGATTAGGAAAGACTAGCATCAAATGAAGCATAGGAGGACTACACTAATGCATGCCTTCACACTTGCTCACTTTTGCCAAAAGATAATAGGTAGTTTTACTATTTTTACAAGAAATTAGTAGATAAACACTTGATCATTTTATTGCTTTAGTAGATAAGTCCTCAAAACAACAATCTTACTTCACATTGTCATGTTCCCCTGTGTTCGATATTATTACTTGGTCAACTTGCCGATTATACGACGACCACGTACACTTGTGTGAGAGCTACATGAAATTGGCAAACATGACTCGGGTCACACCTTCGAACATAATCGACAGCAAAACCCCAAAGTCCATCTTTACTGAGACGACGCTGGAATTGGTATGGAAATATGATATTTTTTATGGAAGATCAATATATAACTCACAACTCAACATCTTTAATTTGATTTTTGAATTCAGAAGAATTTAATGTTTGTACGATCTTGGAGCAAAAATCAGATTTCCTTTTTTTTCCTAGGGGTTATAGCTGGAAACTAGGGACTTTATTAGTTATAAAATATTCATAATATATATCTTAATAAGAGTAATTATTGATAATTTGGCTCTCTTTGAAATTGGATTTGAAAAGTGTCTTATGTTGAACGTAGGCTGCAAAAAGTGGCCTTACTTGTGATTTTTCCATTTTTAAAAAATATATTAAATGAAATAAGTTAAACTATTTTCAATTGAATTTTTAAAAAGAAAAGTAAATGATTTCTTCCATGCCTTATCCACATTTAATTGATTTTCTATACTTTTATTTTTATATTTAATTTCTTGATTATTAAATATACAGATTCAAAAATACTTTGATCGCATAAAATAATTTCTTATAACATCTATATTTGGTAATAAAAAAAATTACTATATTTGAATGAAGAATTGCATATGTACTAAATAAAAAAAGAACTTCTTATAACATACTCCCTCTGTCCCTCTTCAAGTTTCTTGTTTCTTTTTGTTGTTTTGTTTAAGAAAGTGTATTTATTTATTATTATATGGTGGGCCACATGTTGACTTTTGTATAAAATAGTGGAAAGTTGTGAAAAAGTAATGGAAAGTTGCGAAAAAGTAATGGGGAGTTGTAAAAAGGGGTATTTATTTATTAATATATGAAATAGTGTTGTTGTTTTTTATGAAATGAGAAATTTATTGTGGGACATACAAAAAATGAAAGTGAGAAACTTATAGTGGAATAAAGGAAGTATATATTTTGTAATAAGATATCAAACCAACATTGTCCACATAATTATATTAATAATTAAAATTAATCTAAAAAAAGATCAACAACATATATATATATAAGAGATTAACAATAACTATCAAAACTGAATCAAAGACATTTTTCAAGTTGATCATTAACTGTAATGAGTCCATCTTTGATTTTTTCAATCCTGCACGGAGTTCGTTCAGTTGCTCAGTCACTTGTTGCAGCTCAAGATAATTAAAATAAAAAATTGTAAAATTATATTTAGAACTAAAAAACTTCATTGCTTTGTATGTCGCGCTATTCTCAGAATCTTCTTTCTTAATTCTCGGGAAGCTATTGATAGTAACATAACTGTCACCATCGGGTATCGTAATCGTTGAGGTGAACATTTGAACGCAATTGCTCAAATCCACTTTTGTTTGAAAAATAACAAATTTGAAATTAAGTTTAAGCAGAAGTTCGATCAAGATAATCTTGAAAGAGATTACTACCACAACATCCACCCATTGTAACTGACATGAAAAACACAAAAATAAAAATTTAATTTGTTTATATTGCAATTGTGAAAAAAAAAAAGACACAACATTATTAAATTTAAATAAATAAAAATAAATTATAAATAGATAATATATAATATATAAATTAGAAAATTTATTTAAAAACTAACCTCTTGAATGTGTTTACTCTTAACAATAAAAATATTGATATGGTAGAATCAACAATGATCAAAATTTACGAAATAAAAGAAATTAAATAAGAAAAAATTTCCATAAAAAGTTGGTAATGGCCCTAATGCCCGTATAATAATAAAAAAATGTATATTTAATAAATTAATTATTAAATCATGCAATTAATGATACCCAATTTATAAAATTATAAAATCATGCCATTAATTGAATTTTAATTATTATTGGTAAAAAAATTGGTATAATTTATAAATTATATATTATTTAAATTGGTAAAAATGAGAAAATTGGAATAAATAATATAAAGAAAAATAGAAAATATTTTCTATTAATTACTCACATCCTTACTATATATAATATTTAACATAATTTGAAGATTCGGACTGGAATTAAAGGAATTTATATTTTATGTTAATTACTCACATCCTTATTAGGAATGAAACAGATGGAATCATGCCTTGCTTCAAGATGTCACAGATAAAATCATGTCTTGCTTCACGACTATTCAATATCTAAAATTTCATATATTTATTATTAATTTCATCGATTTAAATCAAACTTGGAATTACTCCCCAATTTCATATATTTTATATATTTTATTAATAATTTCATCCTTATTAAAACTATTAAAAATATAATCATATATGCCTGTCATGCAATAAAATTAATGTATAAATCGATGGAATTAATATGTAACATGCGATATATATATATAATCTATAATTACCATAAAAAACAAATAAATACAATTACTAAAACACATTTTTGTATGTGTGTGTATATGTAACACAAAAAATACATATATATACATATATTAAATGCAACAACAAAAAAGCCATAAATATCAAATAGAGAAAATTACAAAAAGGTTTACAAAATTAACACAAATTACAAAATGGTTTCTGTGCAGAAAAAAATATACTTCTATGCAAGAAAAAATTATACTTCTGTGCAATAATTGTGAACCAATTTGTAAATATAGCTACTTTTTGAACCAATATGTAAGTGACCCTAAAAATATTGGTCAAATAATAAAAGTAACAAATACATTATTAATGTTTAAGATTTATTCAAAAATAAAAATAAAAGAGTAAACCATTCAACTTTATAAATGAGTAACTATTTCTCAGACTTAACAAAAATAGATTTTGACTTTTTCAATGATCCAGTGCAAGAAGATTTATCATCTAATGTACGTTTAGATCTTGTATCTCCAAAACGGAGTCGTCTTATGAAACATGATCGCCACACGATGAAGAAACCTACAAAAACAGCATAAATTACTACATAAACAAAAAACTCTAATTTAATAAACAAAATTTTATTTGTCATTTTGAAAGATAAAAATAGATTCCACCTTAGAAGCATTGGACTTTTCACTTCCATGGATTTGAAATGTTTCAGCTGAATATTATAAAAAATAATAAAATAATAATAAGATATATATTAACTACATAAAAAATAAACAATAATTTAAAAAAAATTAAGATATATATACATCTCCAGTTAGAGCGAGACTTGAATATAATTTAAAACAACATAAATTACTACATAAACAAAAAACTATAATTTAATAAACAAAATTTTATTTGTCATTTTGAAAGATAAAAATAGATTCCACCTTAGAAGCATTGGACGTTTCACTTCCATGGATTTGAAATGTTTCAGCTGAATACTATAAAAAATAATAAAATAATAATAAGATATATATTAACTACATAAAAAATAAACAATAATTTTAAAAAAATAATTAAGATATATATACATCTCCGGTTACAGCGAGACTTGAATATTTTTTAATAACTGATTTATCAGAAATCACCTTTACAACATTAAAAACGTCATTTCTACGTTTAATGTCATCAGGTTTCAATGGATTCTACTTAATATGAGCAGAAAATTCAACAACACATTTAGGTATAATTCTATGAAATCTTTCTATACCTGAAATTTTGTTAAAAATCTTATATTATTAAAGGCGAATATTAGAATAAAATAGATCTTAAAAAATAAATTTTATGAATTAATAGAATTGAAATGAATTTAAAAGTTTTACCCAAAATTTTTACTGGAAAGTTGAGCAGACGTTCACCAAGTTGTTCCTTAATGCAACCATCGGAACCATTGAACAACACGAAAGTGAATTCAACACCACGCCTCAATTTTCATAAACAGCGGAAGTCTTTAATAAATCTTGAAAGTAATCCTTTTGGGCGTGATCTAACTAATCATGAAATAAATTTTTCTTTTTCTTTAAAACTCTTTGAACTAAAACATAATTCTTTCACATAAATCACAAATTAAAATCTTATCATAAAATACATGCCTTGAATAATAATAATTATTTAAACATGCAAATACACCACAAATAATTAAATCTATATGCAACCTAAATAAATCTAACTTAACATATCACATAATATCATATTAGGCCTATAAAATCCAATAAGATTTCGTTTATAGCTATAAAACATAGATCTTTCGAAAACAGTCCACTAGTTCATTAGAAAATCATTCTTTTATCAAATCTCATATTACCAAATAACTTATCACGTCTAAAACACTTAATAAATCATATAAAACTGATAAAAATATTTTGTTAACGAAAACATCTTAATTTTTACATAAAAATCGCATACTAGGTAATTAAAGGACTAAAATTAAACCCTAGACTTCTACTACTGATAAAATCATGAAATTTGGTTTACATGCATAATTTTCCATGACTAATATACTGTAAAAATTTCGGAATTAATGGAGTTATAAAACGTTAATTCTAGTCATACAAAATTAAGGACTCTAATTAATATACAGGACCATAAATCATATCTATTCACATGCAACTTAATTCCTAACATATATTCTCATAAGACACGTCTACTTAATGCCCTAAAACATGATTTATCTGCCCAATTTAATTTTTAACAATTTAATATCCTATCACATGGAAATTTTCTAATATAATCCAAAATCTTTCACATAGAATAGAATCATAGGAATCATCAAATCTTTCAAAAGTCTTATCTTAATAAAAAGTCTTCAAACACCAGAATAATCTCTAAATCACAAATTCAATTTAAATCCTTTATGCAAAATTAATAAAAAACCAAAAATCAAGTAAATCGTAATAAACGTATTAAACGAATACCTTGCGTATGAAATCATCTTTTCATATCTTCGTTATTTCCCACATCCACACGCCTCCTCCGCTAGCCACCTCGTCCCTTACTCGACATAATCTAAAAAATAGTTTGGTGAAAGGGGTGAGAAATTATAAATAACTCTCAATGGGGAAACGTTAGTTCGAAGTCTAAATATAATGGACATGCGTACATGAAAATATACCATACATACATATTGAATACGACTTAACGCATCTGATTGAATACGACTTAACGCATCTGATTGAATACGACTTAACGCATCTGTTGACACTACAAGAGTTTTCACCCTTTAGTATCCGTGATTCTATTGACACTACAAGAGTTTTCACCCTTTAGTACCTGTGATTTTGTTGGTACTAAAAGCATCCATTCTTCTTAGCATATAAACATATAAACACATCGACAAAACATTTAAAAATCGAACTAATAAATACCACTTTTTCACCATGAATCCCCACCTTGACTTCTTTGAAAGAGAAACGGTTTGTGTGTGTACGTCCAGCTTTCTAATCCTTGAGATGATCCTCCAACTTTTCTTCCACAAGAACTCGAATTCTCTCAACTCTAACCTCTAAAACTCTCGGATATTTCTCTCTCTCTCACTCTCAAAATTCTCGAAAACTAATAGGGTGTACGTGAAGATTGATGCCAATAAGGGTCTTATATTTATAGGATGGAAAAGATATAGGGCTTAATATAATATCTTGATGAATATATGAAGATGAATGAAGATTATGGCTGAGATTTGTATCTTGGACGAAAATAATAAGGAGGGAGAAGAAATATTTGGTTCATGATCAAATCTTGAAGATGTCTTGGAAATAAAATATTCTAACATGCAATAGATGTAGAAATCCAAAAATTGTAGGACCATAACAATAAAATCTTGGTTTAAATCTTTGGAATAATATCTTGGATGGAAAATAATGAATGTGGCCGAAAATATGAAGATGTGGAATATATGGCATAACATATCTTGGAACATTCTTGGGAAATCTTGGTCATATCTTGGTAATCTTTCTAATATCTCCAATATCAATCTAACAACCTCAAGACATCATAATATCTAATTCCTAAGGCCTAAATTTCTAAATTATACATAAGGTAATATTGTATGACTCCTAATAAAATAATAAGGACTCTAACTAACTCTAAATCTTGATCTCCCAAAAATACCCTCATCCTTCTAACAACTTTCGAATTTCCTCTCTCCTAAAAGTATTCCTTCTCTAAATTTAATCCTCATAATAATATCTAATCCCAAAAATAATAAGTCCTCAATTACTATTTTAACCTTAAAAGATTAATACTTAAAGGACTAAAAATCTTAATGGACTATACCACAAAATAATAATCCTATTCCTTAAAATATTAAAGTCCTAGTCTAGAAGTCCAAAACTAATATTAATCGGATCAACTAATACTAAGAAGGAAAATAAAACTCAAGCTTAAGAACTTAAAGGATTAAAAGCTAACTCTCTAAAAATGTAGGCACAATCGGCACTCTTCACAAAGTGACCGACTACTTCTTCTAGTGGACTAAGTCTACCCTTAACTTGCCGCATCAGCTTAATTATCCTCCAAGTAAATATCTTCTAGAGAAATCTAATGCTACTTCTCCTTAATAAAAGTGATAATCCTTATTCTTGCCAATATTACTTACCTCAATAAATAAATCTTATACTTAATAAATTAATCCCACAATTAAAACTAAATTTAAATCTAAATCCTTAATTAATCACCAATATTAATACCTTAACTTAGTAATTGAATTAATCCTCCAACAAATTAAATCTCAACTTAAATCTTCACAATTATTCCCAAAGAAACACTAAATATTCCTCAAATAATTTCAGAGATTTAACCTCAAAATATCCAATAAATAAATATCAAGTATCATCTCTCCAAATAAATATATCCTAGATACTTATAATATCACTCTTGTCCATAAATAATACTCCTAACTTTTGCAAGTAACATTTAACACCTAGCAATAAAATCTTAACTTAACTACTTACATATCCGACAAATATAGTCTAACTTTGCAACATGCACCTTTATCCCTTGAGAGTAATACCTTAAAGTCCTAACATTATTCCTTCGCTTAAAGTCCAAATAATTCCGATAATAATCTCTTGATATTTATTTTCAAGAAAATCTAAACCTTGGATATTTTCTTGATTAAAAACCTTATCATATAATCTAATCTAGATCTCAAAAGATTCATTCCTAATTTCTTGATCTAAATCTTTAATCACATATCCTAGTCACGATCCCATATAAAATCATTCTTATCTCTAAAATAACAAACTCACTAAATTACTTCATGATTATTGTTAACGTAATGATGTTATTAGTTGTATACGCTGAATTTTATAAGACGTGAACTGCTCCTTAGCTATATCAACTTTAAAACTTATATTTTTCTACAACTGGTAGTTATAATGCTCATTATTTCAAAAAAATATATATTAGATTAATAAAAAAATAAAGGTGTGGATCGACTAAAATTAATTATTTAACAGTTTTGTTAGAAAAAAACACGATCAAACAAATATTAATTCATCGAGTATCATTTTATATGATGATGGACACACACCAAAAATCACTTTTTAAGTAATGAAACATATCAGACCATACCTTCAAAACCTAAAGAAGCGATGGATGGAACACGGAGCAGAGTTGATGGTCTAGACAAAGAAGTGAAGAAAGTAGAATAAATGCCTATGCTTTTAAAAAAAACATAATATTAATAAAAAATTATTTGTGATAAATTGAACCAATATTTCTAACTTTTATAATTAGATGTCAGTACTATTATAATTTTATTAATGGATCATTCTGCTAAAAATATAGATATTTAGATGGTAACAAAATTGTGTTTATAATTTTACAATATTAATAACATAATACATATTTTTATATTTATCTACTTTTAATATATAAAACAAAATATTACATTAAGTTAGCAATACACAAATTTAAAAAGTTATGAAGATAATTACATTAAGTAAGCAATATATAAACCGAAAATGATATTGCATTAAGTTAGCAATTTAAAAATATTACCGAATTTATACAAACCGTAAATGATATTGCATTAAGTTAGCAATATACAAACCGAAAAGTTAGCAATTTAAAAATATTGCATTAAGTTAGCAATATACAAACCGAAAATGATAGTGATTTTTAAATGACCAAAAATTACGGAATTATTAAGATAATTACAGAAGATTAAGAAAATTATGAAAAATTACAGAATTATGAAGAAAATTATTTTATTGGGATATTTTAAATCATGCATACCATATAAGAAAAATAATGTAATGATTATCTCTGGAGAAATCCACGCAATGGAGAACAACAATAAAATACCAAACATTATTGAAATCAGACATACCATAATTCTCGGGTAGAATTAAATAATATAATTCACGCATACAATGCTAAAATCACGCATACCAAAATGAGCATTTTTTTATAATATCAAACGTAATGATTATCTCTGGATCTCAGGTAGAATTAAATCACACATACCAAACAATTTACGTGGGATATGTTAGTGTCATGATATATTATTGGGATATGAAAATGACAGAATTGGAAAATTTCCAATTATTATTGGTAAAAAAGAATTTTCCAAGAATTCATATATGGAAAATTTTGTATAAATGGTATAATCATGAATAGAGTTATAAATGGTATATTAGAAAAATTGGTATAAATGGTGAGTATCGTAATTCCCCCATTGACTTCTACAACAGTTAATATATAAAATAAAACTAATTGCATTATATATATATATATATATATATATATATATATTATTTAGAAATATATGTCAAAATTTTAAGGGGTTCATTAAATTGGTCAACCGTAGTCATATTAATCCCTTATTTTCTTCAATTTTTTATATTTAAAAAAATTAATTAATTTATAGACATATAAGCATAATACTCAACTAATGTTACAGTGTTGCTAATGGATTAGTTTTATTAGTTTTATTCATCCTATAATTTGATGCTAAACAATAATAATTGTGATATTATCTTATGCTTAATTAGTTTTATTCATCTTATAATTTAAATTTAATTCATTAAATAATAATAATTATGATATTTACAATAAACAAACATATATATATATTTTCTAGTTGACTAAATCTCACATAAGCAGAGTCAATTATTCTTTTTTTTTCCCTAATTATTAGCTAACTTTTAGTCAATTCATTGCGTTAAATTCAACTAAAATAGTTGAGCAGATTATCAGGAATATTATTATCATTTTGATTGACCATGGCCCTCGATTTGGAAACCATGCTTAAATTTTGGATGATTCTAAGCACACTTATATTCATATGTTAATGAGTTTACCATTTAAATTATATACCATTTACTTTGTTAAAATGTACAACAATCATAATAATTAATAAGATATTTCCTAAATTATTATTTTATATTTAAAAAGTATATCATGTTGCAAATTAGTTTTAATATTTTTCATAATTATGTTATAGCATTTCAAATTCTATAAACAAAAAAAAAAAAAGTTCATTTCGAAATTAAATCATATATTTTAAATACTTAGTGTATTAAACATATGTAAAAATTATATTCTTGGATGTTATTTTTAATATTTTTTCTCAGTTATAACTTTGTAAGTTGAGTTCAGAATTAAATTATTTTTTATTTCTTTTAAAATTATATTGTTTATTTTTTTTATTAACATCATAATGTGTAGTTTTAATATTGTATACGATCTACACAAAATAATTATTCTTACGATTATATTATTGAACTTAAATACAAACTCGGGATGAAATAATTATTTAATATTTTAATTATCATTACAATTTTATTAAGGAAATTGAGAAACAACGAGTAATGAAAATAAAAAAAATTATTAAATTAGTATAGAATAGAAGAAAGGAAAATAAATAAAAATACAATAATTCTCATTCAATCTACACGACCATATACAACAACATCTCGCTACACTTTTGAGAACATATCAAAAGGATTATAATCGCATCAAAGAGAAATATTAAATGTCATTCTCATCTCGTTACGAATGCGTACAATCTCCCAAAATCCTGCATGTGAAAATAAAAAAACAAAGAAAAAAAATGAGAATCAAAGGCATTTGAACATAAATTTTTTAATATAATGAAAACTATAAATCTACAAACAACTGGAAAAAAAAGAATAGAAAGAGAGAAAAATAAAAGAGCAAACAAAAGAAAAATAGGTCGATGAATCAAACAAATCTTCTTCAATATTTGAAAAAAGTTATAACTGAATAATTGAAATTGGATGAAACTTGAATGAGCTCATACACAGGTTAGTGGATGAGATAAATTTTGCTCCTCCGGGGATTTTACGGCTAGTTATTTGGGTCCTTGATAGTGAGAGAGAGTCAATGTGTTTGTGGTATATATAGATCAATAATTTGTAACTCTTCCACGAAATAAGCATACCATATAAAATTGATAGATTGATCTAACGACTGAAATATAAAAATTGAAGAAACAATCTACGGCACAAACGGAATGCCGCCAAAACTAAAAAAGATAGTAGTTGCTGCTATTATATATTTATAGATTATTCCAAGTAATAATTAGTAATAGTTTAAAAAAGAATTAGTAATCCAATTATAAAAAAAATACACACACAAAATTCAGTATGTTAAAAAGAAGAGTAGATCTTGATTAAAGTCATTATTACATGTTTTAGCACTCATTTCTATATGCTTTTGGTGATATTATGTTCATATTTGACCCTAATATGTTATATTATGTGCATTTAACCCTTTTTGGCTAGAAAGTTGTGATTGTAGGTGAAAACGAGCAAAATGAGGAAGAAACGAGCAAGGTCGAGAAAAGTCCTAAAATCTGGAATTGAGCCAATGGAAGAAATTGATGTTCCATGTTGAAGAGCTTGAAGAGAGGGCCGCAACAGAAAAAGAATCGAGTCAATCGGAGTTCTAGAACTCAAGATATGACAAAAACGAAGAGAGTCGAGCTTCACCCGAGCTAAGTATTCCACTCGGCAGCACATACAAGCAAGTCGACAGGATGTCCATTGAAGTCGCGCGTCCGTTGTCTAAGGCGGCAGCTCAAGTCCCGCACGAGTGGACGCGCGACCGCGATCGCCAGCCAGCTAGCTTGAGTTCGGCAGATGTGCAACTCGCGCGACCAAAGCGCGCCATCGTGGTCGGCAGCCTCCAAGCACGTGATCGGCAGCAGTTCAGAATTTCCGGATTTTCAGGGTTATTTTTATATTTTCGCGCGTTTTAATGTAGGACATCTTAGTAAATGATCTAAGGGTACTTTATATACTTCCATATCAGATTTCCAAAGGAATCACTTCATTCTTAGATTTCATTTCTTAGATTACACACATCATCATATTCTCTCTCTAGATAGTAGAAGTTAGAGGTAGTTTCCATTTGGGTTCTTAAGATTTCTACTTCTTATTTCTACGATAACTTTTGATCTACCGATCGGATCTTCAATCCGTTTGTTCCTGCATTCTTGTAATAGCTAGAGCTACATTTCTACAGTTTGAATTTCATTTTCCATTGATGGATCATTTTCTAGCATTTAGAGGTAATTTGTATCTTTCCAATTTTCATTGTAATAGGTAATATTACTACATTCCTTTACAATTCCTGCATAATGATGATTGTAGTTAGTGAAATTACTCTTTTGCGTACTGATTAGGGTCATAATTGCATTTTTTGCATCCATTTCTCTATGGTTTTGATGTGCTTATGTTCATATTTGACCCTAATTTGGTATAAATTGTGCTATTAACCATTTTGTGGCAAGAAAATGTGTTTTGTAGTTAAAATGAGCAAAAATCGGCAAAAGACGAGCAAGTTCGTAAAAGTTCAGAAAATGTGAGTTGATCCAATGGAGGCAAATAATATACCATGTCGAAGAGTTCTAAGAGAGTGTCGCAACGCAAGAAGAATCGAGTCAATCGGAGCTCTAGAACTCAAGATATGAAGAAAACAAGAAGTCGAGGATCGACCAATGTTGGTCCCGAAATGAGTTAAATCAGTGTATGGGGGGGAATACACTGACGTCAGATTTTTCTGAAAGACTCAGAAAAATGCTCTAACGCACTCAGTCAGGATTCTCTGAAGTACTCAGTATGCTGAATGTCCACAGGAGCAGCAGGGACGGTTCAGTAACGAGTCAGATAAACTGAGTGTGAGTAAAGTGCTCGGAAGCTCAGTAAAGATAACAAACCTACTGACTGCTAGGAAGCGAGTCAGTTGGACTACTATCTCAGTGAGTCAGAGTACATGCGGAAAGTGAGCCCTTAGATTCTACTCGTTTTAGTTTCTGAAAACGTTTTCTCTGAGTCGCTTGGTAAATTGGTGGTTAAGGCTGAGTGCACAATATTCAGATTCAGGATGATTGATTCAGTCCTGAAGTTAAAACCAATGCAGTATGTTCAGTTTAATATGATGACATTTATGATCCTGAACAGAACAGTAAATCAGCACACAGAGGACTTTTTAACGTGGTTCGGAGATAACCAACTCCTACGTCCACGACCTAATTTAACAGGAAGCTATCCTCAAAACCCTGAGGATAGGTACTTGGGTTTTACGTGCCAAGGGACACGAGTAGCCAACTTCCTCTCTTAGGAACTGACCCCTGGGCGTTTTACAAGTC